>ML681963.1:55924753-55997818 GCA_007922195.1 Podocnemis expansa | reverse complement strand
GATAGATAGATAGATAGATAGATAGATAGATAGATAGATAGATAGATAGATAGATAGCATCTTGTTTCCCTTTCTGTCCTCAGCTGATGTGCAGTGTTGCTCTGTTGCATCTCAGTATAGGGTAAGGCGGTCTCTGCTTTTCATTACTACTGTCATTTAATAGAGTTTATAAAGACCCCTGTGAGCCATCGGGCTGAGAGTTGCTGTATAAATGTACGATCGTTATCGCTGTCACTGTGGTACGGAACCCCTAAGTAACTGAGGCAATTTGTGGCTGAAAAGTGAAGAGCATAAATACATATCAAGGTATATTTATCTCCCTTTTCTCAGCAGATGATGAAGAATTGCCGAAGTATCTGCTGGAGAGGTGCACAGAGGTCACCCTGGCTGTGTCTGCTGAAGCTGGGGACCTGGCAGTGAGAGCCTGCTTCTCCGATGGCCTTACAGGCATCTCTAAATTCAGTGGATTTTTTCTTTAGCAGTTCCTAGCAGACAATTTTATGTTTATTTTCCTCTGTAATTGAGCCTCTTTCTCTCCCATCCGTAGTTCTGGAGAGTCCACCTCCAGGGAGAGCAGCAAATTGCATTGCATTGAAATATCACTTGTTTTGCTTGCCCTTTCCAGAGGCCCATTCGTCCGTCTGTTCAGTTTGATTTACGGACTGTACTTTGCTGCACTCCTGCATGGTGCTCAAAGTTGCCAACATGTTTGCAGAGAGGAACTTGCAACAGCGCAGACCCCGTTGTCTGCAATGACAGAGCGCTCACTCTCTTTGGCTGAAGGGCTGGAACAATATGGTTTGTTTGAATTAATCATGGCTGATGGCAATTAAATCCAACTCCCAGTACATTAGAGAGTGTGTACTAGGAGTGGCACCAGATTTTGCAATTAGATCTTCCATGTTAAGTGACCGGCAATATTTTAATTTTTTATGCAATTAAAAAAAAACCCTCTTTGGGGAAACCGATTCTTGCTGGCAGCTGAGCAGATACAGCAAGCAAATGTTCTTCATACTGTTTAATAGCAACGATCCATCCAGCAGGACTTACATCAGGGGGTCTGCCAAGCAAGCCTGAATGAGGAAGAAAATTGAGGAATCCACCCTGGCTAACATTTTGAGGGATTTTCTCTGAGACAATTTCCCTGGATGCTGCCCCACAGGGGTAGCTGGGGAGGTGCAAGGCTCAGTTGCAGTTCAGGCACCCACATCAAAGCCAGATTTTCAGAAGTGCCCAGCAGTGCCCAGCATGAGACTGGTGGGCAGACAAGTCAAAGAGCTCAGCCCCAAAGGGTTAGCCCTTTTGAGAAGCTGGACACTGATTTAGCTGTTTAAGCTGGAGCAAACTGGATTAGCAGAGCTCCAAGAAGGAGGGGGGCTGTGGATATAAAAGAGATGGAGACTAAAGAAGCCTGTGTTTTGGGAAGGACTAAATAACTAAGACCTCACAAAGGGGGAATCTTGCTTTGAGAATTCTGGCCTGAGAGTAAGTCATTGTTGGGAAGTGAGCCAAGAGTGAACTGACAGCAGGAAGCTGGCAGAGCTATCTTAGACTGGGGGGGGGGGGGAGCTCCAGAAGGCAACCTCAACACATGGCCATTAGGGTTCAGGGTTTGTGCTGGGTGCTGCAGCATGTGAGTAAGAGGATGCACCGGAGAAACGGGGTGAGGAGAGTGAATGGTGCTGTGAGCTCCAAGGCTGTCTACACTATACAAGTTAGTTCGAATTAACAAAGTTGACCTAATAAGTTCAACCTTCATTTGAACTAAACCTGACCTTAGTAAGTCGAATTAAGAAAATGCACTAATTCGTCTTAAACATTAAGTCGAATTAGTGCACTTTGTTAATACAAACTAACTGCCCTAATTTGAACATATTTAGTTTGAATTAAGGCTTAATCCTGGTCTACGCTGCCCTTAGTTTGAACTAAGAATCGAACTAAGTACTTAGTTCGAATTAAATGCAGGTGCTACTAATTTGAACTAAGCTTTCATTAGTTCAAATTAAGAAATTCCTTAATTCAAACTAGTGAAAGTCTGTGGTGGACAAGAACTAAATTATTTCGAATTAAGGCACACCCAAAGAGAAGAGCATGCCCTGCCCTTGCCTTGCTCCTGACTCACCCCCCTGCAGCATGCTCAGCACTGCGGCAGGGGACAGATTGGCTGTGTTCACACACAGGCGTTATTTCGATACAAGTTGTGTCGAAACAACTTGTATCGAAATAACACCGTATTTCGAAATAACAATTCAAATTAACAGTTTGTTAATTCGAATTAAGGAAAAAAGCTCAAAGCAAAATAGCAGTTTCAGGCAACAGTTATTTCGAAACAAGTCACTGTTGTTTCGAAACAACATGTTTGGATGGCATTGTTTCGTCCCCACATGGGGTTTAAGTTGTTTCGAAACAATGCCGTTGTTTCGAAACAACGGGTGCCGTTGTTTCGAAACAACCGTGTGTCGTGTGAACAGGGTATTTCTTATTTCGAAACAACCTCTGTTGCTTCGAAATAAGAGTGCTGTGTGAACACAGCCATTTAGCCCCTTGGCAGGAGCAAAGGTCACTGCAATGTGGGCCCTCTGGGGGGTCGGAACAGCCAGGCATCCCTTGGTGCTCCTAGGCCAGACCACGGCACAGTTCATTCAGTGGGAGCTGTGGGCTCAACGGCTCTGAAATCAGGCCTAGGTGCCTTGAGCTGGGCACCCCTGTTGGCCCTGGGAGCTGGGGCCCAGTCTCCCAGCTGGCCTCCAAAGTTCTGAGTCTTTCTTGTCCTTTCTTCACAGTCATTCTCTGCTGCCAGGAGAGCACCTGTTCTCGGGAGCAGTCCAGAAGCAGTCCAGGGTCCACCACTGGGATTAACAGATGGACCATGTCTCAGGACCCCTCCGCACAAAGCGTGGCTTCTCTGGCTCAGCAAGTTGGCGACTGGGCATGGCAGGAGCCTCGACTCTGGTCATGAACACTGAGACATTATTAATGGGGCTGTTCTTCGGGGTGTTTGGGATGCAAATACACCAGCTCAAAATCTGCCAGCACCATGCTAGCAACAAGGACGCCAGGGAAGCTGGGCAGAGAAGAAGGGATTTAATTACCTGTTTAGCACTGAGCCATGTTGCTAGGGGGAGTGCGTTTACAGTCTGTGCCCTGGCCAAGACCCTGGCCAGCTCCTTGCCCATGCAACCCTCCTTACACACACCACCCCAGCCCCTGCCCTCTACAGCAGCCTGCTCCCAGCCATCCCCCTGCCAACCATGCACAGACACCAACTGTGTATCAACACACCAGCCTTGCTCCATTCCTGCCCTCTAAGTGGATTTGTGTTTCTTCTGCAGCCGGCATCTCAGCTCGGCAGCTGAGCTCAGCCATCCCAGGCCACACTTCCTGCCAGGGCACTGCTGGGCTCTGCATGGAACTGGATTACTACTCCCACTGATGCTGGGTCTGTGCACCACACCTCAGCACAGCAGCAACTGTGACAGCTGGCCAGGGTACATAGGGTTGTGAGGCACCAGCCACGGCTCCCTCACAATCCTCCTGCCCCAAGGAACTGAGTGGGGTGCTGCGTGCTTCCCCAACTGGAAATACTTGACCGAAAGGGCACAGAAGGGCTGCTGCACAAAGGGCTGGCCTACCAGGACATCCAGGCCCAGAATCAAAGATGAGGCCCAGGCAGCTGAGGTTTTGACTATTTGGGGAGAAGGGAAAAGTAGGACACAGCCCAGGGCTTGCCTGACCATATGCACCAACAAGGTGGTCACCTAGGGCTCCAGATTTTAAGGGGCACAAAATTAGATGAAAGTGATTTTTCCCTCTATTTAAAAAATATATTAATATGTTATCATTTTTTTCTATACAGAATGTGGGTGGAGAGGTACCAAAATCATAAGTCACTTAGGGTATGTCTACACTTAAAATTTAATTCGAATTAATGAGGATCCATTCAAATTAAATAAATGGCATGGCCACACTGATTTTCATTAATTTGAACTAAGGAATGCCTTAGTTTGAATTGATGAAAGCTAACTTCGAAGTTATAAAACCTAGTTTAACTTTGAAGTGATGGTTAATTTGAACTCATTAGCTTGAATTAACCCAATGTAGCTGTGTTAATTCGAACTAACTGTTAGTTCAAATTAGCCACAGCTTTATTTTCCCTATGCCGTAGCACCCTTACCTGAGTCGAACTAGCAAGTCCTGTGCACGGACATGCTAGTTTGATTAGGGTTTCTAGTGTATCCATGTTAATTTAAATTAACTTAATTCAAATTAATCATTATTAGTTTGAATTAATTAGTTTGAATTAAGTTAATTTGAACTAACCTTCCAAGTGTAGAGATAGCCTAAGGGTGCCAAAAACCCTTGAGCTAGCCCTGGCCCAACCTGGTGTTCAGAAAGCACAGACTGCTCCTGGGGATCTTGGCAGGGAAAGGGACCATTGCAGGGTGGAAACATAGGTCTGTGGGGATGGAAGGGCAGTAACAGCAGAACAGCTATGCTTTCTTCTGGTGTCGACTGAGTTTCCAAAGCCATGCTCGGTTCTCTGCAGATCCCCGGAAGGGCTAGGATCAGGAGGGTAGGGTGAGTGGGATGGGGTGATGGATCCTCCCTGACAGGCAGCAGCCAAAGCTCTGAGCAGTGCAGGACGTGCCCAGCTGTCTCTCACTGAGTGACCAGACACCACATACATGGTAACTCTGGAAAAGCCCTGAGGAGCAACTGCAGCCACTTCCCCTTTTGGGGTTCCCGCTCTCGCTGTGTCATGGGGCACAGGGCGAGGGCATTGTTGTGTCATTGGCTGGAAGCCTGCTGTTCCCACCAACGCTCACCTTCACTTCTCTAATTCCTCTATGTGGGGGTGGGACCAGCGGCCCTGTGCACCCACTCTGCTCTAAGCCAGTGACACCCAGCACACACCAACACACCCCAATCAGCCTTGACCACCAGGGCTTACCTTCCCAGTTTGGCACTCATATCAGCCTGCCCCTTTGTGCTAAGGTTCCTTGTGAGGCCACAAGTCAGTGCCGCGGAGAGGGGATGCTAGTTCCCAAAGGGCCCTTGTCTGTTAGAAGCCAGCCTGATTCCCAGGCGATGTCACATAGCATCCTGCCCCATCCCACAGCCCTGACTCTTAGCAGAACTGACAGGGCCCATGGCTCAAGCATAATTTTTTGGGGGCCTAGTACAAACTTGCAACATAAGCCCCCTGGTAATGGGGCATTGCAGCCTGGCCCTTTGGGCCCTGATAAAGTGTACCCTTCTTCTCCCATGTAGAGGCCTGGCCCACTGAGCTGGGGCAGGTTGGACATGAAGAACTCTAGCCCCACTTCCTGTGCCCTGCTGCAGCCCCGCAAAGGAACTGAGCAGTGTCAGTTGCAGGGCCTGCACAGCAATCTGGGAGGGAGCAGAGGGCATTCTCAAGGGCAGAGTCTGTCCCTGCCCAGTCCCATCCCTGGGGCAGCTAGGAACCATGCCATTCAGCCCCCATCAGTCCCTCAGTAACTGCAGTTGCTGGGGTCATTGCTGGGGCCATGTGGGAAAGCCTGTGCCAGCCATACTCCACTTACTGGCGCCTTGGATTGCCCCAGACCACTTTTATCTCCAATGCCTGGACTCTCTCCAGAAAAGTTGCATGGCAACCCAGGAAAATCATTGTTTACTACCTCTGCCCCACAGTGCCCTTTGCTGCAGACAACCCTCACCCCTACCCAGTAGTGCCCACACCACCCTGTTGTGCCCCCTTACTCTTCTCCTCTTCTTTCAGCTCCCCTTCATATCTCGCTCCCCGTGGGACCAAAGCCAGGTACAGCAGGGGGCGGAAGTGCAGTTACCTGGCACCAGTGAGTTGCCCACTCCCCTCTGATCCTGGCCCATATCAGCCCAAGTGACCCAGCACCAGTGGGGAGGCAGGACTACAGTGGGGGTGGGGGTGTCTGGCTCCATCAGCCACAGCTTTTGATGGGCTCCTCCTGAGAACAGCAGCTCAAAAGCCTGCAGCCTGGCCAGAGACAAGCATGAAGCACAGCCCAGCTTCACCCTCGTCTTGGCGCACTGACAGAAAAAGCTTCCAATGGGACCGGGATTAACCCTTCACCAATGAGCAGAGGGGGCAGGCCTGGGCAAGCACAGTGCTTCCCCAGTGTGATGAGAGGCAGGCACATCCATCTGAATGGACACCCCTTGGTCATTATTTATTCTGCACATGATGGTACCACCTAGGCACCCTGACCAGGACTACTCTGACCACATCAGAAAGGAAGTCACTGCTGTACCAGGTGCTGTCCCAGCAAGAGACAGGCCTCATCCCCCAGAGAGCTCACCATCTGAACTACCCAGGCTAAGGAAGAACTATTGCTCTGAGGCTCAGAACAAGAGGACATACCCAGGAACATACAAGTTGTCACTGGCAGAGGTGGGAAAAGCCCATATGTACTGGCCCCAAGACCTATCTTAATGGATAGACATTGCTGGATCCCATCAGACCCTCTGCTCCAGCTGGAGGACAGAAAAGACCATGTGGGGAGTCCACATGGACAGCAGGGTCAGGAGAGGAAGCAAACAGGGATCAGGGACTGACTGATGCCTCAAAGAAAGAGCCACATATTGGCACATAGCCCTGCAGGAGTAGGGGAAAGAACCAGAGCACCGCTGTCATCAAGCAAGAGGAGTGGGGCAGGAGGGACTCCAGTGCGATGCTCAATCCAGAGCCCTCCAGCCCCAACCAAATTCAACACTCAGGTGCAGTTCACTTGCCCCATTTCCACCCCTTTCTGGGCCCCATTTCCAATCCACGGCCCCATTTTGACTCTTTGCTGGGCACCCAAACCTCCCTTGGGCCCAAGGCCAGCCCTGAACATGTCAGGTGGGAGTTTGGCCATCACAGCACCCACGGGAGCAGCCAGGCAGGGGGTTCAGGTCTCAGTGTACCCAGAATGCTCCATGCCTCTCTGGATCAAGTTGTTGGCAGGGCCTGCAAGTCCCATGACATCAAGGGTTTAAGTGATGCCACAGTGGAGATGTCAGCCAGGGATGTCCCAGCCCTGGGCACAACTAGGCTTGGTTTCCCCCTTCAGAGCCTGGAGCGGGAGGGGCAGAACATTTATTCACACTCCAATGTGTTTTTGTTGTTTTAAAGCTTCCCTTGGGTTCCCACAGGCACACGCATGGGATGTCACCATAGTTACAAGTAGAGCTGCTACCACTCTATAGTAAACAGACTGCAAGAAGTCAGGTTTCCGTGGTATGATGCTGGAGTTGCTACATCCAGGCAAGATGTTGCAACCACAGCCTCTCCTCCCCATCCCCCACCTTCCCCTGCCTCTGCATCCATCAGTTATCTATGGGAAATCAAACAAGGAGTCCTGTGGCATTTAACGACTAACAAATTTATTTATTGTTTGAGATTTCCTGAGAGAAAATCCCACTTTCAAAGTGAGACTTTTTTCCCCACAAAAGCTCATGCGATAAATACATTTGTTAGTCTTTAAGTGCCACAGGACTCCTTGTTTTACTGAACTAGACTAACACAGCTGCCCTTTTGAAACCAAGGGAAATTGCCATCAGACAGGCATGGGTTGGGGCATGTTTCAGTCAGGGAAGCCAGAAGGGCACCCACAACATGAGGAGAAGAAAGGATTTCTGGGATTTTATCAGAATAGCCAAGGCTGAAGTCCCCTGGTTCTCACCTGAACAAACATCCTAAGGTCCTTCTCTCCCACGCACCTCACCCTGGGCTGTGTGTCCTCACTCCCCACACCAATCCACACAGTTGTTGAGATTCCCGGCTTTTTGTTCTGGCTGTCCAGGATCTAGCACAATGGGCCTACCTCAAAGTCAAACCAATAACCCATCCAAACTACTAACTGTATTCTGGTAGCTTACCTCTTTTGGCCAGGTAAATACTTCCCAAGCAGCATGTCCCATTGCTCAGTGCTGGGGAACCCCTCCTGTATAACAAGGGCCTACTCTGCTGACCCTGGAATACACCAGCAGCTTATGGCAGAGTGCTGGACCTTTACTGTACAATGTTGCCCATGTGCAGAGCCGTCCTTAAGGGGGGCTAAAAGGGGCAACTGAACTAGGCCTTGCGCTTTGGGGGGCCTCGCACTTTTGGGGGTCCCACACAACTGGCGGGAGTAAGGGACCATGGACCTTCTTCAAGCTGAGGAGCTAGCCTGCCCAGAGAGCAGCCCCACCTGGTCAGGGAAGGGGGAAGGGAGTTCAGACAGGCAGCATTTGGTTACAGGAACTCTTCTCTTAAGTAGCCACCTTCCCACAACTGCTCCCTGAGGGGAAGAGAAAGGGCAAGTGCTGAGATAAAACTTATGGAGCCAACCTCAGTCAAGCAAACTGGGACAAAGTCAGGAGAATGTCACATCCCCCACCTTTACAAATCAGGACCTTCTCTTTGAATTTACATCAGCATCTCTAGAAAGCATTAGAGATATTAAGGAACTTTTTTCCTTCTACACTTAACAAGAGTTTTCAGTCTTCAGGGATGTCTTTTTGAGCAAACTTCCCTGTGCAGATAATGATCTATTATACCTGAGAGAGAAGACCCCAGGCTAGCACTTATATGGAAATACTGGGTTTTTAGGGTTAATGGCCATCAATCAAAACATTAAAGAAATTTTTTGTCCTTCCTTCTGCACTGTAAGTATGCCCCATTGTCACTGATTGCAGTCAGACCACCAGTTCCAAAGCATGGCAAAGAGGAAAGCAGCTGTGGCTGTGTGGGTCTAGTTTAGCGAAGCAAACAAGGAATCCCTGATGTAAAATAAACAAGGAGTTTGTGGCACTTTTACAAGCTAACAAATAAATAAATTTTTAAAATCTTTAAAAGTGCCACAAGACTTCTTGTTTGTTTTACATCAGGGTATCTGAGAGGAGGCCAAAGGTCCCTTGTTTCTTCCTCTCATCCTCAAACAGTACCTGAGTTTCATTACTTAGATCACCTGCAAAGCAATGAGGAATGTATGAATACATATATTAAAATAAGACGGGAAAGGAGAGAGTCATACAGCATAAAGGAAATAACATGCATTAGACAATTGAAGTCCAGTGAGAGGACCTGGATTTATTTCCTGATATTATCCAAAAATAGTATCTGTCTCTCTGAATTTTCAATTTAACAAAAACGTGATCTAAGAAAAATTATTAAACTTGTAAAATTGTGTGCCCATCTTGACCAGAAAACCAGAACCACAAAGAAGAGTACCTCCAGATGCTCCTGTCCACTTGGCTGTGAGGTTGATGAAATATCACCATGACACATTGCCTACCCCAAACATCAAAAATAGTCACAAGTCTGGCTTAAATATATCATCAAAACTCACTTAAAATAAAGAGATGTTTAAAGAAATAATAAATGAGTGGGAGCTATTTTCTTTGACTTCTGGGTTTTGAGCCTTTAGGATAAAGTCAGGTCATGTTTTTCTGCTTCTGCAACTTTTTAGCCTGAGGGCTAGACATTTATGATTCTATTAAAGAAAAATTATGACACTGCCCAGTGTTCCCTCTAAGCTGATGATGCAGCTGAACAAGTTATGGGTGCACTTGGGGAGCCAGAGGGCAGCAGGGAAGAAGCCCATTGGAGCCTGGAGAACCAGCGGGGAACTTGCTCAGCTGCATCATCAGCTTAGAACAGTGGTTCCCAACCTTTTTCAGGTTTGGGACCCCTTTGTAACAAAAAAAAAATCTTTGCGGACCCCCCCCCCAGCTGATTATGTAATCTGGCCTGCATGGGCAGACTCTGGCCTGCATGGGCAGACTCTGGCCTGCACCAGTGGGACAGCTGGTGAGCAGCACTGCCACCACCATTGCTCGCACCACCGGGGAGCTGAGCCGTGGCAGCTGTGGTCTCCTGCCCTTGCCCCTCCCTGTTGGGAAGCTGCTGTGGCTCCATCCCCTGCCAGGATACAGCCACAGACGGGGAAAGGCAGCCCTGGCAGGGAGCATCAGGGCTGTAGCTGGATTCCAGCCCTGGGTAGGGAGAGGCTCTGCAGACCCCCTGCAATGTGTCCGTGGACCTCTGTGGGTCCCTGGACCACAGATTGGGAACCACTGGCTTAGAGGGAACATTGCCAAAGTTTAAAATGGGGGGGCTCCGCACAAACTGATTCGCCCTGGGCCCCACTCCCCCCTAGGGATGGCCCTGCCCATGTGTGTTTTTATATTGCAACAAGGCATGTAATGAAAGAATTTATGAGAACTGCATGCGCTCAAGGGGCCAGAGTCCACCATGTCAGGCACACTGTTAGGACTAAAAGCTGACAGAAAAGAGCCTTCTGCTGCTCATTATAATACATTGCCCTGCCTTGCAAGCAGGGGACTGGACGAAAAGACCTCTCAAGGTCCATTCCAGTCCTACGAGTCTAAGATTGCAACACTAAATTTGAAAATGTTAGCCCATACAATCTGAGATTGGCACAGTAGGCTTGCCTCACTCTAATTAATATGGATAGACAAAGAGTATGTAGAGCAGGCACTGAGGGGATGTTGGTATTTCCCATTCTCAACTCAGAGAATTCCACTGGTACCACGGCACACATAGAATTCATGGTGCAGTAAACAAAGGGAAAGCAAACAGCTCCCAAAAGCACAAAAAGCCATGACAGTTCCAATTTAAGTGTAACCCCCCTGGGGTTTTAAGGAGCGTGTTTCCTTTAAATCTTTGCCCTGTGGGAGAGGGTTTGTGGAGCTGAGGAGGGGGGCTGGGGCTGCAGTCGGAGGCCCTGGGGAAGGAAGCAGAGGCAGAGGCCCTGCCTGAAGTCAGGGAAGACAGAGCGCCTGACCTGGGTTTCCAGGCCAGCACCCACAAGGACAGAGCAGCATCCAGTGACTGGCCATCTGGAGCTGTGGGGCCATGAGTACAGGACCTGGGACTCAGGGGGGAGGTTGTAGTTAGTTAAGTGGGGAGGGGGCTGCTCTGGGTTCGCAGAGAGCGGCAGAAGAGGCATCAGACGGTTTTCTTTTGCTGGGAAAGTGCTGGCGCCGAAGACTAGGAGTTGCTGGACTGAACTCTGGACTGGAACTGTGCTGGGACTCCTGAACTCATGGTGCAGAAGCAGAGCTCACGTCTGCCTCCAGCCTGCTCTATTGTTGGGCCTTGCAGGGCTCTGTGTTAGCTGTTACTCGTGTAACTGCTGCCCCATCTCCCCTGTTGGTTTCCCCTTTGCATAGGGTTACCAGATGTCAGGCAAAAGGAGGACATGTCCTCCTTTTTACCTTCATGTCCTCCATCCAGCAGGCATTTTAAAAAGACATGATTTTGTCTGGCTTTTTACTTCTAGGGGCTAAGGTATGCTGGAATGCCCCAGAAAACCCTATTTTTAGGGGGAAGCATTCCAGGGCCCCCTAAAAGTGGAAGAATATTACATTAATACTACATTTTCTCCATGGCTGTGTTCGCACACAGAGGGCTTGTTTCGAAACAAGACGTTTCGAAACACCTTATTTCAAAAGACAAAAACGGTGTCTTCGAAATAAGGAAGCAAAATAGCATGTCCACAGTGTGGACATGCTATTTCGCTTGGGGAGGGGACTGCAGGCACCCGCGGGTGTCTGCAGGGGACTGCAGGCCCCCCAGAGTGAAGCGCAGCCACGCCTCACCCCGCAGGTGTCTGCAGGGGGGGACTGCAGGCACCAGCAGAAAGCCGCACAGCCGGGTGCTGCACCCCCCCCCGCCTGGGCTGCCCCCAAAGCCCGCCGCAGGGTCCGGGGCGCCCGGCTCAGCCAGCCGCTGCAGGGGCGGGGTGAGCGCTGCCCCAGGATTCCCCGGCGCCCCGCTTCTGCGGGGACAGCCATTGTTTCTAAACAGCGTGTCCCGCTCGCATTGTTTCGAAACGAGCCGTTTCGCAACAATGCTGTTTCGAAGCAAAACCAGGTTTAAGCCATTTCAAAAGAACGGCTGCCATTTCGAAACAAGGGGTTTGCTTGTTTCGAAATGGCCCTGCATTGTGTGGCCATGGCAATTCTTATTTTGAAACAACCTCGTTGTTTCGAAATAAGAATGCTGTGTGAACACACCCCATGTGTCCTCCAATGTCCTCTTTTTCATACTTCCCTGTCCTCCTTTCCATGCTTTGGTATCTGGTAACCCTACCTTTGCACCTCTGTAAATAAACCTTCCCCATTCCCAGAATCCCTGCGCTATCCCAGTGTGTGTGTGGTCACTCTAGGGGTTTGGAACAGGTGCCCCTGGGGCAAAGGGGCTCTCTTTGCTGTGCTCCCGCACACACCCTTTGCTGGCCAGAGCCGCCTGCAAGGCAGACTCAATCTGGTCACATGGGTGTTACATAAGTATGGCTACAAATGTGAGTTGGTGTCCAGGTAAGGGACTACTCAGGCAGGACTTGGCCTGTGGAAATCAGATGGCAAAGATATCATCTCTGCAGCCTTGGCTTTCTGAGGTGCACCAGGCACAAGTTGCTTGGTGATCAGGGACTAGAACTGGCTACTGAGCTTGGGAGTGGAAGGGGGTATTTTGAAGAGTACTTCACTCCAGAGCACTGAGAACAGCTGGATGCTGGTCACTCAGCTGAGAGGAAAGGCTCAGTTTGTTGGCTGCCATGAGGGAATTGCTGGAGACCTCAGTAACAACTGGTAGGGCAACCCCTTCCCATAGACACAGGTTAGACAAGAGGTAGAAAAGTGCTGGACCATATCAAAATAAAGTTATGGCTGGGAGAGGCAGCCACAAAGCAGCACTGGGAAGAGCTTGTTTATCAGGTTTGCTATATTCCCTAAATACCATCTCCCTGCCAAACACGTGGGCTAGGGTGACAGTAGCAACTGGAAATGGATTTTCAGCTGCATCGGGCTGGAGATGGGTACTCAAGTGATTGAAGTACTAGGCTGTGATATTCTGCCACTAATGGCAGGATGCAAAGCAAAGCAACAGAGAGGAAGGAAGCAAATGAGAGGTGAATGTGGAACAGAATTGCAGGTGCACTGACTGGGATGGCCTCCTGCAGCAGATATGCATCAAATAGCTCAGTCCCACAGAGGCCCTCCACCTCCCCAGCTTAACACTTCCACAAACACTCAGCCCTAACTGGCAGAAGATGAGCCAGAGAGCAGGCAGAAGTTGCTCCAGCTACTAGCTTTCCATCTGGGCAGTGCTGCACCCTCCCTCTTGGAACAGGGACACATCAGGACCTAAACCACTAGGCCCTGGAGTCACCCATGAGAGTGAGGACTCAGGACCTGTTGACATGTGCCCTGCTCCTTCACAGAGAAGCCTAAGTCTGCCTCAGCCCATAGGGCTAGTGCTTTGTGCTTGTCCTAGGGAAGATTCCACCTCTCCATGGTGTTTGGCAAGCCTCACTAGCATTTATCTTAGTCCACCAAGTCCCTCTGGGTGGGGTACATTCACTGTTAGCATTTACAGCTAGGGGTCACTGGGTTTGCAGTCTACAGAAGTGGTCTTAAAACTTTTTTTCTCAGGACCCAGTTGAAAAAAAATCATTTATGCCCACAACCCAACAATTTGATCTTTGAGTAATGCATTACAGTCTTTTGGTGGTGGCAGAAGGGAGCGCCACGACCCAGTACCTGAGGGTCCATGAGCCAGTACTGGTCCCTGACCCTATGTTTGAAAACCACTGGCCAGGGTACCCTCTTGAGTGATCAAGGCTATAGCACTGGGCTGGCCAGGGCTTTTCTTTGACCTCCTGTTCCCTTCACGCAAACTCTGTCGTTGTGATGATGTGCCCATGTTCCCCCAGTGAATTCCACCAGGCTAACAAGAGCACTTCAGTGGGCATGTGTGGGAAGAGAGCACTGCCCACAGCAAGAAATGAGCAATGCACACAGCATTTCCCAGAACAGCGGTTCACAGCATTTTCAGCAACACGGCACACTTCAGTGAGACAATTCCATGGCACACCCACATTTTTTCAGCTGAACTGACTGTTCATAAGCATCACATTTAGTTACATTTATTATGATTATACTCTTACTAGAGAAGTTGGCCACATAGTGCATACAGCAAGCTAAAGAAAGATCAAATGCATTAACGTTTCAAATCCACTGGAAAAAAATATACATTGTCTCAGTTTTGCCCTTTGGCCACCTGTGTTTAGGATGTTCACATTTTAGAATTGAAAGAACAATATTTCACTTTTAATTTGAAGATTAATTCTTCATCAGTTTTAATTTGGTTGGATAGAATATTGTTTAAGATGAAACAATGTTTTACCTTGATTTTCAATACTGTACTTTTGTACAAAATGTCATGGCACACTTGGACAGTTCTCACAGGACACTGGTGTACTGCAGGACACTGGTTATAGTGTAGTAGCTAGCACCTCTGCTTAATATACAGCAGGTCCTGGGTTCAAGCCTCAGGTGGTTAGACTTGATGATCTGATGAGGTCCCTTCCAACCCTATGATTCTATTCTAAGGTTGAAAACCACTATCCCAGAGAGCAACTTGGAGGCAGCTGTTATGTGGGCTGACTGACAAGGTTGCTGAAGAGAGACAGCTGTTTCATACTCACAGAACAATACAGCAACTCATCCTGGTGGAGGAGAGGAGTTCAAAACTAAGCATTACCCCATCTAGAAACTGTCATGGTCACTGTATCTACTGACCAATATATCAGTCAGCAGAATGGTCATGACATGCCTGAACCAAAGCCCAGGGAAGTCATTGGGACTCTTTCCAGCCTATACTGGTCCCTGGTTTTTGCACCCTTTGGCACTCAGATGTTCTCCAGCTAAAGAAGACCCAATTTGATTTGAGCTAGGCATTATTTCCTTTGTTACTGCCTGGACTTAAGACCCGAGGTTCAAGGGATGCTTTCTTTTTCCCCACCAACTGCCCAAAGAGATGGGGAACTGAAATGAGGTTATGGAGGAGATGGAAGCATTGGCTTGCCCTGCAGACAGGTCCCCAGGACCAGAGGCGTGCAGGCATCAGAGAGGAGAGGCAGACATAGCTGTTGTTCACAGCAGGAAATGTGTTGCATGGGAAATGAGTAATGTGCTACTGAAGTGTATCAAGTAAACAAACACATTACAAATCCCATAGTAAACAACTGTTTGCACAATAAATGCCAGCACTGTAAAGGTCACCAATGTATCATGGATTGGGCAATGCTCTGTTTACACAATCACTCCTGTACTCCAGCTCAGCAAACACAATGAGTTTTTAACATACTCTAAGGGATGCAGTGCTGCCCTAGGCTGTGTGGGTGAAACAACAGAAATGTTTAAAAAGGACATGTCAGTGTCTAGAAGCCCCCACCATGACCTGCCTCTCTTAAAAGACAGCTAGTGCCCAAAGTAGGTCACTGACCTCTACCTGTGAGAAATTTGTTTCTAACATCTGTATCATGACAGTCATCACAAGCTAGGACCCTCTTTGGCACAGATATAACATGGAATCCACACAGAGAAGTTAGGGTAAACATCAAATCCTCTTGCCAGAAGGTTCCACGACTCAATATTTTAGAATTCAGAGAAATAATGCACAAAACCCCAAGCCAGGAAGAGACAAAGCAGACTGCTCCCTAAACCAGAGAAGCCCAACTCACTCCACCTTGTAGTAAGCTGCCTCCTTCCAAACTAACTCCAATTGCACCCTACCTTACCCTACAGAGCTCCAAGCTTGCATGCAAGTCTGAGAAAAACAATTAAAATTTCAGGAGACAAGCTGCAATTGTCAATATATTGCACTGGATGTCTCAGAGAAAAGGCAAAACAATGAATGAGCCCAGAAGGTAACTCTTCTCTGAGCACTAGAAGAGTCCTGCTAGTGCAGAGTTAACGGTTATGTATTTAGATATGTTTCTATATCACCATGACAGCGACTGAGCACCTTACAAACCCTGCAAGCATAGCCTGTGTGGGAATCAGTGTATCCCCATTTCACACCAGGAGAAAGTAAGGTTCATGCACGGAGATAATCCACTCACAGAGACAGGAAAACTGGTTGAAACTGTAGTTAAGCCAAATTCTGAGAAGCTTAGATCAACAGGGCCAAACCAGTCCTACTCTGTAAAGGAGGACTGCACATCGCCAATCTACTAAAATTCTTGAAGAGGGAGAATCAGTGAATGTAATTGATTTGGACTTTAACTGGATCTTGACAAAACCCCTTGTAAGTGGCTGTTAAGGAAACAAAATCAACCAAGGGTGAGATGCAGGGTATTGTAATGGCAATAAGGTCGGACACAAAGTAGATTGCCAGTGCTCACCATGGTCAAAGGCTCACAGTAGGGAGCCCAGAAGATCTGTGCTAGGACTGAGAGTGTTGGCTTATGGAGACATTCAAGCAGTACTATAGTCAAAGCTGTGTCTTGATTTCCACTTCAGTGGCACCTGAACTCAGCGTGCATCAGTCAGGGGTAAGTCAAAGTCCATGGCATGCTGTGCTGGGTTCCTGGAGGTGTTGGAATGGCGTTGACTGATTACATGGTGGGTGGGGTGGGATATAGCATCAAATCCCCATAGACTTGGCTGAGGTGGGTCTCACCTTTTCTCACCATCCTTTTCTGGGGCCTGCAGATGCATCACCTTAGCGCAGGAAATGCTGGAGTTTGGAAAATGCCAGCTGAGCTTAGTGTGCGGGTGCTGCATGAGGTTGATGGCCTCTGATATGCAGGAAGTCAAACCAGAGGATCTGCTGGTTCCTTTTGCCCTTAAACCCTATAGCTATAGGACTTGGAGCTAGTGTCCCGGCACACTCCACCAGCTCTCACTGGTTTAGGACCTTCCCATTCCATCTCTGTTGAGAAGGACTGGACCTAAATGCCTCAGAAGTAGAACTGTCCCAGAGGGGATCAGCTGTGTCAGAGAGGGCTGGCAGGGGCAGCACTCCCAATAGGGATCCTGGGAGGGTTATTCTGTAGGGTGATGCAGGGTGGGCTGAGGAGAGAGCAGACCATGGGAGCCCTGCAGGGGCATGACTGTGGGAATGCTGGCTGGGCAAAGGCCTGGAGAACATGCAGCAGTGGAGCTGGATGGACATGTGTTCTCACTACGTGATACTCATTGAACAGTGGATGGGGCTGTACAAATGAGGACACTTAAAAGTGCACATCCAGCCCCTCCCAAAGGCTGTGTTCTGCTCCAAGGCCCTGGTTGGTTCTGGCAAGGTCACAGCAAACCAGCTCATGGTCTTCCTTTGAAGCCGGGTGGGCAGCGGGGAGATGGTGAGCCAGGAACTCTTTCCCCAGCCGCTCACTGTGTGTGATGTGCTCCTTCCTTCCTGCCAGAAAGCCCAGCAGATACAGCCTGCAGGGAAGCATTTTGCAATCACCTTTTCTGAAAGTCAGAGCAATTAACGGCACTGGTTGGTTGGTTCTTTTTTTTTTTGTTCTTTTTTTTTCTTTTTTGAGGAACTAACGGTGAAAGCAACATGTTAACGAAGGGACTGACCACTCTGATCTCCTGGGAGCCAGGGGCCAACCCTCTGAAGGAGCAATGGGCCAGTGTGTGCAGCATGAGGCACTGAAATGAGGTGAGGGATGGAGTGTGGTGCTGGCTGGGTTCTGACTTGAATTTGGGTTGTACAAAATGTCCAAGGGGTGAGAGCTGGGAAAAAGGCATGGTGGGCTTGTGTAGAAGAAACTGAAAATTAAGTTTAGACTAGAGACTAAACAGACTGCCAAGGAGGGAGGTAAGATCCCAGAGCCCTGCAGATTCAGCCACCCTCTGGAAGGCATTGTCTCATTCATTCCTTTCTTTCCACTTATAGGACTAATCCCCCTTCCCCTGGCCTCAGGTCCCAGCCGCTAGTCACTTTTCACCTCTCTTTAAACTTCCCGATCAGATGGCATGGGGAGGTGAAACCAACCTGTTACTCTGACATGCCACCTCTGGGCAGGAATGCAGCAATCTTTTTCGCTGCATGGGGCTGCTTCTCTGCCAGAGCCAAGGCGGACTCACCTGTCCTGTGTGTGGCTGAGCGGCACCCAGCGCTAGCTGCTAGGTTGCATGGGTGAGCAAGGGCCAGGTTTGCCTCTCCTAATGCAGGGGCTGCTCACAGCCCAAAGCATAGTTTACCCCTTTCTCAATGTCTTTTACCAGTGTGGGGTGGCAGCACCAGGGACCTAGGGGTGTGGGTTTGTCCCACGCAGGCTGGCAGCACAGACATCTGGGTGTACGGACTGCAAGACTGTTGGAGCCATATGGCAGTTTTACTAAGGGCTTGCCTACACTGCAGCTGGGAATTCACTCACTGCCTAGATGCAGACGCAAACTTATGGTGCTTAAGCTGGCATGTGAAAACCAGCAGTGTGGGCTCACGGCTCTGGCAGAGTCAAACTCTGAGACCCAGGGGATGCCCAAGCCAAACTGAATTTGCTCAATCTGGGCATCACCACACCCATGGCTACACCTGTGACTTTATTTCCCAGGCTGTGCAGCTGCGTGAAGTGGCTAGAGGAAGGTGTGACTGTGTTTGTGACACAGAGATGTCATGGAAATGGGCAGGGACAGGCAGCAGGCACACAGGCCTTCTGTCCTCTGAGCCTGCTCATCCCAAACATGTTCAATGGGAACAGCTCACATGCCACATCTGCATGTACTATGGGTCAGTATCAAGAGGATCCTGCATGTGCCAGGTCTGTATGTACCATATACCTAGAACACTACCAACAGCATTTGTGCTTGGCTCTGCTCTCTCATGATGGTGAACTGTGACATCCCAAGCCAAGGGGGGAAATACACAGCCTCAGGGGAGATTGTGCAAAATGGCATTTGTTCAGTGAATACAGATGAAGTGTATGTGTCAGATTTACTCTTGTTAGTATCTGTGAGAGAGTGAGAGTGAGAGAGGAACGTAGGGAAAGAGGTAGATAGGTAGGTAGATAGGCAGGCGGATGATCTCAGAATATTTTGCCTGATATCTAACTCAGGAAGTGTATGATGTTACAGGCAGCATTAATCTGAACACTCCCATCTCCACAGCTATTATGCCTAGTCTGTAATGGTGACTCTTTATGTGAATTCCACGTGATGCCAAAGCCGGAATCGGAGTATGGCCATGCACCGCAAGTCAGAGGTGATCCTGGGGTACTCCCTGCTCTTCTTTTTGCTCCTGGCAGGTGAGTTGGGAAAAGAAACTGTTTCTTAGAGAGGACGTGGGAAATCCCTGCCTCCCAGCTTCCACTCCATACAGACGAAGGTTGGATGCACTTGAGGTCAATTCTATGGCAAGCATGGAATGAGTTTGCTAGCATCCATAGCACAAAGCCCATCCCTGACTAGCAGTGGCAGCAAGGGCCAGACAGTAAAAGAGTAGGGGACTAGCCTGTGCTAGAGGTGACTAACCCAAGTCAGGCCGGAAAAGAGTAATAGGTCTTCGTCAGGGCATGAGCCAACCAGCAGGGACTGAGGGAAACCTCTCCCTTGGGAAGGTTTCCCTGTAACTGTGGGGCTTCTGCACCTGGAACTGCCTCCTGGAAGATGAGGCACAGTATGAGACGGAGGCCTATTCTGATCCCAGATTCCTAAATATGGGGCTGGTTTTAAGGGGAAAAGAGAGACTCACTCGGGCTATGAGATCTGCCTGGCCTGCAGCAAAGGACAGGCAGTCTCTCCTGTGTAGGCACAAGGCCTTGACACCATGACATAATGTTCTTTTTCATTCTGCAGGGGCCCGAGCCTGTGGCTGGGTAACAGTGGACTCACCCACTGTTCTCTTGGGATCTACCGTCACAGCCTCTTGCACCATTCAAAGCAACTGCTGCCGTGGTTTGGAAGATGAGGAAATCCAGATTACATGGAGACTTGACAATGAGCCCATGTCCGGGAGCCAGTGCACAAATGCTGCAGGAGCTGTTGTTTCCAACCTCACCATCAGCCACTTCAACCGAACCCGGGCCAAGCTGTGGTGCTATGTGTTGTGGAATGGCACACCCCAGCGAATAAACATGACTGAGATCCAGGCAGGCTGTAAGTCTCACCCACTGCTGGCCTTGACTCAGAGGGTCATGTTTTCATGCATGTTCAATTGCTTATCTCATGCACATACAAACAGTACACCCCATATTTGCACAGCACCTTCTCCTTGGTATTTGTACCAGCATCTGTTTCCAAGCGCTGAAAGCCTTGCATTTATACATGCAAATTGTGATCAACTGAAGTCCCTATTGGGGCAGATAATTAGGTGTCACCAACACCACCTGATTGGCAGGCACAGTCACCTGGATTGCCCTTGGGCATGTCTCCAAGAGGCTGCAGTGGCAGACAGCAAGTGGCTGGCTGGATCTGGCACTGAAAACCTTCTCTCTGTTTTCTTGCTTTGGCCAGGGGGACACCGAGAGAGGGTTACTCTTTCCGGGGGGGGGGGGGGGGGAACAAGTTCATTTCCACTCTGGTGTATGTTGGCAAGGTATAGTAGCAGGGGAGGGATGGCATGTGGAAGAAGCCCCTTGGTTCAGGGCTGCAGGACTTCAGTTAGTTTTTTCCTTTGTTAATATTCCAGGAGAGTTCTAGACCTGTGTATAGGTAGGGAAAGAGTTAATAGACACAGGACAGGGTTCAAAGACCTGTCCCTTATTTGCAGGGTCTGTAGGGGTCAGTAACTCTTAACAGGGTGTCAAAAATAAAACGGCACCAAAGGCTGTATTTCGGTGGCTCTTGGCACTAAACCTGCACTTGGGAGTCAGTTCTCAGCCCCTAGTTCCCATTAAGAGCAGCTCTCAGCATTTGGACGTAGAATTCACATACCCAAGCCATAGGCCAGGACCCCAGGGTGCCAGGCACTGTACAAACCAAACCAAGAGCCGGTCCCTGTCCCAAAGAGCTCACAGTCCAAGCCAAGAGACAGCAACCAGCTGCAGCAGAGAGATGGGGAAGTACAGAGAAGACCAAGACATTGCCAGCCAGAGTGCTAGCAGAGCCCTACCACCTCACTCCCTGGTACTGTCCCAGGGAGGATACAGTGGTTAGCCTGCTGGCTTAGCATTTGAAAGACCTGCATATATGCCCCTGCTCTGCTATAGACTGCTTGCATGATCTCAGGAAAGTCACTTAGCCTCTCAGTTCCCTCCCATGGGTTCAAGGAGGAAGTACATTTAAAAGAGCTATGATCCCATGCCAGTAAGTGCAAGATGAGTACCTTGGACAGACAGAATACCACCTCCCTTGCAGCAGGCATGCAGACATGAGCTGCCCAGACCTAGGAGGGGTCCATTCCTCACATCTCAGGTCCTTTCTGCCTAGATCCTCCCTCGAAGCCTGGCAATCTAACCTGCATGATGAACCTCAGTGAGAACAGCTTGACCTGTCGATGGGACCCAGGGCTGGATGGACACCTCCCAGCTAGAGTAGCTCTGAAGAGCTCCAAGTAAGTCAGCAGGCTGAGGCCTGGTCTATGCTACAGCATTAGGTCACCACCAGCCAGCTTATGTTGATCTCACTCTGCCAGCCTCTGCATTAAAAGGCCATTCTCACATATGTCTCTGGCCCACTCCACCACGGCAAGAGGTGTAGCACCAAGGTCGATATCGTTTGGTCAGCACAGTGTCCTTGTAGCCCCTGCACCTCTTTCATTAACTGTTGCTACTTTTAAGAAGCCATCATGCTGTGCCTCTCACCGGCAGTTAAATAGGTGCAGGTACTCCTGGTGCGGACATGCACCAGCACCACTAACACAGGGAGACAGTGTTGATATGCAAAGTGATTTTGTTACTGCAGTGGCTGTATGTCAACATAACTTAGTTCTGTAGTATAGACTTGCCCTTGGCCACGTGCACAGCCTCTTATCCTTCTGCAGGACCTGGGGCAGCCTGTCTGCCCATTGCACACTGCTCCTGGCACACCTGCAATGGAGAACCCTAAAATTAGAGGGGAAAAGGGTTTGTTTAGATCCCCTCCATCCCATGGCATCCAACAGGGGCCAGGAAGTGTGTTCTCCACAAGTACATTATCTGGAGCCGTATCAGGTCTGCTTGTAAAAGCCCCAAGCAATGAGGGCTCTATGTGCCCTCTACAGACTGCCTGGGAGCATCTGTGTTCAATGGGATACCAAGTCTTGCAGGATGCTTGGTACAAACCCCTTGCTGATTTCCCTTGCCATGCAGCCTGGAATGTGTCCTGTGTTCAGAAAGTCTTCCCTTGACACAAAGCCTCTGGGGTGGCAGCTCAGAGAGTAGCTGTCAGTAGGTGCCCTTCTTCTCTCTGACGCCAGCCCTGATTCCATGTCAGTGGTCTCTGCAAAGAACTCCTGTCCAAGACTATTTTCCCTGACCATGCCCTTGCTTGGGTGCTGCTTACAGGGCCCCTCAGCACCTGCACAGAAACTGCCCTGGATTTCCACATCCCTGGGCATATGCACTGGGCGCAAGTTGAGAAGAAGGTGAGGGTTGATGGATCTCTACTTTGGCTGATGGATCTCCACTGAGAACACAAAGAATGCCAGTGGGGACCAACCTACTGACTCCGCTTCCTTGCTTTGCAGAAGCAGAGGGCAGTGCGAAGTTTCCCAGGAGGTGATCCCAGACTGCATCCCACAAGACGGTCAGAACTACTGCACAATTCCCCGCAGGCATCTCCAGCTGTATCAGAAAATGGACATCTGGGTATCAGTCCAGAATGCCTTGGGCACAGCTGAGTCTGAGCATCTGTGCATCGACCCCACAGATGTAGGTGTGTAACAAGCTGGGCTGGGGGCTTCCTTTGCAGCCACATAAAGCAGAGAGAGAGAGAGAGAATCCTTTTAAAGCAAGTCCTATTAAAACACATCAAATTATTAGGTCACACTTTATTAGAAGGTTCCATTTATTAATGGGTCACAAAGGGTTAACAAGCAATGACTGGCTGTTCCAAGCATGTCACAGGTGTGAGTAAGGGGTGTTACTGGTGGTTCTAAGCCAGGCATGGCCAAACTGCGGCTCGGGAGCCACATGTGGCTTTTGAATGAAAAATTGTGGCTCCTGGAAGAACATCAGCAAATCAGTTTAGGAAAGGAGCCCCAGCCTAGGAGTTCAGGAGAGGGTTGGGACAGTGGGGGGAAGTGTGGCATGTTTGGAGATGGTAGGGAGAAGTGCGGCATGGCCAGGATTTTAAAAAACTCGCCACTAGCCTACAGTTTTCTACACTGAGCAGCAGTTAAGTTTTTACTGTATAGGCCTAATCTTAATGGTAACCTTAAGTAATTATGAGAATCTGACATAAATAGGATGGATATTTGTCCTCTTTATATGATAAAATTAAAGCATACAATGATTTTTAAACTTAGTAATTTTGGAGTAGGTAAAAGTATATGGCTATAGGCCTCAGTGCAGCTCTCGAAGGTTTAATAATCACCTTGTGTGGCTCTTGAGTTCCATAAATTTGGCCACCCCTGCTCTAAGCATTTGAGCACAAAATGTTGCAGCATCCTATTGACTGATCTCTCTGCATGCTGATTAAACATTTATTAGGCTTTGTGTCAGTCAAACCTTTGTCTCTTCCACCAACAGCAGTTGATCCAATCAAGGACATCAGCTCACCCATCTTGCCTGCTCCTTTATAGAAACATCAGCTAGCCATTGATTAACCCTTAGGGAACTCATGGTAAATGGAACTTTCTTCTCAAATATTGCTATTGTTTAGCTGATTGGAAGCCCAGCCAAGTCAGCGCAAGTCTTTCCATTGACTTAGAAGGCCCTAAATGTTTAATTGTGCAAGCATTGAACTAAATAGATTGTATCAGTGCCGAGGTTTTCTGTTGCCCTGGGTGTTGGGCGAGAAGAGTTAACTCACAACCTCTTCGCCAAACTACAGTGCAGTCCTTGCAAACTACAGTGCAGTCCTTGCAATGTGCTCACCAGCACCCCCTCCTTTATGCAGTTTTTACTGATGCAGGATGTTTCTTCTCTCCTTGTTCATTTCAGCCCACCTTGCAGCATTAAGTGGGGTCATGGAGATTCCTCTCCAGAGACTGGAGTGGGATAAAGTGCTTTGTGAGGCTTCAGGACAAAAGACACAAGAGGATGTCAAACCAATTACTAATTGATGAGCTATTCTTAATTATTAATAATAATATATTTCCCTCAATCTCTTCTTGGCCCCTTTTCCCATTTTGTAATTATGGTTCAGTCTCCCTGTTTATGCCCTGTGGGTGGCTGATGCATGGGAGATTATTTCATTTCATTTGCATGTAGAATCCAGCTCCTTTTCAGTTTATTTCTATTTGCCTGGGTCTTTTCATGGTGCAGTTTTTAACCATTTATATTTCTTACTCATCTCACTAGGGTTTAAAGCCAGAGCCAGGATTAATAATAATTCAGCTCAGATAGCTGTCTGGATCCCAGGGCCTGGGACTCCCACTGACTGCAGGAGGTCTGCAGGCAAATAGTTTGTGGGGCCAAGCCCAGGCTCCATTTGTGTTTGACTAAGCACCATCTATACAGCTATCTGTCTATTCCTTGTAGCCAAACTGGATCCCCCTGTTCTAAAGAGCATCAAGTCAGTCCCTTTCCAGACTGACTGCATCTCCGTGGCCTGGGAAGTAGCTCACACCAGCTCTTACATAGAACAGCAGTGTGAGCTCCGCTACAGGACCTGTGAGGACCGAGCCTGGACACTGGTGAGTGACTCTTGACAAGGGGGACTGGCTGGGGCATTGCCACATGGGGGAAAGTATGGTCTGATGGCTGAGACTAAGTTTCCACTGTGTGTCTTAAAACCCCTCATTTTTCCCGTCTGTAAAATGGAGGATCCCAGGTGCTCTTTCTATGACCTCTTAGGGGAGAGAGGTGCATCGTTGGCTTCTGTCTCCTTTTTGTAAGATGGGAGTGAACAAACCTCTCCTGTCCCCCTCAAGGATGAACTGCTAAAAATGTGTCATCCACACTGCACTTATAACCACTTGGCATCCTACCACACTGGAACTGCCTGGACAGTCCAGAGGTTTATTCTGCTCATCCAGCACCTTCATTTGACCCTCCTGCCCTCATCAACAGGTTTACCATATGCTTTAGCACTTGCTGTTGGCAGCAGTGGTTAAAATATAATTTGAAGGGCCTCGGAACCCTCCTAATCACTGGCCCCCCCACCAACTCCCCAACTCCCCTTTCACCCCCCCTTAGTTGCTCCTGGTCCAGTCCACTCCCACCCTGAGCACGCATCTAGCATGCTCAGGGTGGGAAATTTGAAAACTCCCCCAGCCTGGCTGCAGCTCCCAGGCCAGGGCAGGGAAGAACATGCATTCCACCTGGTTCTTCTATTTTTTGGGGCCCTGGAACTCTGGCCTCTCAGATTTGTGGATCCCAGAACTGTGTTCAGGACCATTCTGGCATCCTTTAACTCCTTGTTGGCAGGGCAGGAAGAGGGCAGCTTACTGGGCACTGAGGTTCAATTTCACAAGAGCTCACGGCTGGATTTCCCAGTTTCTCAGTACACACCTCAAGGATAAATCTCCGTTAACCCTCCACTCTCCCCCTAGTTTAGGAGTTCCCATTGTTAAACTGACCAACCCATGCTGATATCCAGCATACTAGGCTCATTTGACAGTTGGGCTATAGGCTTAGATGCCCAACGGGGAGCTGAACATTTGGAAATCTGGCCTGGCTGTGGGTGCAAGGCCTCCTAAACATACCAGCCTTCAGCATGTGGGGTGTGGACACCAGACACTGGGGCCAAGTGTTTACAAACAGGGCCATAACTAGGGGTTTCAGCACTCGGGGCAAGCAGCCCCAAAGGTGCCCCCCTCCAGCCCCGATCCAGGGCCCATCTATAAAGAGGTAGGAAGGCGGATTGTGACCCTTCCCCCCCCGCAGCCAGAGCTGGCAATGGGGGTCCCTACCCCGCTGCCATGGAGAGAAGGGACCTCCCCTGCCAACTCTGGCCACAGAAGGGAAGCAATCCCTCCTGTTGCCTCTGGCTGTGGCAGGGGGAAGGGATCTCCCCTGCTGCCTCTGGCCATGTTGGGGAGAAGCGATCCCCTGCTGCAGCCAGAGCAAGCAGGGGGGATTGCTTCCCTTCCGTGGCCAGAGGCGGCAACGGGGGTCCCTACCATGCTGCAATGGGGAGAACGGACCCCTCACTGCAGGCTCTGGCCACAGCAGGGATGCTATCCCCCTTGCCAGCTCCAGCCGCGGTGGGGGACTGCTTCCCCTTGCCACAGCCAGAGCCAGCAGGGGGGATTGCTTCCTTGCTGCAGCCAGAGGCAGCAGGGGTATTGGCTTCCCCACACCCCCCTTTCAAATTGGCACCCAGGGCAAAGCCCCTTTTCCCCCACTTTAGTTACAGCCCTTTTTACAAAAGTGGCTTGTGGGGCCCTGAAATGGGCCTGGATTTTTCAAAGGCGCTAAGCAGGCACCCTCCAAGACTCCCTCCAGGGCATCTCACCCAGAGGACCCAAACCACTAGATGCTTTAGCACCAGCTGAGACCTGGTCCTGGAGCCTGACAGAGCAAGGCTGATGCAGAGCAGCTGAGCTTGTTTTGAATGAGAACAGGAGCAGAGGCCGCTGTGGAGAAATTCAGGCCACACAGCATTGAATTCCACCCACCCAAGAGCTGCCAACAGTCATTCCTTTGATCTCTGGGCCTGCCAGCCCCATGGCTACCTCTCCTGCATGCACATTGTCTAGAAGGGTGATGTCCCTCCAGTTTGAAGACTTAGACCACAAGTTTCCTGGCCTGGTTTTCCTCTCTCTCAGGGCTGTTCAGGGCCTTAATCTGGACACTTCTGAGGAAAAGCCCACATTGGATGGCTCCCAGAGAGACACCACAGACTTTGCTTTGCTTTGCAACCAGGTCACTGACATTGTCAGCCCCAACCTGAAGACCCAACACTGTGGCTTCCTCTTTGGGATGCATTATCTCCTCCAGATGCGCTGCCGGCGGATAACAGCAAAGGGCTACTGGAGTGAGTGGAGCCCTGGGTGGAACTTCACCACCCACGAGAAAGGTGGGTGCTGGTAGGGGTTGGGAGGGTGCAGGATACAGCACAGAGATAGGTTGCAGAATAGCTAGAGCACAGAGACGGATTGAAGGATGGATACAGTACAGGGGCCACACCAGTGGCTACTGTACTTGCAGGGTCTGACAGGTTCAGGCTCAGGGACTGGGGACTGGCTAAGCATCCTTCCCATGTCAGGGCTGTTGGCTGGCTGGCCTCTGTGTGAAACAGACCCATCTTAGTCATCCTCACTACTGCCCCTTCACCCGCACTCACCTCAGCAGAGAGGCCAAGGACTGAGCTCTATGGCTGGGACTCCACAGTGTCTCCAGTGCTAGGGCATTGTGATTCCACAGCTCACCCGGCTCTGCAGGTTTACTGAGCTCGATAAGGCCACTGCTTACTGGCGTTTGCAGTGGTTCCAGCCCATTAAGGCAGAATCATGCTTCCATCTAGCCGGGCTCCCATCTTGGGGCAGCTCTTGTAACTGGGACTCATCGGGTGGTCAACATGCCCACTCTGTGCAAAAGAGGGAGCAGGAAGGGATGCTGCCCAGGGGTGCCTAGCATCTAAGTGCTGCTCTGCACACAGCTTTATTCCTATTAAAGCCATATTACTTCAGAGGGTGATCTATTAAAAGATATTTATAGCAAAAACAACGAGAGTCCTGTGGCACCTCATAGACTAAAAGATTTCTTCAGTCATAAGCTTTTGTGGGCTCCAACCCACTTCATCAGAAGTGCTGGAGCCCACAAAAGCTTATGCCTGAAGAAGTCTGTTAGTCTATAAGGTGCCACAGGACTCTCGTTTTTGCTGTACACAGACTAATACGGCTACCCGTCAGGATATCTATAGCAGCCAGTGCCAGCCAAGGGATGCACTTATACCGAGATAAGAGTGTCCTTTCCTGGTAAAGCTATTGCTCTTCTCCTACATAGAGAAACTCACCTGGTGTCAGACACCTTTTCTGATAGAGCTATGTAGCCTGGGCAGCATACTGATGTAACCATCCCAGCTGTGGATCAGGCCTAGGAAAGGGGCTCATAGCTGGAGGGGTACACCTGAATGTCAGTGACATTCCCATTCACTGAGATCAGCATATCTGTGCTGGGTGTGTCACAAGCATACCTGCACAAGGCATCTTGGCAGAACAGGTGACAAAGACACCCCCCTCCTCCCCCTTCTTTTCTGCTCTAGCTCCTGTCGGGAAGCTGGATGTCTGGTGGAAGATGAAGGCCGTAAACTCGGGGAAGAGAGTGGAGATTCAGCTGCTGTGGAAGGTAACACTGGACATGGCCTCACGGCAGAATGCACACGTAGCTTGTAGTGCAAAGGCCCCTCTTACACACTTGGCTTATTTGCGGCGGAAGATGAATGTGGACGCTTCACCACCAGACTGCCCCATCTCTGGGACTCCCTGTTACTGTTCTGGTCTCCCTGCTGCTATGAGTCTCCCTCATTTTCTCCCCCCACCAGCCCAGGTATTTCTGTCAGACCCATCCCCTAGCAGCAAGGAAATGTACCCAGTCACTCTCCCCTCCAGGGTGTTCCTCATTGTGTGTTCTGTTCCCAGCCCTGGGGCCCTTCACTAATCCAACCACTGTTATTTCTGCTCTGTGCAGGCGCTGAAGCCAAATGAAACAAATGGTAGGATCCTGGGGTACTGGGTCTCCCTGACCCCCAGACGGAGGACTGGGGAACTAACAGCCATCTGCAACACGACCGAGACACAGTGCAATTTCTCTGTGCTGGCTGCGGTCAGGAGAGTTTATCTTGCAGCCTATAACTCAGCAGGAGAGTCGACAGCAACAGAAGTCATCTTCCTTGAGCAGAAAGGTAGGGGCTCACTAGACATCATTGAAGCCTGTTCAAAGCTATCTCTCTCTGAAGCCCTGACAGTGCCTCCAGGTGGGCTCTGCTGAGCAGAAACCCTTTGATTTCTCAGCTCAGCTGCACCTGGGCTTGGAGGCCTCTCTGTCACTCCTTTGTCTGGCTCTGGGATGGTTGACTTGTCTCTTTGTCTGGTCATTGCCCCGGTAATAAGTAGCGGCACTTGCCTGACAGTGTGATCTCTGGACTCCTCCACAGTCCAGCATACACGCAGATACCAAGACATGGGCTACCTGATGTGCTTCCTATGCTGCAGGACGTTTCAAAGGAGTAGACATCCTGCTGGCCAGGGACATATTTTAAACTTAAAGGCTATTGTGAGTGATTAGCTGAAAGGCCAGCTCCTCTAAGGATAGTCAGTGCCAACGGAGTGATGTCAGTTTACACCAGCAGAGGAGCTGAACTGTCATTTATTAACCATATTTTTGAACTACAAGAGAGCAAATAATGTCCAATCCTGCACATGGAGCCAGGGAACCAAAACAAGACCACAAACCAGGCCATGAACCCTGACATTCCCTTCTCCTGCTCCCAGTCTTGCATACTCTCTCTTTGCTAGCCATGAGGCCCCTGGCAACCTCAGATTTTTCTGACTCTATGGAGAGCTCAAAGCCCAGCAGCACCAATTCTCCCAGCCTTCCCCTGTCCAGCCCCTGAGCTTCCCCCATCTCCCACACATAGCTTGTCTCACCCCTCCTGACTGTGTTCTTCCATGCTGTCTGCAGGTCAGCCCCTGCCCAGGATCCAGGCTTTTCCCTGCAATGAGCACAGCTTGTGGCTGCAGTGGGAGGCTCCCAGAGCTGCAGTCACTGGATACATACTTGAGTGGCGCCAAATGTCATCACCATGGCCGGCCAGCCATCTGAGCTGGCAGGTGGAACGGAACAGGAGGGCCACAAAGGCACTACTCGAAGGTAAGGCTCTAAGGGACAGGGTTTGGATGAGAGCCTGGGTCATAGGGGCAGCCAAGAAAGGTGTTTGGGTATCCTTTGGGTGGACCAGAATTCTTTTAATTGCCCTTCTCCAGTGCCTTAGAAATAATATATGTTAAATCCCAACTCCTACAGTGAAGCAGCTGGATACTCAGGATTCAGTCTATAAGAGACTCACAGCAAAGATTGTTCAGTTACCCTCCCCACATTAAAATACTACCTAAAGACAAACATAATGAATTTTATTAACTACTAACTTGATAAACCTTATCATAAAAAAAACCCAACAAAATGAATTTAAACAGAACATTCTGCACAGAAACAT
This sequence comes from Podocnemis expansa, assembly GCA_007922195.1. Classification (NCBI taxonomy): domain Eukaryota; kingdom Metazoa; phylum Chordata; order Testudines; family Podocnemididae; genus Podocnemis; species Podocnemis expansa. The sequence goes on along the minus strand of ML681963.1, from coordinate 55,967,830 downwards.
AGCGGGAAAGAAATCCCAAAGTCCCAAAGTTTGCAGTCTTTGTTCAAGTCCAAAGGCTTGAGTTGCAAGAAGCAGCAATCCTCTTCTTCGGTTGCAGGGATCTTAGGTAGGAATCCATGCAGGCTTTTCTTTCTCTTCTGGAACCAGCACCATCCAGTCATTTTACTGGTTAACCAGCAATCAGTCACATCTGCATATGAGTAAACTCTGCTGCAAAATGTTCCACAGCAGAGAGAAAACATCTTGCTGTCCACTCCTGGCTCAGGTTCTCCCACTCACACATTGCGCACACGGTCTCTTCTCATTGCAGTTCTGAGGCTGCCGCTCTCAGGCATCTGACTTCAGCAGCAGTAGAAAACCAAGTGGAACACGCTCAGTGCAACCACTCACTTCATTTCCAAAACCACAAGGCCACCCGTGCTGGCAGCGTGCTTACAGGGCTCAAGCCCCGAGTCGCAGTGTGCCGAGCCCTGGGTCTTTTCCAGGGCCAGAGGCATTTCTGCCTGTGTAACCTGCTAGGGTGGGCTCAAATTCATTCACCTGCCCCTCTCCAGTGCCTCACAGAGAAAACCCCTGATGAAAGCAACTGGAGAGCCAGGATCCAGTTGTCAAAAGGACTCACAGCGAAGACTGCTCAGAGTTTCCATCCCTCATTAAACTACCACTCAGCAAAAACATACAATGAACTTTATTAACTAACTAAACACACCTTATCCTAAGGAACCATAATACATTTAAACAGAACAGTAAGAAACCCAAGAGTCCCAAAGTTCAGGTGGAGTCACCCTTATCTCAATTGCAGTCATTTAAGTCCTTGGGGCTTGAATGCAGAAGGAAAGCAATCCTCATCCTCTCTAGCTGCAGGAATCTTCAGGCAGATGCCATGCAGTCCTTTCTTCCTCCTGTGCAGCCAGCACCATGCAATCAGGTCACTGGCCATCCAGCTCTCAGTTCTGCTGCAGACAACTTCCCTGCAAAGCAGTCGAAAGCTGGGAGAAAACATCCTGCAGTCCACTCCTGCTCAGCTCCTTTCACTGAGTCCCTTAGCCAATGTCCTCTGCAGCTCTCTGTTTGCTCCTCTCCAGGCTTCTCTTCTCAGGCTTCTCCCTGGGTATGCACTTCCAGCTCAACAATAAAACTTGTGGGGCATGCTCAGTGTGCTCCCCCACCCTCTTACCAGAAGTTTCTGGTTTCTGGGCTGCAAAATCTGCCCAGCAACGCAACCCAGCCATAAGGGTCCCTAAAAGAGATTGCACCTATTTAGGCACATGGGTTACACCTGCACCCCTCACTCTGCTCTGTATTCACTCTGCAGACCTCCCTTCCAATTACAATGTACATGCCCGGGTTTGTTTTGTGCCATGTCATTTAATCCCTTGGATGAGGAGGGCCCATTTGTTGCTGTATCTGATTGACTGGAAAAGTAAACTGTGCTGGCACAGCAGAGGGCGCCCTCACTGCTTCAAATGAATGAGCAAAGGGTTCTCAGTGACTTAAATCACCTCTTGTTCTCCCTTCCAGAAAATATTGAGCCTTTCCTGCTGTACAATATTTCCGTGTACCCACTGTATGCAGACACAGTAGGGTCTCCCGTGCACACAGCAGTCTATTCAAAAGAGAAGGGTGAGTGTTTCTACAGCATCTCCCATTCTGAATGACCTCAAACCAGATCCAAGCAGCATGACTGAAATGCAGCCACCGCTGGGGTGGAGTCCAACCACACTTATGAATATTGCTGCTGAAATGCCAGCCCAGAGCACCTCCTGGCTCTGTGGAATTTGCCAGAGCAGAGAGCTAGCAGTGCAGAATGATCTTCAGCAAGAGATCACTGTGCAAGAACCACAAGAAAGCCAGAATCCTGGCTTGAGGTCCTCAGATGGTGCAACTAGACCTCTACTGAAGTCAGTGAGACATGCACTGAGATACATCAGCTGAAGATCTGCCACGCTGCTTGCAGGGCATTCAGCTGCAGACATCTTTGCCTTCTGGCCCATACTAGGGATCCTCTAGGAATCTGTACTGCCCTGCACTTGGCTGCTTTTTGAACCCTTGCTGTTCTTCTCCCACTTCAGCTCCATCACGTGCCCCTAAACTCCATCTAAAGAGCATCGGCAAGTCCCACGCTGAGCTCAGGTGGGACCCAATCCCCACTGAGATGCGGAATGGCTTCATCACCAACTACACCATCTTCTGGGCCAGCACCAGCGGGGATGAACACTGTAAGTCCTGCCTGTGGCACTCTTGCACCACACCCATGGTCTCGCAGAGGCTCTGCAGCACTGCATGCTGGATGGATAACATTGCTATTCCCACACAAATGCCTGTCAGCAACCAGGAAGCTCCCATCATGGAACATGCCTATGGGCAGTGAGCAGTGATGGATGGGAGCCTCCTTATAAACATGGCCTTGTCTAACATCTCTTGAGATGGAGGCAGGATTCAGGACATGTTGTATCTGATGGCAGGGCTAGGTGGACCTGGGGAACATGAGAATTGGCCTCTTCTGTGTTTATTTTCCCAGAAGCAGCATGAGAGACCTTTAAAACAAAACCCTCTGAAATAGGGATTTAACTGGAAAAGTGGCAGGGGGAGGGGACAAAGAGGGGGCTGTTTTTGCCATGGGATAAGGCTCAAGGTACATTTTATCCAGAGATTGGGAAGAGTTTATGAAGGATTCTCCATCGCTGACAATTTTCTGATGTATCTGCTCTGGGAGTTATTGTGGGGCAGCTCTCTGGCTGGTGCTAGCCAGAAGCCAGGTTAGATGCTCACAGTGGGCCATTCTGGCCCTGGATTCTATCAGGCTGTGACCATCCCATTGAATGCCTACCTGCACCCACAGGTGCCCAAATCCCTTTGCAAATCTGGCCCAGAGAGGCTAACAAAGTCGCTTGCAGTCAGACAAGCAAAGCAATGAACCACTCCCAAGTCTCCAGACCTAGCTCCCATCCATCCTCCATGTGTGGTTCTGCCAGGGGCTGTACTACAGATCTAGGGAGTGGGGATTGTTTCAGGGGTAGGGGGGTTGAGGTCATGCTGTTGTGGGGCCAGAGTTTAATTTTCCCTGGCATTGCCCTGTTGTTCGCTAGGATGTGATTACAGTAAAACCCTGATGTGCACTGTGGCCACTGTCCCAGAGCAAGGCTCTGGGTTTGGCTGCAGGGTGATCCCAATGCCAGGACTAGTAGCGAGTACATAAGGACTATGAGTGTGCCGAGGGCGTGCTATCCCAGGGCCACTAACAGCCACCGTTGCTTCCTAGGCACTGTAGTGAACTCCTCCTTCACAGCCCTCACCATCAGGGGCCTGGTGTCTTCTAGGATGTACAAAGTCCACATAATGGCTTCCACGGCGGCCGGCAGCACCAACAGCACAACCCTGACCCTGGCAACCACAGCACTGGGTAAGGCCATGGGCTTGGTCCACTTGGAAACCTGCTAGCTCTTGGGATGCTCCCAAAGAGATTATTGGAGAGCTAAATGGCAGAGGGGATGGAAAAGATAGCCCTGGAGCTCTGCCCCTTGCACAAGTGTGTGCACACAGACAGGCATGTGCACATATAGTTGGACGTGTGCACACACACCTACACACATGAATTCTAAGGACATCTGAATCCCAAGTGGTGTATGAAGGAGGGTGGCTGGCCCATCTATAAGTGGCAGGGGAGGACAGGGTGTTTGCTGAGAAACAGGAATTAATTCCTGGGTCTGCTTAGCTCAACGCAGCAGAAATTCAGCTTCACAGCTGCAGGGAGAAACCAGAGGTTGCAGCCTCTCACTTTCTGACCCCATGCAGGGGGCTCTGGTTTTGGAATAAGCCACTTTCCCGCCTCTTTCCTAGATGAGACAGAAATCCAGTACCTGCTCCTGTGCTTCAGCCTGTTCTGCATCTTGCTCATAGTGTTAATCATCTGCTTCCAGAAGAACAGGAGGTGAGTGCCATGGATCAGCAGCTGCTGTCCTATGTGACGCTTGGCCCTGGATCTCTGTCCAGACAGTAGAGGGGGCTGGGCAGACATTTCCTACCCCATAGGCTCAGTGATGGACAGCAACATTATTCTTCCCACACAGTATGGAAGCTCTGTGCTTTTCATACTAGTTCATAACCTCAGCTGGTGCTCCAGGAGTTTCTGGGAACTCACCCCCCTGCCCCCAAGAAGTGAAGTCCCGCTTCCCTGGCCAGAGGTGTCCAAGCAGAAAAAGGACTAACAGGCTCAGACAGGTTGCAGCAAAGGGCACTGCCTTCAGTTATCATTTACTTTGCAATATGGCAGATCCCAAAGGCCTTGAACAGTGATCAGGACCCCATGGCGCTGGTGCTGGGGACAGTACAAACAAGCCCTGGATTTCACCCCTGGTGGCTGAGTCCCCTTGAATCCCCCCAGGGCCCGAACCCTGACAAATCAGTGGGATCAGCCAGCAGCCTGGGCAGTCACTGAGCTTCTTGTCATGTGACCAACAGGGTGAAGAATCAGTTCTGGCCCAGTGTCCCAGACCCAGCAAACAGCAGCCTGGGCAAATGGGTGCCAGCTGACCTGCGGCAGGTAAGGGAGGCTCTTGGACCCACCAGCAGGTGTGTTTTAGCTGTGAGCCCCAGCCTGCTCTTCTGACTCCACCACACCTGAGCGCCTCTCTGTGTAACAGTACACTGCCCTTGATACCACAGTGACGGCAGGCAATAAGCACCAGACTAGACTAGAAGGGAAGCCAGCTCTGCTCCTTGTCATGAACTCTCCTAACTGCTGGACTAGAGGCAGCCAGCCTGGCAAAGCCCTGCCACAGATGCCATGGGACCTGGTAGCTGGCTCAGCCACACTGGGAATCCAGATCTAGTTGGCAAAGTATAGGGCCCCAATCCAGCAAAATGCAAAACCATGATTTACTCAGCACCTTTCAGGATGGGGCCCCATGGGGAGGTTGCAGCCAGGCCCCAAAGCACTCTGAAGAAGAGTGCCACATCAGCACCTTCAGTGGGGCTGAGAATGCAGAGCCTGGCAGGAAAGGGACAGGATGGATAAGGAGATTCCTTTGCACAGTAGTGGGGCTGAGGAAGGCTGGTGTGAGCAGGTGGGGCAGAAAGGATCCCCTCAGTGGGACTGAGATGGGGTGACAGGAGAAGGGAGCAGGCAGGCGAGGCCTGCATGCTGCAGTGGGGCTGATGGGGCCAAAGTCACGCACTGCACCGCTGTGGGTCAGGTCCTTTCTTCCCTGAGCGCATACTTGTTTCTTAGGAGATGCTCCAGACAGCTGGCGGGAGGGAGCCTGGCCTGGTGACCATTTCTGATGTCACAGTGCTCGAAAAGGGAGCAGAGAAGAAGCCACCACTCTGGGGGAAGAAGGACCTCATCCCAGCAGCTTCAGGCAGCTTCTCAGTGCTCCCCAAATCCTACAACCACCCCAACGACTCCAGCCAGCCAAGTGGCATCATAGCTCCACAGGGGGCGAGGCAAAGCTCCTATGTGAATGGTGCTGGGGCTGTCCAGTATGCCAAGGTGGTGGCAGATGGGTACAAGGGCCAACATCAGCCCATCCCATCTCCCCTCTATGTCCGGTCCAACTCCACTCAGCCGCTGCTGAGCGAGCTGACGCCCAGCCCCAAGCCTTATGAGAACCTGTGGTTCCATGGGGCCTTGGAGGCAGGGCGGCACTGCCAGAGTTTCCATGGGGACTTGGCCTTCCTGGAGGAGCCACTGATTGACTTCCCCCTGCTGCAGGGCCTGAAAATCGATGGAGTCGAGGACCTGCATGATTTCCAGAGACTCTAGTGCCTAGCAGAGGCCAGGAGAACGGATGTCTCTTCTGGCCAGCCTCCAGCCAAACCTCTGTGAAATAACAATCCAGCTGGTGTTTGCACCACACTACCAAAGCACTGGTGTGGCCTGAGCCTTGGGTGGGAGGATGGCGCATCACTCTGCCCTACAGGAAATCTGAATTTGACTCCCTGGCTGGCAAGAGCTGGGAGCTCATGGCCAGATCCTGCTCAAAGCAGTGAGTAGCTGCGTGCTTTCTGCTCCACTCTGCTGGACTTCTTCAGTGAGGGCAATGTGTGCTATGCAGCCCACAGAATCAGGCCCTTCCCCAACAGCTCCTTTAGTCTTTTTCTCCCTGGGCCAATGGAGCCTGAGGATGTTGGAAACAACAGAAGCAGCCCTAGTGGAGAGAGAGCACCTCAGGCAGCCCACTGGGCCCTGCTCACAGCAGTGCTAACTTCCCAAGGGGCCTGCACCCCTCCCTCTGCAGCTGGAGGAAGGCAACTGTGATGCAGGGAGAAAGGACAGGAGAATTCCTGAGGACATCAGCTGCACATAGGGTCCATGCAGAGGCGGCTGGCTCTGGAATCCAGACTTGCTCTATAACTGCCTTGGGGCTTTCGCTACTGTCCCCAGAGTTACATGGGGGGGAACCAGCCAGCGGACTTGACTGAAGACTTTCTAAAGCTCCCTCTCCCCTGAGGAAATATCAGCAGAGTCCTCTAAGCTCATTATCCTGCTACTTGGGGATCCTGGAAAGGACCAAGCCCCATCTATACCCCAACCTCACTGAGATGGGCAGCTGAGAAATTTCACTGCACTTTTGAAACTCCGTGTTAATATTATGCTATTTATTTGCTTCTCTACGTGCTCACTTGCCACACTGGGAACCTTTACAAAGAGTTGTTTTAACAAGACCTGTCTAACGCCAGGGGACTGGGACTAAGCTACAGAGCTGTTTACTGCCTGGTTACCAGTTTGAACCTATCCCAGATCTGTAAGAACCAAAAGTCAGGATACTTTCATGGGTCTCTAGAGGTTAGCCTATGAATGAGCTAGGTTTCCAAGGGGGGCATCTTACCAAAAGGGGTAATGAACTCACCTGTCAGCCATGCGGTGTATCTCCAGATGAGGGCTTGGGATGGTGTGAGGAACATTTGCTCCGATATGTCTCAAGCTGTGCCTATTCACTGAGGGGCAGGTTGACCCAGTGTTCAGAGTGCTAGCTGAGCCAGGGTAGATCTGGACTAGGTTCCCTGCCTTGTGTGGACATATCAAACAGAGAATGTCTACATTGCATTGTAAACTTCAGTCTGTGTGACTTGGACTTGTAGACTCAATGTTTCCAAGCCCTTGCTGGGGTGTCCACACTGTGTTGTAAACCTGGGTGTGAAGGGGCCAGGTGGAGAACTCTGTGTGTCCACACTGCTTTGTAAACCTGGGTTTATCATTGCTGGACCCAAGTCTTACAGCCATTCTGCACTGTGCAGTCTTGGATTTGTGGTTTGATCTCCATCCACACTGCAAAATGACAGGGCTTGGACCCGAGTCTTAGTGGGACTTGGGCTCTGACGCTTCTGGCCCCAGCAGGGTTCTAAGCACCAGCCCTGAGTGCTCACTGATCCACACCTCAGACAGATTTGGTTGTGAACAGAAGGGGGACTTGGCCTGTAACCTGAATCAGAATCCTCACTTAACAAGCAACAGAGGTACACCCTTTGCCCCACTGGGCCTTAGCTCCCCACCTGAAAATTGGTGGTGAAAGCACTGTTCAGCCCCTTGTGTGTAACTAGAATAAATGCCTTAAAGACTGCAAGATGCTCAAATACTACAACATTATGGAGGAGGAGGACCTCAGAGGGCAGGTAAATTAAGGTTTGAGACTCCTGGACTGCCAGTCCAGTACTGGAACCTCCACTAGACTGGTCACATTTCAAAACAGTATTTCTTCAGCAGCTAGGTTGGCTCCTGAGCCAAAGCATCCTGATTTTCTCTAGTTCTGGAACAAGATGCCAGTGAACCCTACTCCCAGCTCACCTTGGGAAGCGCAAAGGATGAAATACAGCTTCATAAGAACTCAGCCAAAGCTCCCCAAATTACTGGGGCTTGACCAGACTGGAGTAGGGCCGCCTTCGTGCTGAGCCAGTGTGCTCCTCTTGACTGGCAACTCAGGAAGGTATTTTGTCTGCTCGCATTATGGCAGCATTAAAGTATTAATATACCTGGTGGTGATCCCTATTCATGTGTGACTCCTTTGTTAGTCTGTACTGGAACTCTGCTCATTAGCATTTTGGTTAATTTCTTTAAGGATTTTGAACCAAGTCTTCTTTAAACCATTTGCTGGGGACCCTGGGCCTCAGTATGTGGCCAGTCCTCTGAGTTGCTGGCAGTATTCCACTATATGGGATATTGCATGATATGGGCCAGGCTGCCACCATAACTGTTGTTATGGGGCGGTGGACTTTGCCAATAATGTGCTGTACACATGTATCCAATTCCAAATGTTCACATGTTGTAGCAGCTGCTCCAACTCCAGCTCTGTTTGTAGTGTACACTTCACAGTTTAGGGTTCCCCTGGAGTTTTTTTAATGTTACCTTGGTTTGTTTCCTTTGAAATGCCAATGTTTGCCCGTAAAATAAACAAAGAGTCCTGTGGCACTTACAAACTAACAAATTTATTTATTGCATGAACTTTCTTGTGAGAAAATACCACTTCGTCAGACACTTTGAAGACAGGGAGACTTACAGAATGGCACGAAAATAAATGCAGGGAAGTGTAAGTCATGGGATCAGGTCACACTGTAACAGCAATTCAAAGCCGTTCTTAAGGTTTGCCAGGTGTGTTGATTTATTTCTGTGATGCTGCAATGATTTTGTCACCTCTTGCTCTCCTCTCACTTGCAAATTGGCAGGAGATGGAGGGTTCTGTTCCCTCCAGTCCTGCTACAGGTGTGACATATCAGCCTGGCCTGTAATGGATGTTATTACTCTCCAAGCCAGGCCTAATCTAGTTACTAGAAAGAGCAGGAGTGCAGCACAGTCTCACCCTGATCTCTGAAGGTTCTGAGAGCCTCAGATCCAGTGGAACTCAGTGGTTGTTATAAATGCTCAGCACCTGTATAAATCAAGCACTGGATGCCATTCAAAGTCTAGCACTATCGCAGAAGGCTGGTTTCCTGAAAGCGGCACCATACACCCAGGTACATTCGCTCTGTGCAGGCCAACAGCAGTTCTGTGCTGGCGCAGCCAGACCGCAGCTCAGAGTTCATGCCCCTTTATGCCATCATGTTGGGTCCAAGAAGTGACCTTATACCCAAATGTTATGGGGACTGTCAGCCACAGATGCCTGACTTTGAAGCTCATTATTATGAAGACATTTGCAAAGCAAAGGGGGAAAGAGGTTTTCTGGGTGGGCTGCTGGGCTGCCTGTTGCTCTGCTCCATGGACCATCAATTACCTGTGCACAATGTGAGTTTGAAATGCTATCAAGTCAGAAGGGCTATGTGTACAGTAGGGGGCTATTTTAGGTCAACTTCACAAGGTCGACTTTAAGTTGTGAAGTCGACTTAGACATACCCCAGGCCCAGGCTCCGCCTTGTCCTCTTCCCCACCCTGTGGTGTGATCTGGCTCCAGGGCCCCAATCTAGTTCTGGGGGCCTGATCCAGCTCCTGTAGCATGTGAAATTGCTCATAGTCTGTGAAATTGACTAGGCTCTGAGCCACTTGCTGCCGGCAAGGGGCTCAGAGCCAGATCAGGCCCCCAGCCCCTCTCCGCGGGCAACAGGAGCCACCTCCAAGCCCCTGCCACTGCCTGCCAAGAGGGGCTGGAAACAATGTTCCCTGTAGGCTGTATGGGTGAGTGGTGGTGCAGTTGCCTCCACTCACCAGCACAGGCAACGCTGACCTTTGCACAGGTACAGCAGCCACAGGCCCTACCCGGCCCTGAACACATACCTCCCCAGCGCCATACACAGAGGGGAGAAGCGTGGCATGGTCAACGACAGGGGAAGCAGCCACATTGTCAGGGATGGCAGGGAAGCAGCGGCATGGTCGGGGATGGCAGGGAAGCAACAGCATGGTCGGAGGCTGAGGGGAAGCGGCCACATGGTCGGGGCCAGCAGGGAAGTTCAGCATGGTTGGGGCCGGCAGGGAGGCGGCGGCATGGTCGGGGCTGGCAGGCAAGCAGAGGTATGGTCGGAAATGTGGAGAAAGCGCAGCATGGTCAGAACTGGCAGGAAGCAGCAGCATGGTCGGAGATGGCAGGAAGATCGGCATGGTCGGAGCCAGCAGGGAAGCAGCAGCATGGGTGGGGGATGGTAGGGAAGCTCAGCATGGTCAGGGCCAGCAGAAAAGGTTGGCAGGGAGGTGGCAGGATGGTCGGATCCAGCAGGGAAGCGGTGACATGGTCTGGGACGAGGGAGGAGAAGTGTGGTATGGTCGGGGCCAGCAGGGAAGCTGCAGCTTGGCAGGAACTGAGGGAGAGGTGTGGCATGGTCGGAGTCAGCAGAGAAACATCAGCATGGTAAGACACAGCAGGGAAGCAGTGGAATGGTCAGATGGGCGGTGAGGGGAGCAATGCAGCATGGTCAGAGATGGCAGGGAAGCAGCAATATGGTCAGAGACGGGGGGAAGCGAGGCATGGTCAGGGAAGCAGTGGCAAGTTTAGATTTCCTCAGAGGCCCTAATGCAGTCTATGCATTGTTAAAATAAAATTGTGTTTTACAAGTGCTAAACATGATGTGGAGTACTAGGAAATAAAAATACAAAGGAGAAAAGTTTAAAACAGTGTAGATTACTTCCAATTTTTGGCACAACTTACTGCTGTGAAGCATTGTATTCCACAATGAAATCTGTTAAATCGAAAATTGTGTAATGCTCAGAAATCAGCACCAGAGAGAGCTTTTGCACATTGACAAGTTGCTGCCCAGATTTTAAAAAGCTGGCCACTAGCCTCCAGTCTTCTACATCAAGCAACAGCTAAGTTTTTTAGAATATAGGCCTAGTTTTCATGGTAACCTTAAGTAACTATTAGAATCTGACATTAGTAGGATCAATATTTGCCCTCTTTTTACCATAAAATTAAACTATGCAATGAATTTTAAATTTAGAAATTTTGGAGTAGGTAAAAGTATATGGTTATATGCCTCAGTGTGACTCTCAAAGGTTTAATAATCAACTTGTGTGGCTCTTGAGTTCCACAAGTTTAGCCATCCCTGATGTAGGCAATAACATCAGCTGGGTGGCCAGATAAGGGGGAAGGGGTTAAGGGGTAAGCAGGTGGGTTAGGGAGGAAAGACGGGATTGGTCCTCAGTCAGAGGCATGCTTGGGGGACTGTACCATGGGGAAGCAGGCAGGGGCGTGTTGCAGAGAGAGAAGCAGGGGTAGGGGAGACAGAGGTGGGAGCAGGGGACTTTCCCCTTCACGAGACACCGAGGGGAAGCACTGTTCTCTCTCTAAGCTGATGATGCAACTGAGCAAGTTATGGATACACTTGGTGAGCCGACGGGCAGTGGCCCAATGGCCTGGTCCCAAGTTGAGGCACTGAGAGGGAATTTGCTCAGCTGCATCTATAAGTTGCCCAGCTGCATAGCCCGGTACCTCCTGCACCGACCACAGTCACCTCCAGCACCACAGGCTTGCCATAGCCCACTACCAATGATGCAGGCCTTGTCCCGGCACCAACCGCTGTCACCTCCAGCACCACAGGCTCCTCATAGCCCAGTACCGATGGTGCAGGGCCTGTCTAAACCAGGCAGCCATCTCTCCCCAGTTAAGGGCTTACCACAGGCTTGTTCAGGGTAACTCCTGATACTGACGACCCCAGAGGCAGTGGAGGCTACTGGGGCACTCCTCCTGCTGCCCACACCACCTTCCCCAACACCAGTTAGAAGGAGCAAACTGGCCTTTATATCCAAGGCCTGGGTCCACCGTGGGCGTCCCCGCTCTCCCTCACCTCAAAGCCCTCCACCTTCCACTCTATTGAGCCCCAGTGCCATAGGGCCATCCCCACGGCAACATATCACCTTGCCGTCACCTGTACCGCCCTTAGAATCGAGAGGTACTTCCGCCAGCTCAAGCCTGGAGGAAGGTCCATTGAAGGGCTCTAAGCAGTCCCGGCACCATGCCTCGGCACCGTCACCCTTCCGCTTCCACCCTCAAGAATGGTCCCAACGTGAAACCCCTTCTCCATGGCGGACACCCAGTACCGCTCTGTCCCCGGCACCAAGCTCATATACAGGCAACTTATCGGTGCATTTCTATCTGTTGCGCTGCGCCACAGCACACCAAGGGATGGAGGTCCAGCCCTCCGATTCCCCCTTGGACACCCTGTTCAGGCTGGTCTTCTTCTCGGCAGAGCTGCTTACAGTCCATCTCCACTCAAGTGTTTGGGACCTGGCATCCTCCCAATGGCAGAACCTGAGCTCTATTGCTCCCGTGTCAGACACGGCGAGTCTCAAGTATAGGGTCCCCGAGTTGGACTTCCCCTTCTTCGCCGACCACACAGTCCCTCCTCGGGACGTGGTACAAATAGCACTAGGCCCGGGCGAGCCCTCTAGCGACCCCCTCCCTGCCTCAAGGAAAGCTAAGGAACTTGTAAGAGCCCAAAGCCCTTGCGCTTCCCGAGTCGGCCCAAGTGGCCCCAAGACACACAGAGGCAGAAGAGGTCACACAAGCATATGCTTTTATTTACCTACCAGATCTGGTGGAGCAGTTCCTTAAGGAGGCTGGCTCCCCGAGGGTAACAATAACATGGGTTATATAGTACAGTTTAGAGGAAGGGGGTCAGGTCTGAGGGATGCTGGCACCGAGCTAATTAGAACCCTGGATTTTGGGTTGTTTACCTTACATGGCTTGTCACCCCACCTGGTCTAAATGTGGGCTGTTTCCTTATATGGGGCATTACCTCATGTGTTGATCCATGGCCCATGTGACTGACCTCAGGGAGAGAGACAGGTGAGATGTGACCACCCTGGATCCCTGAAATGGTGTCTTAAGGCCCAAGATGGAGTTTGTTGACTTAATGCCATCCCCTTCGAACTGGATCTACTGGGATGTAAGATCTACTCCTCCTCAACCTTTCGACTTCGGGTCACAAATAATCAGGCCCTAACCAGCTGGATGTGAATCAGTCGTGAAATTCAGACATTTGCTCCCACCAGCAGCCAAAAAGGAGTACAATGCATTCTTGGAGAAAGGGAGAATAATTTCCCAGGATCTCCTCCTCTCAGCTCAGGACACAGTAGATACAGCAGCCCACAGCACAGCCTCAGCTGTGACCATCTGTCGAGCCACCTGGCTTAGGGAGCCCAGGGTGCCCCCGCTGCACAGCAGGCAGCGCTTGACCTGCCCTTCAGGGGTGATGCTTTGTTTCCCCCCGGCGACCCTAACTGTAGTGGGTACCACATGGGACCCTAGGGGAGAGGTTAAATACCTCGGCCTCCTTCCATCAGGGCCTTTTCCTTGCCCCACATAAACCAAAAAAAACAAAAAAAAGAAAGGGGAAAAGCGCTCCTCCCACTTTCCTTGGTGGAGCCTGGGGTAGAGACCCAACCCCTACCCATTACCCCTTAGCTCGATTCGGGGTTTTGGAGCCCCTCTCCCCCCTTCCCTCCCTTGCAGGGAAGGGAACCTATCCAAATTGACTGCCATCGTAACTCCCATAACATCCGGGACATGGCCATGGTTCCTGTTCACCATCACAGAGATTAGCTGATGCCCCTCTTCCCCCCTCCATTTAGTGGGGGAATAGGGAGCTTACTGGGGCCAACTCTGGCTTAATATCACGAACGGAAGTGATTCAGCCATTGGCCTTGTCCTCCAATCTGGTAAGAGGCATGGCCCATGTAACCAAAGCCCCTCTCAGGTATCAAGACCCACCCAAACTGCAGCCCATTGCCCAGACAGTTCTTAGCCATTGCTACTCCTAGGGCCCTATCAGAGAAAGGGAACAACAAAGCCCCCCCTCCCACCTTCAGGTACTTTCTCCGGTCTGTTCTCATAAGAATTAAGAGTGGCCCTTGCTAATGCCGAAGAATGCATCACATAGCAGCTCTAGCCATGCCTATAGGTACTCCTGGTATGTGCAGACACATGTGCCCATCCAGATGCAGAAAACCTCCCACCTGCCCACCGTCTGTCCTACATCAGGTAGGATCTGCTTCATACCTGAGATGGGGATGGACACCTTGGGCATCTCCCCACTCTAACAAACCAGTCGGTTTGTGCAGTTAAGTCAGTCCTGGTGGGTCCTTAGCCACCTCCACATATGGAAAACCCTCCTACTAGCCACCTGTTTGGTGGGAATATGATATTTGGTACACTTTACTGAGTGTGGTTCTATGTCTGAGAGGAGGCCAAGGCAGAGCGGTTCAATCCATGCCTTGTTCCCCCCCTCCATGGGGAGGGGGAAAAACAACCGATGGTAAACAACAGCTCCTTCCGCTTCGTCAGGACAGCTTCACTGCTACCAGGACATCCCCGATTGGGAGTCCCTATCCAGGGCCCACCCTATCAAGAAGTGGTGGTGATACCCCTCTCTCTCTCTCTCTCTCTCCCCCTCTCCCTGAAGTAACAGCTTCTATATGCCCGACCTGGAATCTACCAGATCGGTAGGACCTATGGGAGAGGAGACAATGTCTCTTCTCCAACCATCTGGAAGAGGTAAAGGAAGCCCACCTCAGGCTTCCCAGACTAACTTCTAGTTAATAATGGCTCTAGCTCATTGACAAGCTTCGTGCGCATGACTGGGCCCCACACATGGCTGTCACCCAACTGGGGTGTACATAAATGTCTAACCATGGGTCGCCTTGCTACCACAATCATTCATATCTGGGCTCAGGATACTGCTACCTGGGTGACTGGCGCACTTATCGCGCCTTCCTTTGTGGGACCTGAGGCTGAAAACCATTGGGTAACCTCTACAAGATACCCTCTCTGAAGGCAACTGCTAAAGGCTGTTCTTTCTTCACCCATTTGTGGGAGCTCAAGTTTAAAAAAAAAAATTAAAAGAAGAAGACCCAATTTCCGGTTTGCACGGAAACTCGAAGGCCTGTTTTTTCTCCATGCAGGTTACTGTCCTGGATCAGATCACATGATAGGGATAAGCCACCCCTGTTGGATTTTCTAAAATCCAGGGTACTCCTGCAGAATCGTGGTTTACACTCTGGCAGTTTCACTCCTCCCAGGTGGTCGGTGAAGAGACAATTCACTCCTCTTATAACCCATATCATTCGGAAAGGTAGTCTTCTCTGAATGAACCCTTAACTCCAGCGCTCACTGAGGTGCAGCGTAGTTGGGGCAGATATTACCCCCAGCGGTGCCCCCGGGGACACAAGATTTTAGATTGCTAGAATTCTAACCCCATATGCTCTTCAGTTGTCCCGACTCAGTGGCCAACGGGGGGGCATTGCTTTCCTTTGCCCTCATCTTCCTTCCTCCCCCCCCCCCAGGCAGTTTTCTTCCCAGTGTCCGAATCCCGGGGTGGAACACAAAGGTTAAGAGGAAAGTCCTTTTCCATGAGTTTTCATGCATCCCAAGGTATTTATAAATACCAAGGTCAACAGCACTTCCTAAGGCCACCATGTCACCTCATAGGCGCCTAGTGATCCAAATGCCCTTCCCATGGGTAGCCTTCTGGCTTCTTACACTGTACAGGGCTGGAGGCTTGCAACGCATTCTCCTGACCCAGGGACATCTTGACTGATATGCCATGTGACACTCATTGCTCCACCTTGGTTTTCTTCCTCATTAACGAGCATGAACTGTCTTTCTGTAGACCCTTCTCAAATGAACTCAGTAGTTCTTGTTCCTTTACGTTTTGCTGGGTACTTCAATTCTTACACCCTTCAGGCATGTGCCCTCAGGCCTCAATGCAATCGGTTCAAGGGATAATATTCATCCCTTCTATCATTATCTGCCTAGACCATAGCCATCATGGCTAGCCCCATAATCCCTTTGGCCTCCAGCGCTTTCTCTCGTAAGCTCACGCTGGAATGTCCTTTGGCCAGACATTTATCTTCTGGCCCTCATACCTTGAGCTATACCATTCAGGTACAGCAACCAAACACACATCTCCATGTTAGTTGTGTTGTGTTAATTCAACTCTGTTTTAAGGTGACCTTAGTCCATCCAGCCCACACATGCTTGCCTCGGTGGGATTGGACCTACCCCTTACTTTGGGTTGGCCCACAGTTGTCAGTTCTCCATTGCCAGGCCAAGATCCTAGTTGGTCTCCTGGCTCCTGGTAGAATCTTGTTCGCTGGGCTTCTTCCCATCTAGAGTGTTTGCTGTGCTGAAGGAGGAAGAGCCACCTCCACCTGCCATCCATCAGCATGGCTAGTAGTCACCTATTACTGAATGCATCCAAGCAGCGCTTGAAGAACAGTGGGTTACTCACCAGTAACCATCCTTCTTTGAGATGGGCTGCTCAGATCCATTCAGGTCCCTCCCCTCCATCCCCGCATCTGGAGTTGGCGACTCTGAGGAACTGGGGAGGGGTCAGGAGGCGGCTGTATATATAGCCACTGGGTGGCATGGGGGGCGGTGGCCGCCTACCCTCTCCTGACAGGCTAGGACAAAAGTTTTCCAACCAATCAGGGGCTCCGGCATGGAGACACCTATTACTGAATGGCTCCGAGCAGCCCATCTTGAAGAAGGATGGTTACTGGTGAGTAACCCACCATTCACTCTCCCTGTGCGCTGGGGTAAATGGCTGCACAAGACACAGGACAGCAGGAAAACAACCTTGTGTGAAACTGACATTTACAGAAGCTGAAACCACACAAAATCCACTTGGCTTAGGTTCCGTCACAGACACCATTCCCAGCTTTGTGTAACCCTGGGGCTTTAAAAATGAGTGACACTCACATTTCACTGGGAACTTTGGCCACTCTTGACTGAGTTTTGCATTCTGAGTGTGGCATTGTTCAAGTTATGAGCCTCAAAGCAAAACTGGCAAGAGTTACATGGGGAGGGCACCAGGGCACCCAGGGGTAGATGCACATGTTGCCAGCTATGCTGAGATAGTCTTTGTCCAACAAGAATAGGTTTAGTGATTGTCCAATGACTCCACAGGTTTGAAATCCTGAATTCTTGCCTGTTGCAAAGACCACTATGCAGCCTTGGTAGAATCTTTATTTGACTGCCAAGGTTTACATGCCATGTTTTGCAAAGGCTTCCCCAGTTCACAGACCCTGGTAATGGGGTGTGAAACCTCTGGGCCTCCAGTTCAAATTCAAGCCAGCTCCTTCACCAGTCCCCTTGAGAAAAGAATTAGGGTAAGGTCTCAACCTAGTTCCCAATGGGATTTCCCCCTTTTTGACAGCTACAGAAGCAAGGCTGAGGACTAAATAGGGCAAGGACCCTGAGTCTCTTGCTTGCCCTCAGAGGTGAACCCTACAGTGCACAGATGTGCACCAGGGTTGCAGTATGGGGAAATCTGCTATTGCCCATCCCATCCTCATTTGGACACCTCTCTTGCCTGGAGCTCTCTTCACAGAGTCTCCAACAGGCACTCTCCCAGGGCACACATGATCGTGTTTATGTCCCCTGTTCCTTCTGGGCACCTCCTGCTTTTCTGATTGTAAGGCTGGCCTTTGAATGGAGCAGACCCTGCCTTGCCTGGGCTCCCACCATTGCTGAACTCCCCCAAACAAAAAAAATTAAAGAGTAAAGCAAAACCTTGTTACAAGAACACAAGCACTCTAGAGAATGAGTGACATCCACTATTTTTTGTACCTCAGGTTTCTGCATGATGTTATCATCCCTGGCTACATAATGTTAAATCAAATAAGAGCATAAAGGGGAAAATGACAGGAAATGTGGTGTTTTGGACTATCTAGGATCATTGGGGCTGTCATGGTGATAAATGGGAGGGTTGTTTAGGTGCTAGGGAAACCTGTCTGTTGGGTCCTCTCTCTCTCACTTCTCTTTCAATAAAGACTCCTTACACAGCTCTTAATATGCTGCCTCTCATTATTGGATTATAATTTCCCCTAGAGCTCCACATCTGGCAATGGAGGATGGGATATTTGACGCAGTTGGCTATCCTCAACAATCCTGGCAACTGTGGAAAACCAGAATGCAATGTAAGAAGCAAAACTATTTACTGCTTGCATGGGGGTTGGGTTGTAACTGTGAAAGCTGAACTGTTTGACTAAGGGCTAGCTGTCTATTCTGAAAGCTGATCTGCCTGCTGTTAAGTACAAGTGAAGAGACAAACAATAACCACAAGTGGGCATCATGGCTTTACTTACTACAACAACCTGGGAACCATTTGACCATTCGGCAGATTCATGGCAAACATATACAGCCCGATTTCAAAATTTTGTAATAGCAAATGATATAACTAAAGAGAAGAAGATACCAGTTTTTCTAACAGTCATTGGAGTTAAGACTTATAATTTGCTATGTGATTTGCTTTATCCGGAGAAGCCAGAGTAGAAACCTTACGGGGACCTAGTGGAAGTTCTAGGAGCACATTTTTCACTGAAGCCACTAGTAATTGCAGAGAGGTATAGGTTCTACCAAAGGAACCAAGGTGAGGGTGAATCAGTTGTACAGTTTGTAGCAGCTCTGCGGAAGCTGGCAGCACACTGTGACTTCAACAACATGTTAGAGGAAATGCTGTTCCCCTGTTGGGTACTATTGATGTGAAAGTAGAACTCAATGGACAGACCACAAAGCTACCACTGTTTGTGGTGAAGGGGAATTACCTAGCCCCAATGGGAAGGTCTTGGTTCAGGAAAATCCAACTCAATTGGGCACAAGTGCATCAATTAACTAAAGAAGAAATGAGTCTAGCAGCGGTACTAACAAAACATGCTGCTGTTTTTGGTGAAGACTTAGGCAGCATGAAGGGAAACACTGTGAAATTAAATATAAAGCCTGATTGCCAACCAAAATCTTTGAAGGCCAGAATGGTGCCATTTGCCATTAGACCCAAGGTGGATGAAAACTTGGAGCGGTTAGTCAAGGAGGGAGTCTTAGTGCCAGTTACTCACAGCCAGTGGGCAACACCCATTGTCCCAATAATGAAGGACGGCTCCATTTGGATTTGTGGAGATTACAAGGTCACTGTCAACCCAGTGTTACATGCAGAGCAATATCCTCTTCCCCACATTAAGGACATCTTTGCAGGCTTGGCTGGAGGACAAAAATTTAGCAAGATTGATTTGAGTCAAGTGTACTTACAGATGCATGTTGAAGAAGAATCTCAAGAGTTGTTGACAATAGTAACACATAAAGGGTTGTACAGATACTGTCGTTTACCTTTCGGCATTACTTCAGCCCCAGCTTCATTCCAAAGGGCAATGGACCAGATTTTGAGTGGTTTATCAGGAGTACAGTGCTATCTGGATGACATCCTGGTCACTGGCAAAAATGAGGAGGAACACCTTATGAACTTGGAAGCTACTCTGCAAAGACTGGAAGAGTATGGTCTACATGTTCACAGAGACAAATGTAAATTTTTCCAGCCCTCGGTTGAATATTTAGGACATATAATTGATGCTGATGGTCTCCATAAGTCTCTGGCCAAGCTTAAGGCTATCGTGGATGCTCTACTACCTCAGAACGTAAGCCAACTTCGCACTTTTTTAGGGTTATTGAACTATTATGGCAAGTTTATTCCACAGTTAGCGACACTCCTGAAACCCCTATATGAGCTTCCTAGGCTGAAAAAGGCCTGGAACTGGACTGAAGCCTGTGATGTTTCATTTAACAAAGCTGAACGCTCACTGGTAAACTCTAGGCTTCTGACACATATTGATCCATCTTTGCCCCTACAGTCAGCTTGTGATGCCTCCCCTTATGGTGTTGGGGCTGTACTGTCACATATTATGCCTTCTGAAGAAGAGAAGCCTATCGTTTTTGCTTCACACTCCCTGACCAAGGCAGAAACTAAATATGCCCAAATTGAATGCGGAGCACTGGGCATTGTTTTTGGTATTTGGAAATTTCACCAGTACCTGTGGGGAAAGAAGTTCACACTTGTCACTGACCATCAACCCCTGACATCAATTTTGGGGCCACACACAGGCATCCCACCTTTGGCTGCTAGTCACATGCAACAATGGGCATTGATACTTTCTGGATACACATATGAAATCAAGTATAGGCAATCCTCTTTGCATTGCAATGCTGATGGTCTTTCAAGGCTACCCTTACCGGCACACCATCAAGATCAGGGTCAGGAAGGAATCTTTTACTTTGAACAGGTGGAAAACATACCTGTCACGGCTACTCAAGTGAAGAAAGAGACACGGGTTGACCCAGTACTCTCACAAGTTATGGATTTCGTGATGCATGGAACATTTCTTACCTGATTCTCAGTTCTCTCCTGATCTCTGCCCCTACATGTCTAGGAGGACAGAGCTATCAACCCAATCTGGATGTTTGTTGTGGGGTATGCGTGCCATTATCCCACCTTCATTAAGACCATGTTTGTTGGAACAGCTCCATTCAAGTCACTGTGGCATAATGCGCATGAAAGAAATTGCACGGAGCTGTTTCTGGTGGCCAGGCTTGGACAGGACCATCAAAGAGACAGCTAGAGCTTGCACCTCAAGCCAGAGTGTCTGGAATGCACCTCAGTTGGCACCTCTTCACCCATGGGATTGGCCCGAAAGGCCATGGCAATGTATCCATGTTGATTTTGCTGGCCCATTTGAAGGATGTATGTTTTTAATTGCTGTGGACGCCCATTCGAAATGTCCAGATGTCTGTAATGCAATCCACTACCACGGAAACCACTATCCAGACCCTGCGTGGCTTTTTTAGTCGTTATGGTCTTCCAAAACAGCTGGTGAGAGACAATGGATCGCAGTTCATTTCTTAGGATTTTGAAACTTTTATGAAGGCCAATGAAATACATCACATCAGGTCAGCACCATATCATCCTTCCACCAAGGGACTGGCTGAAAGGTTCATACAGCCTATGAAGCACGCTCTAAAATCTGTGAAGGGACGTTCACCTCTTCAGAAGCATCTGGACAACTTCTTGTTGTCCTACAGAAACACTCCGCAGGCTACAACTAAGGCATCTCCAGCTTTTGTTATGATGGGACGGCAGTTGTGCTCTTGCTTTGACTTGTTGAAACCACGAGACACACGGCAAGTGGTTCAACGCCAACAGCAAGACCAGGTCAGCAGACATTCACCAAGAACAAAGGACCGCACCATAAGTATTGGACAGCCTATTCTTGCTCGAAACTATGCTTCAGGAGCTAAATGGTTCCAGCAAAGGTCATCACCCAGAGAGGACCTGTTTCCTACTCTGTCCAGATGGCAAGTGGCCTAGTTTGGTGACAGCATGTAGATCAGTTGCTTCTCCGTCATACCCATCCAGAAGATACATCTCCAGAGGACGTACCTGACTTCACCCTTACAGATGATACAACATCAGAGCATGAAACAACTGTTCATGTCTCTCTTGCTCCAGCCACCTCTTCAACGCCTTCGGCCTCCCTGGACCAACCAGACACAACATCCTCTCCAGTGCCAGCTACTTCCCTGGTACCTGTAGTCACCCCACCACCAATACCACCTTGTGTTGTGGACACACCAGAAGTTCGCCATAATCCACCTCGAGATAGCAGGCCTCCTAATCGGCTGGATCTTTAGCTAGTGGTGACCCCCTCTTCATGGGGCAGAATAATTCCCCAGGGGTTCGCCGGAGATGGGGCAGTCTACCCTCATCTCCCAGCTTAGTCCTTATTCTTTCGGGGGGGAGAGGGAGGAGGCTTTATTTTTAGGGGGGTGGAGGGCTTTTGCATTAGAGGGGGAGGAATATGTGGTGTTTTGGACTACTAGGGTCATCGGGGTTGTCATGGTGATAAATGGGAGGGTTGTTTAGGTGCTAGGGAAACCTGTCTGTTGGGTCCTCTCTCTCTCTCACTTCTCTTTCAATAAAGACTCCTTACACAGCTCTGAATATGCTGCCTCTCATTATTGGATTATAATTTACCCTAAAACTCCACAGGAAACAAAACAGTGACACAGAACAACTAGTATCATAGAGAATGTGCAGGACACTGGGGGAAACAACAGGAAGGCTGTTAACTGGGGAATACACCTGGCCTGGCTCTAACTAGACTGGCAAAGTCTATTATTCCCAGGTTTAGCCATGCACCAAAGGGAATATCAACACCATAAAGATGCTGGCCAAGGAAAGAAGATTGGCTGTCAGGAGCTGCCCAGAAAGTGTCAGGGAGAGCTGACAATGATTCTTGTAGACACATGTGGGCCAGTGTTAGGGAATGTTTGATATTAGATATTAGGGATCTAACTCTGTGATAGAAAAATAGGAAAGATGCTGTAGCATAGGCCTCACAGGGGCTGTAGTTAGCCGTGGTCATGGGGTCGTTTCTCAGGCAAGACTATATATCTAATTATCTTGAACAGGCTGCCTAGGTTGCCACTTAAAATTTGTTATCTCCCCTCTCTCATGCGGAATGTGGGCTACAAGGTCTCATCTATGCTGAGAACGAAAAGGGAGTATCATCTCCTATCTTTTGCTCACTATCCCTGGCTTCAAGGCCTCTCTAAATTGTAAGGTCAGTGTCTCTAGGCCAAAGTTAACGAGTTTGCAGGTACTGCGGCTGCCCAGGTTCATGCAAATCATGACAACAGTAAACAGAGGCGGGAATAATTGTATGCATCCTATAATTATTAATATGCATTTAATAATGTTAATGTAACCATATAAGGGTCTGTAAATGCTGTCAATCATGTAAACATTATCATAGCATTATCATGCTGTAGGGAATAAAAATGTGGTGGTGCTGCTGTTCGGGGCTCGCTCTCATCCTCCCTTCTCTAAGGGTGAGGGGCCTGCTGCTAGATGGGCTAACCTCTCTGGGTTACCCTTTGATGCAGTACTCTTTGTTGCTCAGCTGACCAATAAAGAAATCTGAACCACACCTCGTTCTCTGCGCATTGGAGTCTCAGCTGGGAATGGGCCTTCATCATCAAGGGGATCAGGGGTCTCTCTTTCCAGATTGAGAGCCCTGATTTATTTGTTCCCCAACAGCACTCTGCCTCTCCCAGCCCTCACACAGAGGCAAGTGGGCTGAATGGAACTTACTCAGGCTTGCAAGGAAAGGTAAAAGTTTAGAGATGGGAAGATATGCACTGAGACCTTTATGGTTTTCATCCTCTGGTATAGATGTAGCGTACCTTTGACTGAATTAATACCTGTCAGTTTAGAAGAAGCTGCTTTTGGGTCACTTTAACCACCTCACTGGGTATCATTCCTCAGAAGCAAAGGACTGACAAGTGCCAAGCGCCACGGAGCTGGTCATCTGAGCACCATTGGGAAATAAGTGCAGCCAGAGAGCCCTACCAAAGCAAGGGAAGATCAGTGACCCATCCCTGGAGTACAGAACAACCCCTTGGTTGCCCAGGAACTATTTTGCAGAGTGAAGTGCCCTGTCCTGCCTCGTATGACCTTGCCCATCTGACACCAACGGCCAGAGCAGCACATGTCCCTGGGAGTTGCACTGGACAGAACCACACTGGTCGTAGGTCAGTGCTGGAGAGGGACAAAGCAGCCCAAAACAAGCTGGCCGGTCCGGCTTCCCACCAGACACACATTCTGCCACCCCCAAGCTCAGGCTGTGGGGTCTCACCCATAGAACCATAGAATCCTAGGGTTGGAAGGGACCTCATAGATCATCTAGTCCAACCCCCTGCCAGAGGCAGGACCACTCCCACTAAACCATCCCAGTCATGGCTTTGTCCAGCTGAGCCTTAAACACCTCCAAAGATGGAGATTTCACCACCTCCCTCGAGCAGGCGGCCAAGCATGCAAACGGGACTGCGAGGCAGAGTGGGGCACGCAACCCACCTTGCCCCAGCAAAGGTGAGACCATCTACAGAGCCGAGCCTGGACAGGCTATGAGCCGAGCCAGATTAAGTCCAACACAGCCAGTCACTTACAGCATTGTTTCCCAACCAGCATGCCAAGGCACACAGGCGCACCGTCAGGCCTGAGCAAGTGTCCCATTGATTTTTTTAAAAAAAAACTTCTTTTAGAGTGCTGGCTTGGCTCATGAATATTCATGAGTTCATTTGGCGAGTAGATGGTGGTGTGCCTCCAAATAATGAAAGGTAGCAAGGTGTGCCAGGCCAGAGAGAAGGCTGGGAACCACAAGCCCTGAGGGACCAGCGTTCTCGCTCCCCATCTATCGATTAGCTCGGCGGCGGCGCCCCTCTGCGATCGATTGGTCGGGTCTGTCTCAAGATGGCGGCGCCCATGCTAGCCGGCCGCTAGGGCAGGGACGATGCTGCCGCTGGGGCTCCGGGGGGCGCTGGGCTGGGCCCGGAGCTGTCGCCTGCCGGGCCCGGGCTGGAGCGGGGCGGTCGGTGAGATCCTCCGCCCACGGGAGACGGGAGCGGGGCAGCCGGGTGAGGCGGCTGCGGGGCTCGGAAGGAGGGGCCGGCACGTGGGGGGGGGGGGGAGGGGGGGGGAAAAAGGGGAGGGGGGGGGGGAGAAGGGGGGGCGACCGGGAGGAGGAGGGGGGGGCTGAGGGGAAGAAGGGGGCTGCAAGGGTTATGGGGCGGGGGGTTCAGCAGCGCCTACAGAGGCGCGTGGGGGTGCGGGTGCAGCTCTGGGCCATGAGGAGGTGCCGGGGCCACTGTCGGGGGTGGGGAGCTCCCTGCCGGGCTGAAGGGGATGGGAGAAGCCCCGAGTCCTCCTCTGTGAGTTTGGGCCCAAGGCCGTGGTGCCTGTTCCCGGGGAGGTGAGGGCAGTCAGGAGCACTTGAAGCCCCGGCAGGCGATGAATGCAGGCTCCTAAAGTGCAGGGTAGAGAAGGATGTTAACAAATTGGGCTAGGTGAGAACCTGTAGGGCTAGGAGTCTTCTGTGTTGGGGGAAATACTGGGGCAGTGGGGTTTCGGTTGGATGCGGGTGCTTGGGTTCTGTGTTTCCAGATGCACACAAGTACCAGCATTGGGCTCCGTGACCAGCTATTTTAGGCTATTCCTACCTAAACCTGAGTTATAAACTTTTGTGCCAATATTCCACTGCTTGCCTCCCATTCAGCCCCATGGTCACTGTCCTGCCATGGAGCTTGAGCTGGTCCAAACCTCATGTTGTAATCAGACCATATTTTGGTGTGGTGCTTACCCACATGGATAGGAGGTGACAGGTCCTGGTCAGCGTGGACAAATTGTTACAGTGGTAGTCTGAAATAATTGTTTTAGCAGATTGGGGAACTGCTGCAGTAAGGTAGAGTGAGTTGATGGTGAGTTGCAGATCCTGTAATGCACAATATCAGTAGGAGCCTTATTGATTACCTGACTTGAGATGCCTTGCTGAGGTTGAGTCGCTTCTGGATGTGCAGGATCCTTTGCTTATGATGCAATCTAACATCAGCTTGAAATATTTGCTCTGACACAAGCCTAGATAGTCACACACAAGCCTAGGTGGTGGGTGCTCTGAAAACTACAAAGACAAATTTCTCATTTACATTAACCTAAGTATACTTTTTCCAAACCTCAAAAGGTGTGTCTAGTAAATCTTTGTTTTCTTCTATTAAGTTTATAGTGCCCTTGTTCAGACAGCCAGAGGTTATGCCAGGCCTGTCGGCAGGAGAAAGGAAGGTATGGTAGAGACTACTTTTTGACCATGTTTCCCTATGTTTTATTCTTAGTAACACTGAAATAGTCACTAGCTTCTTGTTTTTTTTGGTTGGTTGGTTGGTTGTTTTTGGGTGGGGGGGGGGGGGAGATTACACCTTAAAAGCATTAATCAGACAGATGATTTGAAGACAGTGTGTTTGTTTGATTCATTTAATTCTTACTGCAGAAATTCTAAAAACAAATTTCAAACAACAAGCATGCTGGGTTGCTCAGAAGTCTTAATTGGACTGTCATTTCTTGAATAGTCAGGGAAACTCAAAGATGTCAATGGGAGGATTTACATTGATCTCAGTGGGTTTGGGTCAGTCCTCTAAATCTAGAGTACTGTGGCCAGGAAATGGGGACCATATCAGCCATTCCATTACCTGGTGTCTTATCAATCCTCAATTTCAGTTCAAATTGAATTCTTGGTTTTCCCTTCATAGTTAAGAGATCTCTCTTTTCTCTTGAGTTCTCTTCCTCTGCTCCATTCTCTCTCCAAATTCTCTGGTGTATGAGATGGGCCTAATTTGATGTACAGCTCACCACATGTTGATCTTTTCTTTGCAGAACTCCCCAGTCATTTGGATGACCTTCCTCCTACCATGCTGAAGAAAGATTATGCCAATCTCCCAATAATAGACAAGTATGTTGCAGAGTCAAGGGGGGAGGGAATGTTTAATCACTTCATAAATGTAATTATTAAAGATATCGAACCACAGAAAGTGGTAGTAGTAGTAGTACTGCTAGAATGTGCTTGACACCATATGATCATTCACCCTGCCACCTAGCAGAGAACTCCAAAACCATTTTGAAATAATGACTTAGAGAGTCTGAAATTTGCAGATGTGGCCACTGATTGTTAGAACATAAGAACAAAATAATGACTGTACTTGATCATAGGGAGTATGGTCACACCAAAAGGAATTAACAGATCAGTGCAATTATCAAGTGATCTATCTTGTTGTCCAGTCCCAACTTCTGGTACTCAGAGATTTTCAGGCACTCAGAGGATGGGATAGTCTCTCTGACTTTCTTGGCTAATAGTAGTTAAAGGACCTATCCTTCATGAATTTACCTGACCCTTTTTTTAACCCAGTTACACTTTTGGCCTCCACTGTGTCTCCTGGCAATGAGTTCCACAGGTTCACAGAGTATTGTGTGAAGTACTTCCTTATGAATGTTTTAAATCTGCTGCCTATTAATTCATTTGGGTCACTCCTAGTTCTCATGTTCTGTGAATGGGTAGGTAACACTTCCCTGTTCGCTTTCTCCACATCACTCATGATTTGTATGGACTTCTTTCATAGCCCCCTTCAGTTGTCTTTTCTAACCTAAGTAGTCCAAATCTTTTCATTGCTGGTTTTATGGAAGCTATTCCATACCCAGTCACTATTGTTGCACTTCTCTGTTTGTTTACCAATTCTAATACTTCTTTGCTGAGATGAGGTGACCAGGAGTGCACATAGTATTCACGGTGTGGGCATACCATGAATCTACATAGTGGCATTATGATATCTGTCTCCTTATCTATCTCTTTCCTAATGACTTCCAACACTGTTAGCTTTTTTGACTGCTGTTGCACATTGGATGTTTTCAGAGGACTATCCACAATGACTCCAAGATTTCTTTCTTGAGTGCTAACAGCTAATTTAGATCTCGTCATTTTGGGTGCTTGGTTGGGATTGTTTTCCAGTGTATGTTACTTTAAATTTATCAACATTGAATTTCATCTGCCATTGTGTTGCCCAGACACCTAGTTCTGTGAAATCCCTTTGTAACTCTTTAACAGTCTGCTTTCAATGTAGTTTTGTATCATCTACAAATTTTATCCCCTCACTGTTTACCTTTTCTTCCAGGTCATTTATGAATATGTTGAACAGTGCTGGTCCCAGTACAGACTTCTGGGAAACACCACTATTTACCTCTCTCCAAACTAAAACTGACCATTTATTCTTATCCTTTGTTTTCTATCTTTTAACAAGTTACTGATCAGAGAGGACCTTCTGTCTGAGTCCATGGGAGTTTACTTTCCTTAAGAGCCTTTGATGGTTTTTCTCTCTTATGATGGTTTCTTTTTATTTCTATTTACGTAGCATTTTCATTTTTGTGGAATTTTTCTTTTTGACGTTAAATACTACCATGATGGCTTTGTTTGGTATTTTCCCCACTGCAAGGATGTTAAATTCAATTATGTTATGGTTGCTGTTACTGAGTAGTTCAGCTACATTAACTTCCTGGACCAAATCCTGTACTCCACTTTGAATTAAATCAAGAATTGCCTCTCCCCTTACAGGTTGCAGAACAAGCTGCTCCAAGAAGCAGTCACTAACGGTGTCTAGAAATTTTATTTCTGCATCCTGTCCTTGTGGGTACCTTACTTTCTTGGTGCCCAACTTGGGCTGGCCTGGGGCCTGACTTTTGGAAGTACTGGGCACCCACAGCTCCCACTGATGAGTGGAATCTGGGGGTTCTTAGTACCTCTGGAAATCAGATAGTGAGATGTCTCAGGTTGGATATTCAAAATCAAGAGTAAACTTCTGAAATTTGGACCTAAAGTTTTATGTTCTAAGGCTTCAATCCTGCAGCTGCATCTGTGTGGCTGGACTCTCTTGCCCATCTGGAACTCACTGACTTCTGAGGAGATGCTGCACAAATATAGTTTCAAGGATCATAGTCTTAACAGGAATCATTTTTGCCTCCTGAAAGCTAATCTTCTGCACCCAGACTGCACGTTACATAGGACAGGTTTTGGAAGTATCAGGACTTCATAGTTAATTGAAACAGTTCAGTCCCAGTATCCAATTAAAACAAAAAAGGTGCATAGTACCTCCACCTTTTGCAGTGATTTAATGACTGTAAGAAATTATTCGATTTATTTATTACTTTATATTGGTAGAAAGTCTAATCTACTCTAAAAAAGAGCTCTTGGAAACACTCTAGAAATGCTAATCTGTTCTGAAAATTTAAATCAACTTTCAGAGTTAAAACAAAATAAATACGTTATATGTTCTGTTTTGTTATATAAATTAATCTCTGATCTCCCTGCAGAGTTGATGATGTAGTGAAAAGGCTATTGTCTCTGGAAATGGCAAGCCAGGTTAGTATCTCTCTGTCTGTGTAAGTGCTGCAAATTTGCATGGCAGTGTTTCTGTAAGATCTGCCTATGTGCTGAGATTTATTTCATGTTTTACTACTTGTTTGTTAGTTTTGCCATATGCCTTCAAACTTGATGGTAGATAGCTTGAAACACTGCTGAAATTCACCTTAAAAATTATCTCAATTTATACTAATAAAATACATGTATGTGTTGTTGTTTTAATATATATTAAAATAAGTGAGAAATTGCTAGAAAAATCACAGATAGATCACTAGGGATGTTGAGTGCCAGCACATTGATCAAAATTAACTTACAGAGGGGTTTTATTACTATTTTTCTAGTGCCCCCAAAATGCTAGGAACATCAAAAAATAAGAGAAGACTCTTACTGCCTTGAGCTTCTTACTATCTAACTTAAAGAACAATGGAAAAAGGATATATACAAATAACACAGAGTTCTCCAACTGCCCTGGGAGAGAAGGGTCCCAGTTCCTGGTCCTTCTTTCAAAATCTAATCCTTTCAAGGCTAGTCAGTTGTGGCTTAATATCAAATCTCTCTGACTAGTTAAAGAGGGAAACTGTTTCTGAAGAAGAGAGTTATTCATTCCTGCTGGGAGGCCAATATCAGGGCATTTCATGTAAGACCACAGAGGGTTTCCATATGAGCACCTACTCTTCTCACCACATCCATGTGTGTTTTAAAAAGGCTGTTCCTTGTTCTTTAGGCCTAAAAATGGTCTTTCCAGTGTTCACAGCTGAGAATATTTTGAGTTTCTTCTGTGCTGTACTATAGTACTGGCACACCTCAGACTCAGTGGTTGCTTTTCCCAGCACTCTTTGCTGACTGATAAAGTGCATGCATTGAGCAAAGCCATTCATAAAATAGTTAGAATAATCCCAAATAAAACAATAAAACTGAATGCCTTGGTTTCTGTCTCTTGCTCACAGAGGGAGAAAGTAAAGATAAAGGCACAGCAGTTGATAGAGAAGGTCAGGAGGGCTCCCAATGACACTGGTTCCTCTGAGGTGCAAGGTAAGTCCAGGAGCCTAAGGAAAATTCTTAGTGGAGAATATCCCTCTACTTTTAGCCAGATGTTTTCCCTATCATTTTACCATGGCTCCTGTGAGAACTATAAGAGCCACCTTTGTGGGAGCACTGGGGAGGTGGGGCATTAGGGGGACCCTCAGGGTTTGGGAGTGCTACAGGTGTAACTTGCTTATCAACTGGCAAAGGGAGCATTTTGAACGCCTAATGCATGCCTGTGGCTGCTGCATAGATATGTTGCTGAGCTCTAGGAGGAAAAGTGGGAACAAAGACCTCCCATGGCCCACAAGAGAAGAGTTCAGTCTGTGGGCTGCATTTAGCATTGGGAATGAAGGACTTTCCTAGCTATGCTGTGGAAAGACATGAAATATTGCACAAGACTTTGTGCAATGCAACATCTCATTTTGTAAAGTCCTCTGCTTGATCAACAACTTCTCATAAGGCAACCTCTTGTAGCTTTCTTCTTCAGACACCTCAGTTAGGCTCCTCTGCAACTGTGTTGTTCCATGCCCATCCAAGTGAAGCAATACTGTGGCAAGGGAGTGCATGACAGGAATTGTGGCTTTTGAAAGATCACTGTGTGTGATTTGGAAATAAACCCCTTTTCTGTGCACATACCACTTGTTCAATGAAACTCCAAATGATGGGTACAAAGACAGGAGTTAGGCTGTTGCATGACAGTTGGTTTGACAGGGTGGAAAATTGTCCAAAATTCTGTAGGGAGAGATGAATCCATCCAGTCACATGACCCTGTGTTAAAATGCCACATTGAATCCAGCAGCCACTGGCAGCCATTTTCCCATCTGGAAAAAAGATTTGGCCTTCAAGATGGCTTGAGGCTTATTCAAAGTGTTCTAAGGGGCTAGAAAGTTCTCAGTACCATCACTCTTCTCCCCCACCTTTTATATTACAAATACCTGTTAGGAGCCTTTCCAGTGATAACCCTGAAGCAACACACCTCACAAAGGTAGTGTGGGGGCTGACTGGTTCCAAGCGTCCGCATTGCACAAACCACCACAGCTGGCTGTATCAGCACAAAGGCCACAGAAGCTGAACTCCTCATCTCTAGGGGCAATTCCTGCAGAGTGAAGCTGAGATGTATTGGTAGGGTGGATACCGCCAGTACTGAAATAAACAGAGTAGACCTCTTCCTATTCCTCTGAGATTGGAACCAAGTGGAGTCAAGTGAAGATAAAGCTATCAGCAGTTAAGTGGGGCAGCCAGCATTTCAGCTCTGAAGAATGTAAGAATGACCATAGTGGGTGAGACCAATGGTCTGCCTAGCCCAGGATCCTGTCTTCCGACAGTGGCCAATGCCAGGTGCTTTAGGGGGAATGGACAGAACAGATAAATCAGCAAGAGATCCCTCCCAGCAGCTGAGATCTCAATTGTTATGAGAATCATCTTAAAGTACAATAGACAATTTTACAATAATAATTTTAAAACTTACAGTTAGGTTTATGGTGTTCAGTTTGAAAGGTTTGTTTTGCATCGTATTTACTAATTCTGTGCAAATTCCCAAAGTTCTCCATAAATGTGATCCCCAAAGATTATCTGCTGTAGTTTGTCAGAAGCCTGAAATAGCATCAGGTTGCAGAGAATGCATTGCTGCTTTCATACAATCTCTTCTTTGTCTTTTCTAGTTGCTGTTTTGACTGCCAAGATTCAAACTTACCAGGAGCACCTTCAGAAACACCCTAAGGTAATTCTCATTAGATACATAATCTACCAGTTTAAGCCAGAAGGTCTTGTACTTTGGTTCAAAATTAGAAGATTTAACTTGTGTTGGGGGATCATAATTCAGCTTTTTAAAATGTCTATCTTCTCCCTTCTAAAGTGTTGGGGTCATTCGTAGGGTTTCAAGCTGGAGGATACTTTAGTCAATAGCTCATGTTTCAATAGCTTCTTTTAGTTTTGCTGCAGCAGACTGAAAAATTTGTGGCTCATAGTTACATTTTCAAAGATTGAAATTTGTCCATTTTTATTTCTGGAGCAATGAAAGCCACTAACTAGGTTCATTTGAATTAACAGTCAAACTGAATCATGCTGCTACTGCAGATAGGCTTTTCAAAAAGTGTTCAGTAAAACTGATGTCTATGCATTTCAGCTAGAAACTCATTCCCTTCCAGCTATAAAACATTTTTACCAGACAGGATTTATCTCAATGCCACAGTGGCTTAAAATCTAGTCTGGTATCTCAAGACCCCAATGTTCAAAATGCAAATTTGGATTGGCAACATAAATGAGTTTCTAAACAAAGACACCTTTAGATTATTGGTGCAATTCTACAGCTTGGAAATGTAGTAACAAAATATGCCTCAAAATCATGCCTCATTTTCTCACATTGAACTTGTTCTCCATGTATACTTAAATTTACGGAATTAAACTCTTAAGGTCTGGTCTATGCTACGGAGTTAGGTTGATGTGAGGCAGCTGACATCAACCTAATTATGGAAGTGTCCACATTTAAATTTTGCTCCCATTGACGTAATTGCCAAGCTATACCGACTTAATAAGTTTACCTCTGTGAGCGCTGTACGGTCACAATTGATGCAGCATCAGTGTAGGCACCATGTCGCTTACGTCAACTGTTACATGCTTCCAGGAGCCAGTGCCCCACACTTGACAGAACAATAAATGCAAGTGCTTCTAGTGATGATGTGCACTGCCAACATAAGGAGTATGCAAAAGCAACAGAGTTATTGTGGTGGCCGTTTGCCAGTGTGAGTTAGATCGACTTAATTTTGTAGTATACACATGGCCTATGAAAATAAGGATCCTTATACAGGACTGGGCTCCAGCTAGTCCCATATCCAGCCTGTAGCAGCAGGTGTAACTGATGGTTCAGCAGAAAACAGAAGCCTTTGAAATGCACTTGGCTGACTCTGCATGAGTTATACATATGGTGTGGGGAGGGAATGGCTTTTGACACATTTGCCCTAAAACAGGAGATTACCCTAATAGCATGGACTTCATTATCCAAACTCCTTTGCAAAGGACTGAACCAATAAACCATACCATGGCAAGCAAGTCCCAAATTTAGACTCTGAAAATACAGCTAGTTTTGGCCCATAAAATGTTCCCCTCACCTTTGCAGTTTGTTAGTGCAGAGCCGCATGAAAGTGAAACTGAGTGGGAAAAGGGAATACATAAACTGAAACTGACTTTCCAGCAGAAACACTATCAATGAAATATAAAAAGAATTGAGTAAAAAATTAGACTTGTCAGATTTTCTTATAAGAATCTGAGGTGCTAGTAATATCCTGCTAAAGAAAACATGACTCAGTCCCCTTTAACAATAACCCAGCCTGCTGTGAACTGCTTATTGGGATGGAATTAAAATCTGACTGCAACTAATGAATTTTAAATCTTCTGCAGGACAAAAGCAACCGGCGTCACATGCTGATGGCCATAGATAGCCGGAAGAAAGTGCTCAAATACTTGCGTCGCACCCGCTATGACATCTTTGAGAATACGTGCAAGTTGCTTGGCATCCAGTACACATTTCCACCACCCTATTGCAGGAAACCAACAAGGCGATGGCTTGCTAAGAAGGCTTTCTGCCTCAAGGTATGAAATGGAACTAGCCAACTAGCACTGTTCCCTCTAAGCGGTGTGCATGTGTGTGTGTGCACGGGTCATGAAACCTGCACACACAACAAAATAAAGCATGCACAAAAAAATTCAACAGTGCTAATATTAGTGCACACAAAGAAACTTTTTGCGCACACAGCCTATGAAAAATTAGAGGGAACATTGCCAGCTAGTGGCTTACCATGGGTCTTTGGCCCCTGGGGGCTAAGCCCGTGTTTGTGTGCCCCTCCTGGAGTCATACCCCTCCCAGCCTCTCACACTCTCCTTATCTCTCTTGACCCCCCTGTGCAGGGCAGAAGGGGTATCTGGCTCCCACCAGATGGTGGCCCCCCCATCTGCCCCAGAAGGAGAGATGTCTGTACCTGCAGAGGATGACGCTGTTTTCCTCGTCCTGCAGGGCCCCCTTCTCTTCCACATTTATCCATTGCACAGAAGCTGCTTCTCCTGCTTCAGCCCTGCAGCCTGGCACTGGTGACCTCCCCCTGAGCCAGGACATAGTGAGAGGGCTACAGCTCTCCAATTCCCCTCCCCACTTTCCCCTGCACTCTATCCAGCAACCTTGCAGAGCCTTCTACACCCACAGCACATCATGCAGGGCCAGTCCAGGCTGGCACCCCCCTTCAGGCTGGTGCTCAGGAGCTAGGCCCCACTCCCTCACTATGCCACTGTAGCCAGCATAGCTCTTCATAGTTTTAAGAGGAGCAGCTCAAGGACTCGCTTGCACAGCAGATCTTTCCACTTGGATCACTGGACTAAGGTGTTTGGAGAAGTGAGGTTGTGGCTTTATTCTGGCTTTAGTGCTGCAAGTCTGATAATCAGTCTGGCATAGGATCTGAGTTGGAAAAGTTAATGAAAATGACTGTATAGTGAAAGACTCCAAACAGCTGAATAGAAGGTGAGTTAGGAACTACATGTGCTGGAGTCGCTGAGTAGGATGCAGGTACAGCCTGCTTTTTAACTGTTGGAAAACTTCAGGATTTGTTGCTGAACTGCTATAAATGAGTTCCAAGGGGGCAACTGTGTTAGTCTAGTTCAGTAAAACAATGCCATGGGACTCCTTGTTTCCTATAAATGAAAGATTCTGCTCTGAATTGCAAGCTTCGGACAAATCCACTTCCTCAAAGTTTCATTAGGAGAATTAATATGTAGAAGTGAAAATGTGAAAGCTTCTGTAACTCCTTGAGAAAGGATGTGGGCCTCCACTGTTAACCAGTGTTGAACTCGTGATCTACTACTAGTGAGAGCAGAAGTAAAAAAGTTGTTTTAAAAAAAAATCCTGAAAACAAGTACAGTGCTTTGGCCCAGCTAAAGATTGGCTGCATGGAAACATATAAACTGTATTTGGAGTCCCAGAAGGTGAGGGCATGCCAGGTGCCATTGCTTTTACTCATAGACTCTAAGGTCAGAAGGAACCAGTATGATCATCTAATCTGGCCTCCAGCACAGTGCAGACCACAAAACCCCACCCACCTACTCCTGTAATAAACCTCTAACCAGGGCTCTCCTTTGAGGGGGTGAGAGGGGCAACTGGCCCTGACCCCATGGTTCTGTGGGCCCCTAGCACTGGTCCCACTGTTCCCCACCCCCACCCTGCTGCCTTCAGTGCAAAGCTGAAGGGAACAGGGCAGGAGTGCAGAACCTGGTCTCTGCTCTGGGCTGGCTCTCCCCACTCCCTGGGCAGAACAGCCAGCCCAGGGATGGGGTGAACCAGCTCCACTCTCCCACCCCACCCCTGGGAGCGGGGAGGGCCAGCCCAGATGCAGGGCAGGAGAGCAGAGCCCAGCCCCCAGGCGGGCCTACCCTGCCTTTGGGTGCAGAGTGGCTGGCTCAGAGGAGGGGCGGGAGCACAGCAGGGCAGGGACAAGGGGTGGGGAGCCCCCCCACAGGCCAATTGGAGACCCAGGCCCACCCCACCTAGGGATGGCCCTGCCTCTAACCCCAGGGTATCAAACTCATTTGCTATGGTGGGTCAGATTAGACTTAAATTTACTTCAAGTGGACCATACATTCCATAAATCAAAATACTAAGGCACTCTGTTCTAACCTATGACTGAGTTATTAAAGTCCTCAAATCATGATTTAAAGCCTTCTGGCTACAGAGAATCCACCAGCAAGTGAGCCATGCCCCATGCTACAGAGGAAGGTGAAAAACCAGAGCCTTTGCCAGTCTGCCCTGAGGGAAAATTTCTTCCCAATCCCAAATATGGCAATCAGTTAAACCCTGAACATGTTGGCAAGACTCACCAGCCAGACACCCAGAAATAATTCTCTGGAATAACTCAGAACCACCCCCCATCAATTGTCCCATCAGCATATCTATTACCAGGAGCCAAAGATCAGTCAATTGTCAAATGAGTTTGTCCCATTATACCATTTCCTCCATGAATTTATCAAGCTTGGTTTTGAAACCACGTAGGTGTTCTGCTGTGGCTGTTCCT
Source organism: Podocnemis expansa (assembly GCA_007922195.1). Taxonomy (NCBI): domain Eukaryota; kingdom Metazoa; phylum Chordata; order Testudines; family Podocnemididae; genus Podocnemis; species Podocnemis expansa. The sequence continues at coordinate 55,932,283 of ML681963.1, read as the reverse complement.
TTTGGAGGCTATTCCAGAACTTCACTCCTCTGATGCATAGAGATCTGCATCTAATTTCAAGTCTAAAATTCCTGATGTCCAGTTTATATCCTAGTTCTTATGTCCACACTGCCACTGAACTTAAATAATTCCTCTCCCTCCCTGATATTTATCCCTCTGATGTATTTATACAGAGCAATCATAATCTCCCCTCAACCTTCTTTTGCTTAGGCTAAACAAGCCAAGCTCTTTGAGTCTCCTCTCATAAGGAAGGTTTTACATTCCTCGGATCATCCTAGTAGCCCTTCTCTGCACTTGTTCCAATTTGAATCCATCTTTCTTAAATGTGGGGGACCAGAAGTGCACACAGTTGTTCTTGCAAGGTGTCAGTGGTACCTTGTATAACAGTACTAACACCTCCCTGTCTCTACTGGAAGTACCTCACCTGATGCATCCTAGGCCTGCATTAGCTTTCTTCCCGGCCAGATAACACTGGCAGCTCATAGTTATCCTGTGACCAACCAGGACCTCCAAATCCTTCTCCTCCTCTCTTTTCCACCTGATGCATCCCAGCTTTTAGTAGAAGTTCCTGTTTAATTGCATGACCTTGCATTTCCACTATTAAATTTGATCCTAGTTCTATTACTCCAGTTTATAAGATCTGGATGATCTTCCTGTATGATGTCCCAATCCTTCTCTGTATTGGCAGTACCTCCCAACTTGGTGTCTTCTGCAAACTTTTATTGAGATATGCAATGTCCCTTCTAAACTTTGATGTTGGGGATGATCAGTTAAATCCTATACGTTCCTTCATGCTCATGGGCTGATGATAAAACAGTTTTGAACAGATGTATACAATCTTCTATCTTCCCTTTCCCTAACTGCACTCCTGCAGGTTTTTAAGGAGGTACAGAAGCTGAAAGAACCTGAGCGACTAAAGCAGAGACGTGAATGGCAAGAAAAAGCAAGGCTTGCCAAGGACCAGGTGCCGAAAAGTGATGGGACCCCAGTGTAGCAGCACCCAAAGCAATCTTGCATTCCGTGCAAAAAGTAATTTGTCTCTCCAAAACACAATAAATGATTTTAAAACTACCATTTACAATTTCTTGATGTGGAAGGAAGCTGTATATAGGCAGGGGGCATGTGGTATATCTTCTGTATTAGGTGTGAATGATAATGGAGCAAATAATAAAGGAATCAATAAGCAAACATCTAGAAGAGACTAAGGTGCTAAGTGATAGTCAGCATGAATTTGTCATGAACAAATCATTTTATAGTAGCTCCGTCTGGATTGTACTTCCCTAGTTTATTAATAAGGTGACGCAAGACCATATCAAAAGACTAAGGAAATACAATCCAGACGGAGCTACTATAAGATGCGTAGATAAGTGATTGGATAACAACTCCCACCGAGTAGTTATCAACAGTTCACAGTCGTGCTGGAATGGCATAACAAGCGGGGTATTACAGAGATCGGTTTTGGGTCTGGTTCTGTTTTTTATTTTCATCCGTGATTTAGGTGAGGGCATAAAGAGTACACTTACGAAGTTTGTGGATGATGCCAACCTGGAAGGGGTTACAAGTGCTTTGGAGGACAGGATCACAATTCAAAATTATTTTGTTAAACTGGTGAAATGGTCTGAGGTAATAGGATGAAATTCAATAAAAACAAATGCAAAGTACTCCACTTAGGAAAGAACAATCAATTGCACATACACAAAACGGACAATGACTGCCTAGGAAGGAGTACTGCAGAAAGGGATCTGGGTGTCAGAGTGGATCATAAGCCAAATATGAGTCAACAGTGTAACACTGTTGCAAAAAAAGCAAACACTATTCTGAGATATATTAACAGGATTATTGTAAGACACAAAAAGTAATTCTTCCACTCTACTCCGTGTTAATTAGGTTTCAGCTGGAGTATTGTGTCCCGTTCCAAGCACCTCAGTGCAGGAAAGATGTGGAGAATGTCCACAGAAAAGCAACACAAACGATTAAAAATCTGGAACCCTTGTCTTACAAGGGAAGATTGAAAGAGCTGTGTTTGTTTAGTCTGAAAAAGAGGAGACTGAGATGGGACATAACAGTGTTCAGGTACCTAAATGGTGGTTAGGAGGAGGAGGAGGAGGGGGGAGAAAAATTATTTTCCTTAACCACTAATGATAGGACAAAAAGCAATGGAATTAAAGTGCAGCAGGGGAGGTTTAGGTTGGACATTAGGAAAAACTTCCTACCTGTCAGGGTGATTAACCACTGGAATAAGTTGCCAAGGGAGATTGTGGAATCTGTATCATCATAAGTTTTTAAGAGCAATTTAGACAAACACCAGTCAGGTTGATTTAAGATCTTGTCAATTTCCAAAGGGGGATAGCTGTGTTAGTCTAGTCCAGCAAAAACCAAGGAGTCGTGTGGCACTTAAAGACTAACAGATTTATTTTTCGCATGAGCTTTCGTGGGAGAAAATCCCACTTCCTCAGATGCTTCGAAGATGGGTGAACTTACAGAATGGAATGAAACTAAATGCAAGGGGGTGTAAAACAGGATCTGTAAGTTCACCCGTCTTTGAAGCATCTGACGAAGTGGGATTTTCTCCCACGAAAGCTCATGCGAAAAATAAATCTGTTAGTCTTTAAGTGCCACACGACTCCTTGGTTTTTTTTGATTTAAGATGGCACTTGGCCCTACCATGAGTGCAGGGGACTGGACTCGATGACCTCTTATGGTCCTTTCTAGTTTCTAGATTTGTATAATAAAACCCTGACTGCAATGGAAATACTCAGTGGGTTTAGTTAGTAGTTTGAGGCTTTTTAGCAACTGAAGTCATGTTTTTTCTTGAACCTTGTCATCACTGTGCTAAGAAAATTCTGTTTTTGGGGATCCCACTCTGTCTTAGATTGGCAAGTGATCTTGCTTTTGGCATGTACTCCCTCATTTTTGATAGGCATCTAGTTCCTTTTATCACACAATGCATAACTGGAGAATTCACTACCACATATTGTGGACAACAAGAGGTTACCAAAAATCAACCAATTATGTGACATTTCTACATGTAATGAATAAGAGGAGGAACTGTTACAGGAAACTACCCAACCGAAGATTTACACCCCTGCAAGTTACATGTTGAATACATTTATCCTTCTGGCTCTCTTGAAAGTGAGAACACAAAGCTCTGAGGTAAGTGGATCTCTTTTCCATTTCAAAATGTACATAAATTGCATGCTAAATTATTCTGTTTAATAAATTATTTCTACTACATATTAACCAAGTACAATTTGTACAGATTAATTTGTCACACATCCAAAACTCTAAAGCTGCTCTTTGAGATACATTCTAGCCTTCAGAAGGAATGCTATGTTTACTTATTGTAAATGTATCTTATTTTCCCTATGAACCATCTCATTGAAAAGTGTTCTGACTGATACACCAGAGAGCTAGCTGAAAGTATTTTACCTTCTATATTTTAATATTGAAGATTTTTAAAAAGTCCCAGTTTACTATTTGGGAAGCAGTTTCTAGGATAATGTCAGGCCATGTACTGATATCTGGGATAAATTAGCACTTACAGAAAACTGACCTCAGCTGTAAACTTAAAATGAACCTTGTGTGCTGACTTCAGCCAATACAAATTGGATAAGATTACTTATCCTTTGTGCTCACTTCCCCTTTGTAAAATGAAGATAACACTGACTTTTCTCATGGGAGTGGGCTGACTAATATCGCTCTTTTAGAAGTGCTCCAGCATGTTGGCTCTTTAAGGAGCAAATGGTAATCTCCAGCTGCATCTTGGGCTTTGTTTGCAGAGGCTACAGTGAGCACTAGACAATGTCCCAGACTGTAATCATCCAGCAACCTGGTTCTGCTGCTTCTGCTGTCATGTCCCCAACGGGTGACTGGAGCACCGGGAGGTTTAACTGTTGTGCAGACTGTGCAACATGTAAGTACAACACTAGCTGCAATTTGTGATGCATTTTTGAGGCAAGCCAGATGAGTTCTTATGTAATAGGTCTGCCAGCGGCTGAGCCTGAAGTGCACGAAGCACTGGGTGGGAATTCCTGGGGAGATATTAAACACTTGAAAATGGAGAGGACTGAGACCCTACTTCATGTTAAGGACGTTGAACAAAGGTGAAGGGCTAGGTGTGCAGGGAGGGAGAAGGAATAAGGTTCCATTACTGCTGGTTCACAACCCCATGCTGGCAAAACTGAAAGATAAATGACTGATGTTCTGTACACTGTGCATACTCTTGTTTTGCAGGCTGTGTGGGGACCTGTTGCCCAACAATTCTGGCATGTTACGTGGCAAACAAGTATGGAGAGAACTGCTGCGTTGGCCTCCCTTTTGGTGGCATGACAGCACTGAGAACTCACATGCGCCTCTCTTATGGCATCCAGGTAACTTTGCTGTTTGGCAAGATTCACTTCTTGGCATTTGCTTTCTTTGGCAGGAATGGTTAAGCTAGGTCTGACTATCAGAGCCCAAGGGACTCTCTTTAGATTTTGAAAGGGCCATAAATGGATCAAGGAAGCACCAACAGCATTGCAAGGGAATTGTCAGAGGGTAAATTTTGCTATGGAGATGCCTAACATTGTCAGAGAATAAGAACATATCTGCTGTATTGGATAAAAGCTTATGCCATAAAATTCCAAAAGGGAACTTTTTGTTTGTTTTATTTGTTAGTCTTTAAGTGCCCCGGAACTCCTTGTTTGCCATAAAGTTCTGCACCTTAGTCTGCTGGTGGCCCCAGCCCATTACGAAGTTCAGCAGTTGTATGGTTCAGTTCATGGGAAAGAGACTCCCTCCTGAACCCTGTGACAATTATCTTCTATCCTGATTTTTGTGATTTTATTACCCTTTTCTCTCCATATATACCTATATAACTTCAAATGTTCTTGCTTGCTACATAATCCAGCTACAGTGTTTGCCATCCTATGGGCTGTGATTTCCATGTGCTCTGTGATGTCAGTTTTTCTGTCCATTGCTCTAAAGTTGTCCACCACTTGATCAATTGAATTCTTGCCCCTTGGCTTGTTTTCCAAGACAAATAGCTGAATTCTATTGCCATAGTGAGGAAACGCTTCCTATGTTATGAACCGGTCTGATTACAGTGGCTGGCTAAACCCTACTGGAAACTCCTTTGTATCTAATGGTTCACCCAGATGAGAGAATCAGAGGTGTCAGACATGACTAAATCCTGTTAGTCCATATGTTTGGTGGGGATTAAGGTTTCAGTATGTAGATTATAAAACAACACAATTCATCCAGGGTAGCACCAGCTGCTTAATCATTGTAACACCTTTGCTAGGAACTTTGATATAGAAAGCAATGTGAAAATCCTCGACTTTTGAACAGAGCTTAATATCTGCTGTTAATTCCTTACTATGACTCTTGCAAAACCCACACAAATGAGCTTCTTCTATTACGCAACAGTACGCATAACTGATTCCCTGTGGAAAGGGATATGCAGGTCTCTTTTTCAACACTAGTTTCTCTTTCTCGAGCAAATCGTTACATTACAAAACACTTTACTATCTTGCTGAGGAAGTGGAGAGAGGTCCTGTGGCTGAAAACAGCAGCCTGGTCTCTACGTGAATTAGTGGCTGCAGTTAGAACTGTTAGGCCTCAGCTCTGGTATTCAGCCCAAACTGCTTCCCCTTTGTGTTTTCTGATAAGAAGTACACATGAGGCATGTCAGAAAATAATATGCTACCATCCAGGCCCTTAAAATAACAGTACTAGAATCAACCTCTGACTGTGGAATAATACACAGCACTGAGGAATGCAGCTGTTCTTTCATCAGTTCTGGTCGGCCTCACAGAGGAGGTCACAGGTGAGGAGGAAAGGTTGATGCTACCTTTAATTACCAAAGGTAAGTCTGTTAGGAATTGGATGAGAACTGGCCTGTGGAGCCTCTCTTCTGAGTCGCTGAATGAAAATGGCCAAGGTTGTTGATTATTAATGACAGTGCTTTGCCCTAGATGTGAAACAAGTTAGGAGTCCCAATCCAGTTTCTATGTCAGCCTCTTGACAAATGCTTAAGTGGCTCGTACCTGGGAGACATGCAGTGGTTAAAGTATCATTTGAGGGCCCCGGAAACATCCTAATCTCCAGGCCCCCCTCCCATATTGTCTGGGCCCCCTTCATGCATGGACAGGCCCCGGCCCAGGTAGGCATTTTTGAGCCTCACCAGCTCTTTCCTCACAAATGAAGCATAGACTCATTTCCACATCATCACCCCAACCTTGTCCAAGCCCTAGTGCAGGTGTGGGGAAGGAGTGTGGCTACAGCATGCTCAGGGCGGGAGTTTTAAAAACTCCCAACTTGGAGGAAGCTCCCTGCCGGTCAGAAGACTGCAGCTGCCGCCCATGTATGGCTGGTGTCTGCACAAGGGGAATGCACCAGAGTGCAGCGTTCCACCCCATTATTCTATTTTTAGGGGCCCCTGAATGCTGGTCCCTAAAAATTGTTGGCCCTGGAATGATGTTTGTGTGTTGCCCCTTACTTTAACCCCTGGGGACACATCTAGTCCAGATGGAGCAAGTCTATACCTGGTACAATAATTAGGTTATGTCAGCCGGTTTGTTTTAAAAAAAAAAAAAAAAAAAACTGAAACAAACCTAGTATTTTGGCACTTCAGAGGGAATGAATAGACTATGTAATCAGCAAGCGATCCATCTTATCAGCCATTCCCAGCCTCTGGGAAACATGAATCCCACCCTAGCCTGACTAATAGCCATTAATGGACCTATCCTCTATGAACTTATCTAGTTCCTTTTTGAGCCTTGCTACAATCTTGATTCACATCCTATGGCAAGGAGTTCCAGGGGCTCACTGTGTGTTGTGTGGGGAAAAATGCTTCCTTTTGTTTGTTTTAAACCCACTGCATATTAATTATTTTGATGACTCCTAATCCTAGTGTTATGAAAAGCAGATAACACTTCCTTATTTTGTGGAATAGATATATAGTACTAAGACAAGGCTTTGCCCAGGGGAAGTAGATGCTCACATATAAGAATTCCTACCTGCAGGGGATCCCAAGCCATATAAAAACACAAACCTGTGCCCATTTCAAATCAACCCAGAATACAGGATCTAGGATATGGTCAATAATAACCCTCTTGTTTTGTCTGGCTTACCCAGGGAACTATCTGCAGGGACGTGCTGGCCATGTTGTTTTGCGGCCCCTGTGAGGTGTGCAGAATGGCTCGTGAAATTAATTTCCGCTCCCGGCCCTAAAGGGGAAGAGTTCTGCAAAGTAAGATCCTAGATGCCCCATTGCTCTTGCTCACTTAGGGAAGTGGCACCAACTTTTGCAGGACTGCCCAAAGGATATCCGTGGGAGCGGTGGGGGAGAGGAGGGCATGGGATGTGGGATGTGAGGGAAGGGAGGCCATGGGGTGCCAGGGTATGTGGAGGGGTGAGGGGGCACGAGGGGGTGCAGGCTGTGTGGAGGGGTGGGGGAACCAGGGGCATGAGGGGGTGCGAGTGTGTGTGGGAGGGGTGGGGGAAGAGGGCATGGGGTGCAGGCTGTGTGGAGGGGTGAGGGAAGGGGGG
>ML681963.1:55890926-55909339 GCA_007922195.1 Podocnemis expansa | reverse complement strand
ATGGGGAGTGAGTGTGTCTGAGTTTAAGGCCAAATTCAGTACTGAAGACAGTGGAGTTGCACCTCCTTGCATCACTGCTACATTTTTCCTTAGTGATGACCTTTCCAGAAAGGCAGTGTTCCAGTAATCTGATGGCTGAAGCAGAGCCCTGCAAGTCAAGACTCTGTGGTTCAGTTCTTTGCTCTGTCACTGCATCTCTTGAGTAAGCCACGTAACAGTTTTGTGCCACAATATACACATAACAAAAGGTAATACTCACTTCATAGGATTGTTGTGAAGCTTAATAAATGTATGTGAAGTGCTTTGAGGTGCTCATGTGAAAATCACTTTGTATTATCTTCCAGTGCTCTAATGTTTGCAATGCGTTCCTTACCACCAAAAGTCCAAATCTGTTTGGCACTCGAACAAAGAAACCGGGAATCGTTTGATAGACTTCTGTGGAAAAAGAGCAAAAGAGATTGATTACATACATTTCTAAAGGGAGAAATGGGTTCAGCTGGCCATACTTTATTTAAGATAGCAATGTAAAGTCTAATACAATTTAAAAGCACAAAGCTTTCCCTGTGGTGTAGAAATACAGCTAACTAGGCATTAGAAGTAGTATCAGCCTGTGCACAGAGCTGGACATTTCTAATTTAAATTTAAAAGTACAGTGATAGACATGACTTTAAAAACAATGCATTAAAAGAAGTGTATTCCCATTAGGGGGGAAAAAAAAGTTTGTTCCTCTGGCTTTGTCTATGTTTGTCATTCTCAGTGAAGAGCTGTGCTTCCCTGACCAACAGACCTGGATGGACAGAAACTCCACATAAAACAAACAAGGAGTCTTATGGTATTTAAAGACTAACAATTATATTTGTTAATCTTTAAGTGCCACAGGACTTCTTGTTTGTTTTACTGAACTAGATTTACGTGGCTTCCCCTTTGCATCTTGTCCTCATGTAAACGCATTTATAACTGGCAGAACTGTGCTTTTATCCATATCATTTGTTTCTCTCTTGGGAAATGGTTTGATTATACCATAAAAGGGAAACTTTACTGATTTAACTGTGGCCACATTAGGCGTACTTTGTTGGTATAGTATACCAGTATTTTTTTTAATCTCGTAGCTCTATGTGTGGTTTGCATAGGGAATAGTTCACATGAATCCTCTCAGACAGTCAAGTGTGTTTCCTCCATGTGGAACAAAATGGAGCATTAGCTATTTCCAAAGCCTGTCTAGTACAGAAAAGCAACAAGATGGGTTCTTTTGTCTTTACAGTTATGAATGATATCATCACAACCATGTTCAATAAAAAGTTTATGGAAGAGCTGTTTAAACCACAGGAACTGTATTCCAAGAAGGCCCTGAGAACAGTGTATGACCGGTTAGCTCATGCTTCAATTATGAGACTGAACCAGGCAAGCATGGATAAGGTAAAAAAACAAGTCTTCCCCAGATAAATTATTCTATAAGTTAGAAGCCATTTGTTGCTTTCTTTGATGCTGCTTCTCATCGGACGTTGATTACAGTGGATTTTTTAAAATCATTCTAATTTTATCAATCATTTTGTGACAGAAATCCTCCTTGCAGACCTTCCTCCTCATCACTTTCTTTTTAAGCCCAAGAAAGGTATTAGAAAATGCACTGTAATTCCAGATACACTGATAACTCAAAACTACAAAAAATTCAAAACTCTATGTTTCTGCTTTGATAATAGGAAAGTGTTTGATTTGGGCTATTCATTAGGTGCGTCTTAATTTTAACTGTTATAATTTGGGCCTCTCCAAATTCATACTCTCAAGTTTGCATGTACCTGAGTCTGAATCTGCAAAGATTATTTCTACATGCAAATAATTGTGACTAATTTATGACTAACAAGATTGAGGGAAGTCCCTGTGAACATTTTACCCTGCAGGTATAGGTGCTAAAAATTAAATTCTGCATGTAAGAGGTTTGTTCAAATCCTACCGAAGAAATAAAAGATCAGAGCTCTTCCCATACAGCTATTGTGATGAGTTTTCAAAGTCACTTTCCAGATTAATCTTGATTTAACAGTGACATTCAAGGTAGTATTGACCTAGACTTTTTGAGCTAACCAGATGTCTCTTATTTATTTTACAGCTGTATGATCTTATGACTATGGCTTTCAAATACCAAGTTCTGCTCTGTCCTCGGCCCAAAGACATTCTATTAGTCACTTTCAATCATCTGGATGCTATCAAGGATTTTATACGAGACTCCCCTAACATTCTTAACCAAGTGGACGAAACCTTTCGGCAGCTAATTGATGTAAGAACTCTATGATTGGAGGACCTATGGACCTCACTGCTGTTTGTTTTTCCTTTTTTTCAGCTAATTTTAGAGTCACTAAATACCATGTTGATGAGTGACTCACTGAGTATGGAACTTGTTTTTCAACCTTAGGGAAAAACTCTAGTCATTATGTTGCCCCTCTGAAACTGAGGGAAATAGATTTGGTTTTCAGTTAGTAATATTTCCTAATCTTTTTGGAACCATAAATGTAAATATCCTAGTGAAAGGGGTTTTTTACTCTAAATTGTTTTTCTTTGGAAGGGAATTTAATAATTGATATAGTCTAATAATACATAATATTCATAGTGGTAAAGGAAGGCTCTGAGTATGTTGAAAAACACTTCTTAAGACTAAGCATTTTAGAATTCCAGTGTTATTTTCCCATTTGCTTACTTTAAGCCGTTTGTTTATTCAGGTTCTGATCCAGTGCCCATCAAAGTGTAAAACTTTTTGTTGACTTTCATAAGGACTTAATTTGGAATTGGTTTGTTAACCATGACTACTTAGACCTCTGACTTTTACTGATCTGGCGGGGGGAAAAGAGGGAGGACGAGGACCAGTTTTGACAATTACGTGGCCACACTGGACTTGATGGGGACTGGCTATTTCACAGAACAGTTAACAAACGTCATGTTTATGATTTTCTTTCCTGTTCTCTAGATGTACAGTTGTCTCTCCGCTGGTGAATTTCAGCTGATCAGACAAACACTCCTAATTTTCTTTCAGGACATGCACATCAGGGTAAGTGTTGCATTTAACTGGCCAATCAAAAGAGTAAGTTTGATTTTGTGGCAATAAAATCTAGGTATTTTGTTATAATTACATTTTGAAACAGGTGTGTATTTGCTGCTTGGGCTTGTAACTTACATTGATGTGCTCCCTCTCTCTGTTACTCCAGAAACTGAGCATAATACAAATAACAAGCATGCCCCCTAGTTCTTACTAGCTGAATGTCTCCTTCACGTGAATGTCATGAAAAGCAACTATTGGCCACACTCAGCAACATTTCTTTAAACACAGATGTTCTGATTCTTTTTGGAACTTTGGGTTTTTCATCACTAAGAGATTTCACAAATCTAAAGACGAACTTGACTGACAAACTTCCTTTTTTTTTAAATTAAAGGCTTGACTAAGGATCCATCAGAAAATGAGGATTGACAGCAAGGATTTGACATTCCTAAATAAAAGAGGGCTCTGTGTAATTAATTTGAATATGATCTGTTAACCTAAAGTTACATTAATATCTCTGGTCTGTGGGTTATGATTAGAATATGACTATTGTGGGCCCAATCTTAATGTCTTTTCACACACCAGCTTCTCTTGGATTTTGGCAGAAAATTCTATGCAGGAAGGCTGCAGGGTCAGGCACCATGTGATGATGAGTTGTTGACTGGCATTTTTGTGGGTGGGTTGTTTCTTTTCAGGTCTCCATCTTTCTAAAAGATAAAGTACAAAACTCAAATGGTCGCTTTGTGCTGCCAATATCAGGTCCAGTTCCATGGGGAACAGAAGTTCCAGGACTCATAAGGTGATTTCTAGACCATTATTTATGATGTATGAAGATCTCCCAGTGTGCATGGCTGCCCACAAAAGAACAGTTTGGACCAACTGTAATGAGAATAATTGTCCAGTAGGAAGTGCACCAAAACTATTGTTCATTTTGCATAGATCAGTGAATGGCAGTTGGATATTAATTTCTTACATAGGTCAGGATTTGGAACAAGTGACCGAACAGCCCTTTATTTATTCTTTTAAAATGACACCACTGCCTGTTAGCAGCTTAGTAGTTTTTGATAGAGGTATCAAACATGTCATAGAAGAGAGCTTAATTTGCCCTCCTCCAGTATGTCTTGAGATAACAGTGATTTATTTTTATTCCTTTAAGAATGTTTAATTGCAACGGAGAGGAAGTTAAAAGGGTTGAATTCACCCATGGCGGAAATTATGTCAGTCCACAAAGAGAAGGTTCATTTGATCTTTATGGAGACAGAGTGCTTAAACTGGGGACAAATATGTAAGTAAATTGTCCTATACAGAAACTACATATAAAATTCTTACTGAAATCTGCTAGAGGTCAGTCTTGAAGATAAATGGCACTTGATTTGTTGGAGAAAATATGTCTTGAGGCTTTGTTTTTCATTGGTTTGTTTATGTCATTTTGACACCTTTAGGTTAGTGAGCTCCTCCTGGGAAGAAAACACAGAAAACAGCAGGGCCTATATAGAGAGGTATATAGATAGCCCTGGAAAAGAAATAGCAAAATTTCAACACATGTCCACAGCAGAGCTGAGGAATGACTGGATATGTTTAGAAGTACACATTCTATGAGCTAAATGTAATTACCACTTAGACTGCAATCAGGGAATATTTTTGATGACATATTTCTTTTGAGTAATTTTGCCATTCGGGACAGAAGATTTGGAAGTGCTTTTTGCCTGCTTCTACTTTTTATTCGCTCAAGCACTTTAACCCAAGTAAGTATGTCAGAACACTGAATTAGAATTGCTCATTCCAATTATTCAATGTCTACAGAAAAGTATGTATGGATATAATTTTATCACCCAGAAAACATATATGGATCCTATGCAAACAGAGCAAAGTCTCCCTGTTGCCTTCCCTGTCCACAGGAACTGACTACTCCCTTTCATGCATGCACTAACTCTTTTATGTTTCCCTTTAGGTACAGTGTTAGTCGGCCAGTAGAAACACATATGTCAGGAGCATCCAAGAGTTTGGCATCCCACACAAAGGTTGGATGTCCTTCTGTTTCCTTCATCCTATGCGAAATTCTTGACCTCAGTGACATTCTATGGCAATAAGTATTTTGGTCTAATTATGTATTATGTGAAAAAAATATATTCTTTCATCGGTTTTGGATTTAACAGCTTTTAGTTTAACATAAGAACAGCCTTACTGACCCATCTGGCCCTATATCCTGTCTTCCAACAGTGGCATATGCCAGGGGCTTCAGAAGGAATTAATAGAATAGATGATCATCATGTGATCCGTTAAATCTCTCCTTGTTCTTTTACGAATGTGAAGAACAGAAGCTCCCAACTTCCTTTTCTAGATCATTAAGTGATATATTTTTATTAAGTCTTCTCCTATTTACCTCCTTTTCCCAGGTAAACAATCCCAATCTCTTCCAGCTCTCTGTTTAGGAGAGTTTTTCCATACCTATACATTGTCAAACTTCTCTGAACCATGTTCAGTTTTGTTCCAGTCTTGTTGCAAAGGAGTAACCAGAACTCTACAGAGCATATTAGAAGAGGCTATCCCAGTGAATTATATCACAGCATTACAATTTTTTCTGTATTGTTGTTGTTGTTTTTTTCCCCAGTCAGTTCTATTGAAAGAATAGGAAGTTGGTTTTACAGATTTCTCACCTGTTAGAGTTAGCATGGAAATTATTTGTCCAAGATGTCTCAATTTAGTTTGTGTCATTATGTGCTAAACGTCAGTGTGCTACCATACCATAAAATATTTGATAACAACATTAGTGTGAAAAATATTGTTCTTTCCAATATCAGGAACCAGTGAAATGAGTATAGGCCTTATTTTTCTATTTGTCCCTCCAGTGAGCCAATTATTATTTTTGCAGGAGAATGCACCCCCTAACCCGCTTGCTAAAGAAGAACTGAACTTTTTGGCTAGACTAATGGGTGGTCTGGAGATCAAGAAACCCAACAGCAGTGAGCCAGGATTCCGATTAAACCTGTTCACAACAGATGAGGAGGAAGAGTATGCTTCATTACAATCTGACATGTTCATACCTTGGCTTCTGTTGAGGAGTTCAGTTAGCACAGGTGGTGGTTTTCTGTGATGTGGAGTCTTCTCCACTGTAAGGTGACTGAGGTCTCTAATTCCCCATTAGATGGTAATGGCTTTTGGTTGCTAGTGACCAGATAGATTCCCAGTCTCCCCCCAGCTCTGTTTAAGCAAATAAACATTTCACAACATAAGTGATTAATTATTGCCTTAATGACAGTTCAGCCATTGTGGGTCTCTCAGCTTTGATTATCCTTGTCTCTTTGACAAAGAGATTATGTGGTTAGTTAAAGCTAGCTGGGGTTGTTTTGTCCTAGAGAAATATGAGCATCTCTCCAGTTAGCACAGGAATCATGGATGTGCACGGACTGTTATATGAAGAATGATGCTCAGTAAATTAATAATAAAGAAAATGGGAAAATTGTATTTGGCCATTGAATTATCAAGTCTCACCAATCAGATGTTTTTCCTTCACTCCCTCTATAACACAAATGAGAGTAAATAAACTTTTTTTTATACTTTCAATCAGATATGCATCATTGACCAGGCCCGAGGAGTTATCTTATAAAGTTATCAATATACAAGCAACCCAGGTATGTACAGTGTGTTTTGATCTGTATCATCTCTTTGTCTCTGAAAAAATAATTTTATCCTAAAAATGAATTTGATAAGTATTTAAAATATTAATGTACTTTGACAAAACCCAGTTAAGATCACACATCAGTAATGGAAATTATATGCAGAGTTAGTAATTACAAAGTAATAGAATCTCAAATACAGCAGATATTTGCAATTTTATTTGTTTTACTCATCTGCCAAAACACACAGTTTTAAAAATACATCAGCTATAGAAGTGAAACTTGATGGATTATTTGCCTGCTTATATGGCCCTACACAGGCAGATACTTTAGCACCAGCTTAGCTTTAAGCATGTGGTTAAGTGTCACCTGAGCTCCATGTTCTGATTGCAGTGTTCAGCATAGGACAGAGCTACAAGAGCAAAATCCATCTTTAGCTGTGCTAGGGGAAATATAATAGCCTGTGTTATCATTAACCTCAACACTTGTTTTTATTTGTAATATTACAAAAATAGTGGTTCATCAGGGTTTTATTTCATTTCTCTGGAACTGAAAAGCTTTCTTAAACATGCTTTTTATGTTAAAATGTATAAAAATCAGAAAGCTGTGGGCTTTTCTATTTTTATTATGGCTGTTCCAAGTTTGGCGAATTTTGGGCCTTAAATTTTAGGATGAGCTCTCTGAACACAGTTCTGGTGACAATCACTGTGAAATTAAGGATTTAGATGTTGAAGATTTTTTTTTCCTTTTAAATAGGACCAACACCAGAATGAAGAGCTGGCTCGAATCATGGGAGAGTTTGAGGTGGCAGATCAGCCCAGTCAGAGCACCAGCAAGGGAGATGATTTACTGGCTATGATGGATGAATTATGATACTCTGCTTCCCAGAAGCAGAACAAGAAGCTGTTTGTTTACTCATCTACAATTTGACACAGAAATCTGCTGCTAGTCTCCTACCACATGGAGCTGTTCAAATCCTGTCTGTTGGTGTCATGACTGATTGCACAGGCCAACCTCAGAGCCCAGAATCAAAGTCTAGGTGGTATTGATACACATTCTACCAGAACATATCTGATTTTAAATGTGACCCTTCTATATTTGCCTCCTGCAATTTCTGTGAACGCTCTAGATTGTTCCATGCCTCAGACTTAAAAGCTTGGGTATGTAAAGAAAAGATTAAGTAGGCATTCATGTTGTGCCCTTAATCTTTGCTAGGGGAACTCTGGATAGTTTAGACATCATTTATAAAGGGAAAGAAATGTGGAGCATGGTGTAATATATACTCACATGTGCATGGTTCTTCACCAATCATGAAAGGAGCAGCTCCTTGCCAGGTGAGGATGGAAGATTGTTTGAAACTGTAGCTAGCTAGCTGTGTCTCTGTCCACCTTTGAACAGTAGCAATCTTTTTTGTTGTTGTTGTACTCATAAAAGTGAGAGGCCCAGAAATTCTCAAAAAAGTGTCTTGTTTGTGTATATGTTTTAACATTTTCTATTTCATTTTTCGAATAAGGTGCAGTGCCTTACTTCACTGTTTCTGCCCCCAGAGTTCTTCAGAAATATTTCACCCAGGTGTATAGGTTTTCTGTCTCAGGATAAATCTGTTGGCATTGAGCAATATAAACTTGAGCTCATAAGTGCTGTCTAGCACTTTTTTTTTTAAACTTTCCTTTAGTTACATTTCTCTGTACCAGTGTAGCACAGGGGTCGGCAACCCAAAAGCTAAGAAGAGCCATTTTTTAAAATTGCTTCAATAATCAAATGTTTTGAGAGCCACAATGGGTGTAGCCATCTGGTAGGGGGTTGGGGAAACTGGGCCTGGGTGCCTGCTGCAGGGTCCCATGGTTGGGGGAAAGAGCCTGGAACCAGGAATGGGCCTCCCACAGGGTCCCCCAGTGGTGTTGGAGAGCCTGGAGTCAGGCACAGGAAACCTGCAAAGCCCTTGGTGGCAGGGTGGGGTCTGGAGCCCAGAGCCACAAGGGGGTAGCCAAAGAGCCACCTCTGGAGCCACAGGCTGCAGACCCCTGTTGTAGCATCTGGAAGGTAACCCGGGGGGGTGGGGGGATTACTTCTAAGCTCTGTTGTCTTAAAGAAACAATGACCCTTCCCTCTGCTACAGATGAACTTGGCACCAGGGCCATCCCTAGGGGGGAGTGGAGCCCCGGGCAAATTGCCGTCTGCGGGACCACAATTCACCCCCCCAGCACTGGGGGGGGGCGCCAGCTGGCCCAGGGGTAGGGCAGGCCCCTGCTCTGGCTGTCCCATGCCCAAGACCAGGCCAGCCAGGGAAAAGCAGCAGACCAA
This sequence comes from Podocnemis expansa, assembly GCA_007922195.1. Classification (NCBI taxonomy): domain Eukaryota; kingdom Metazoa; phylum Chordata; order Testudines; family Podocnemididae; genus Podocnemis; species Podocnemis expansa. The sequence goes on along the minus strand of ML681963.1, from coordinate 55,900,393 downwards.
TTCAGCACTGCCAGTTTGCCCCCTCCCCATGTGCTGCTTTTTGGCTCTGTGCCAGAGCAGTGGAGAGAAGGCAGGAGGCAGCGCAACTGGGGGGGGGGGGTAGAAATATGGGCCCCATGCTGCCTCTTGCCCCCTCCCCACTGCTCCGGCACAGAGCTGAAAGCAGTACGGGTGGGGAGGCGACTGGCAGCACTGAGTTGGGCCGCTGCTTTTGGCTGGCTCACCCCATCCCTGGCATGGGGGAGGAGAGCAGTGCAGGACCCACAGGGCCCCTCCAAAGCGTGGGCCCTGGGTGGCTACCCTAGGGATGGCCATGCCTGTCACTATGAACAAGTGGGTGTAGTTCCACTGAGAATGGTACAGGAGATGTAGGGCAATAGTTTTCAAACTTTATTCCTTGGGACCCACTTAAAAAAAAATGTACGCCCATGACCCACCAATTAGATCTTTGAGCAATGCATTCCTGGCTTGTGACAGTGCAAGCAGGGGACACTATGACCCAGTACTGGGTCCCAACCCATAACCTGAAAACCACTGACGTAGGGTAAAAAAATCAAGTTCCAAGGGGCAGCCCCATTAGTCTAGTCCAGCAAAAAAACCAAGGAGTCCTGTGGCACGTAAAGACGAACAGATTTATTTTTCGCATGAGCTTTCGTGGGAGAAAATCCCACTTCCTCAGATGCGTCTGAAAGCGCCACACGACTCTCTGACGCAGACACTCCAGCGCAGGGAGGCAGGGGGCGTGTGGGCGGGGCCTGGAGCTGAGGCTGGGGCGGGGCCAGAGGAGAGGCGGGGCTGGGGCTCGGAGGCGGGGCGTATGACGCTGCGGGGCGGGGGACGTGGAAAGGCGGGAGTCGGACGTTCCGTGAGCGCCGAAGGTTCGGTCGCTACTATCTGGGGGGGGGGTGTCGCCTACTCTCCGCTGCTGTTGAGCGACGCCCTCTGCTTCCAGATCTGGGCATCCTTCCCCCCCCCCCCGGGAATGAGCCAATCAGCAGCGGCTGTCCTGACCGCGCAGGCATTGAAAGGGGCTGGCTTCGAAGCAGGGCGGGGCTTCGCTGGTTGTTCACTGCGCAGGCGCCGCTGGTGGGCGCGTGGTCGGGGTGGCCGCCGAGTCGTGAGTGTCCGCGGAGCGTGCGGGCCTTGTCTGGGGGAGCGGCCGCGCTGGGGGCCGGGCGCGGCTCGGTCGGTCGGTCTGTCGCGATAGTCCCACCGTCCGGCTGGTGTGGCGGAAGCTGGTGCGCCGCCGGGGTAGTTCGGCCCAGCCGCTTCTCCAGACACCGGGGAAACTGAGGCACAGGGGTCCAGGCAGCCAAGCGTGACCACGACCCGGCCGTGACCTCGGCAGGGCTGGGAGCGAGCCAGTCTGGGCTCCGGAGTCCTTTCTGGCCTTGGTGTCTAAGAGTCCACGGGCGGGCCGCCCCAGCTCCTGGTCCCTGCCAATAAATGAATGGCCTGGTCTTTACAAGTGTCCCTGGAAGTGATGGGACCGGCCAGCCCAGCTTTGGCTTTGATGGGCACGGTGGGGTGTGTGTGACCTTGGCCTGCTGGTCTCTGGTGTGCCACTTGTGGAGATACCAGAAGAGGCTGTTTCCATGGTTGTCCAGCGAGCCCCCTGCTAGTGCCGATGTTCATCTCCAAAGTATCACCAGAGTAAATGTGGGTTACATGATGTGTCCCATGCTGTGCAGAACTCCATGCTCGTGGCACAAGAGGGCAGGAGGAGGTTGCAGTTAGATAGCCATATAGTTAACATAGAGTGCATTCTGTCTTAATCAGTAAGTGTAAGGATTTGTCTTGCTTTTTTTTCCTTGTAGTTGTTGGCTAGGGCTGTACAATGGAAATCAGCCACTCTGTCAAAGAGCGCACCATTGCTGAGAACAGTCTGGTCATCCTGCTCCAAGGAATCCACGGCTATGTCACCACAGTTGATCTCCGGGACGAGAGCACAGCAGTGGGCCGCATCACCAATGTGGATGCTTTCATGAACATTCGCCTGGCTGAGGTGACTTTCACGGACAGACAGGGCCGAGTCTCCCAGCTGGATGAGCTGTTTGTGGCAGGCAGGAATGTTCGCTATGTTCATATCCCTGACGAAGTGGATATCACGGCCACGGTGGAGAAGCAGCTGCAGTTGATCCATAAAGTGCGCTACTTTGGTGGCCGAGACAAAGGCAGAAAGGAGTTCCCTACAGCAAGACACAAATAAACTCTGCTTGGCATGTCCAGAATCCCCAAGGGGCTCTAATGTGAAACTAGGGCTCTCAGCATCCTTGTAACATCTCACATGCAGAGCTTCTGTACTGGACATCTTCCTGTCTTTGCTATGATTTTAAAGACAAGAACAAACATGTCTCATTCTGAGATTCCCTAGGCTTCTTTCAAATCCCTCCTTTGCCTGTTACAAGCATTTGGTTTTTGTTACTATGGGTAGCTTCTTAGTTGGTGGGGAATGCAGGCAAAGGATCCTGGGGGTTGTTTTTTTAATCTTTAAGGCCTCTGTGAGCTATTCCGGTGTGTATCCTACGAGCCTGAAAATTTAAGGGTAAGGAGGGTGGTATTTTGTATCCCTTCTCATTTTTAGATTGATCAGCAGACTATTTAGAAAAAAAGAAGGAAAAAAAAAAGTCTTGGGCCAGAAATCAGAAAGCTTTTTCTCTTTTTAGGCCACTCCAATGCCTTTGGGCAACCTCATTGATCTGCTAGTTTGGGCCATGACAGTATTTTGACTCTTTGATAAAGCCATTAAACTTTGCTCACCAGCTAAGATGTGAGGGTTCACTTTCTATGTCCATTCTCAAGTTAGGACCAGAAAGATCCTTCTGACTGACAAAGCAAAGGGAAATTGCAGTTTATAAAATAAGCTAGGGCCAGCTATCAAGGAGAATGAACTGTGACTCCAGATTGCTCTCCTTCTATTATCCAAGTGCTAGAAGTGGTTCTGTCTTTGCAATGGAGAAGGTTTCGTCCTGGGAGAGAGAAACTATAGCTATGCTGTCTTCTCCTGGCCAGTTAAACCCTCTAATCTCTGATGTCTTGATTTTTAAAATGAAAGTCACAGGTATAATCCAAGTGCTGAGTGGAGCCTCACTCCCCTGTGTACATGCGGGCCTGCGGCAAGGTGAAAGCAAAGGTGTACGGTGGCAGTGGTGGCTGCTAAGTCTCTCAGAGGGTGAGCGGTGTTGGCTGTGCCTCCAGCATGCTGGTGATGGTGGCTATGGCCATCAGTTGGAGCTGTCCTGCTGACCATTTCTCTCTGTCCAGTCCCTCTTGGAATAGCTGCCAACTGGATATAGCAGTCTCGCCACACAGGAGAAAAGAGGACTTCTTGATTTGTTGCTAGGCTTCTCTCTTCACTTGCCACCCCTTGAAATCCAGCCATGTGTGCTGGACCTATGATCCACTTGGTAGCACAGTTCAACAACAGCTCATTGTATCCACAGCTACCAGTGGCAGTGTGTTTCTGTGGCCCATAAGGGTTCATTGGAGTTAGCAAATGAAACGCAGAATGTGAGACTACATGCCTTTGTGCTCAGCTATATTCGCAATAGCTTCTACATTGCCAGGAGAGGCTACTTAGGGAAGGCCAAACAAAACTTCTTGAGTGGCTGGCTTCACCTGTTCTAAGGGCCCTGTTAGAAGTTGGTCACATCCCAACTGCAGGTTAGTCAAAGTCACCCCATTTCTTGCCCTTCTGTTCTGCACTGGATGTTAATGGCATCTCCTCAAGCCCTTGAGGTGCAATTGTAGTTGAGATTGTAATGGCAAGGCATTGACTCTGCTCCCAGCTGGGGTGCAGAAAAAAAGCTGGGCACTTTTTTGGCACCAGGAGGTGTTACATACCCTCTAGTACTGTGGTCCAGCTAGGCCTCAGGGTACCACTCCTAGGTGCCATAGTGACCTGGCACCCAGGTTTTGTCAAGTCGTGGCATAGATACAAAAAGTTCCTTCTGTGATGTCATTGGAAAATCCCCATGATTCTGTATTGAAAGTTACACTTTTAGGCCTGTGACCCAAGTCTAATCCATGTAATTTTATATCATTACCCTTTTTTTTTTTTTTTTTTAAATTAATCTTCCTGTCACCATGTCCTATAGAAAAGGAAATTTTTAATCTGGGGGTGTGGCCTTTTCTAATTCATTTGAGTTCCTGGCATGGAGGCTTGTCACAGGATGATCTGCTTCTTCTGCTGGAATTCCTTCCTGGAATGTGGTGACTTCAGGCAGCCACCTGTCCAGCTTCTGTGTGGATCTGCCACAGATTTTTGGACAGTCCTGCCTAGCTCTCACTTTCATCCTGGCAGCTGGAAGCTGGCTTGGCTCAGATTTCCCCCAGGCAAATCCTAAGCATGGGTAGCACAGGCTATGTCACAGGCAGGAAAGTGCACAGACTGTTGATAGCTGGATGGAATGAGTCGTCCTGTTGACACAAACAGGAGTCTCTCCTGAAAATAGTTTGGCAGCTGACAGTTCTAGAGCTCTGCTAGCCTGTCGTTGCACTAGCTGGGTGAGGTTGACAGGGATCCCGTGGCCAGTAGGGGTGGAAGCACCTTTTCCTGGTTTGACTCTCTAGTGACACGCAGCCCAGTGTTAATAGTATCTGGCTGAGCTTGGCCATTTCCTGCTAGCAAAGGGTGGGATGCTGTGAAGCAGGATCTGAAAGGAGGAGATAGTAGAAGGATTTTTCTAGCTTTTGTGCACATGGTCTGTCACTTCTGCCAACCTTACAACTACTGTGGGAGGGGGCTTCTAGGCCTGCTCCACCAGCACTGTGTGGCAGGATTACAGATGTCACTATTAGCAATCAGTGCTCCAGGGTGCTGATGTTTGTTTCCATGAGAGATGGGCTGTCTAAGCCGCCCAAGGTATGTCATTCTGGACCACCTTTCATCTCAGCCAGATGATGAAGAGAAGGTTTGCCTTCTCTTAGGAGAGGGCTGAGCATCACCAGGGAAAGTACTTGGACTGGAATCGCTTTTTGGTGATTCTCTAGTCTTAAGTTGTCATGCTGAGAACACAAACTGTGTCCCTGCTGGCACACTAGCTCTCTGCTGCTCCCTTGAGCCAGGGAGGATGCAGCTTGGGCCATGGCCAAGGTCAGCAGATGACCTCATCTTGTTTTCACAGGGATCTCTGTCAGTCAGCACTATCTGGATCTTCGACTGCTGGAGCTCTGCTCTCTTCCCCTCATTTGGGCACACCCGAGTCTGGGCATTGGGCTTGTGTTAGAGATCACAGCACTCCTCCCTCTCCTGTTTCCATCTGAGTGCTGGGAGATGAGGAGGGCTGAGTCATGTCCAGCTGATGAGCTGGTAATTAACACATGGGACAATCATTGCTGGCAGGAGCCATGCTGGAGTGGGAATGTGTGGGTTTGGAGAGGAATGTGGTGTGGGTAACAGAGACTTGCCTTCCAGCTGCCATTCCTAACTGGCAGGGGGAGCATTGTTTGGAGTTGGAGCCAGAGGACTCCTGGATCTTTTCACTAGTTGAGGGATGGGGGAGAGCAGTGCATTGGGTGACAAAAGTTGTGAACTCTTCCTGGCTGTGCCAGAGATGCATTAGAGCCCCTTAGGCATGATGCTCCATGGCTTAATTTCCTCCTCCATGAGTTGGCGCTCAGAAGGTTTAGCCCTGTCATTTGGTGGGCAGATGGCCCAGGGTATGGTACTAGAAAGGAAGCCTATTTATTTGCTGTTCTAAGACACTCTAGGGCAGCAGCTGCTGCATGGTCTGGGGCAGCCCCAGGTCCAGGCACTGGAAGTCATAGCTTTTACACTCCCTGGTGACTGGAGGGTCTGAGCATGACAGGTATAGAGACAGACAAGGGCTTGGTGGGCCTTTAAGCTTCGGGGTGAGGGAAGCTGCTTCCTCTGCAGGGCTGGCAGATGGATGACTGTTTACAATGTAATTGTAAGGCAGAGCATGCATCTTGTACTCACCCAGAGCAGCTGCTGACCCCATCACCCTGCAGCTCTTGTTCCCAAGTATACAGGTGCAGAGGGTGAGGGTTCCCCACTCAGCATGGCTGAGTCTGCACCCACTTCATTGGGAGTAAGCAGACCCCCTGGCACTGCTCAGCAGAAACCTGCCCCCCCCCCGGCAGCTCCCAGATAGGGAAGGCATGTACCTTGCCAAAGCTCAACTAGCCTATCCAGCGAGGCTCAAAGACATGCCACCTCATGACAAGTCCAGCTGCACTGGTGTCCCCCTCCCCTGGCCATGTATGCACCCTAGGCCTCCACTCATGAGGATTCTGCCCCATGGTATGTTTTTCTCCAGCTGCCAAGAGTTAGATGAAAAATTCCCTGACCCAGCAAGAGTCTCAGAGCTATTGGAAAACAGACCCATGATTTCACAGGCTGGCTAATGGAGCCATCCTGACGTTTTCTAATTGGAAGGCCCACTAGTGTGGGGCGAAGGGGATTTGCTGCCCTCGTCTGCTATCTAGGTGTCTCTTTCTCAGCACAAGTGCTTTGCTTCCCTGACTGTCTCCATCTGAGCCCATGCAGCCCTAGCATGGGGAGCCCAGGGCTCTATTTAGCTTACTGTCTGTTGAAGATGCTTAACAGCCATGTGAGCAGGGGAAAACAGCTGGCATCCAGACAGAGCAGGACTGAGCCAGAGCCAGGGTTTGGGTGTTCATTTGTAATGATATGGCTGTGAACATGGAACTAGAGCTAGTTCTGTTTAATTGGTCCTTGATTCATCCACTCATCTCACTAGCATCCAGCCAAGAACCTTTCTTTTGCATATGCTCTAAAGAATTTGGAAAGGAATCTGGTATTTATGAAGCAACAACCTGACATCACAGGTTCAGGGCCACCCTGGCAGGAGTCGGGCAAGATCCCCCACTTCTGCTCTAGCCAAGTTCGAAAGGAGCAGCTGTTAGTCTAGTAAAGCAAAAGCAAGGAGTCTTGTGGCACTAAAAAACTAACAGATTTATTTATTGCATGAGCTTTTGTGGCTGAAAATCCCACTTTGTCAGATGCTTTCAAGAGGGGGAATTTACAGAATTGGATGAGAATAAATGCAGGGGAGTTAAGACATGGGATCGGGTCATACTGCAACAGTAAATCAGAGTATTTGTAAGGATTCAAACACCAGGAGACAGCATGTGGAGGGTGAAGTCAAATTACCTGTTATAATGTGAAAAGAATCCATAGTCACAATTCAGCCATGCTTTCACACAATCTAATCTGCATATTATTTGAATTTTGGCTGTTTCTCTTTGAAGTCTTGAAATTTGTTGGTCTTTAAGTGCCACAGGATTCCTTGTTTGTTATATTGAACTAAACTAATACACTTGCCCATTTGGCTCTTACCATAGAGGTGAGCTAGGTGGTCACCAGGACACCTGACATTAAGGTGTGCCAGGAGCCACCAGGCTGAGGCCAGCAAGGCTATTTTAAATTTCCCACCCTGCTGCACACAGGCACATAGCCCAGGGTGGAGCAAGGCAGGAAACTTGACAAAATCAGCTGTTTTGGCTGGCTCTACTGCCCAATCCAGCCAAAATTACAGTTCGCCTGGGGTGCCAAAAAACCTTGAGCGGCTCATGGATGGAGGGTGCATAGGGGCACAAACTGACTTTCAGAGTGGGTGGTAGCTTCAGTTATGTCCTGGTGAACAGAGCCAGTGTCCCTTACTGGATTCGGTGGCCCTGGACATGTGCATTGTCCCTCAGCAGGGTCTCCTGTTCCTGCAACACTCCTGTTGAAGGAATAGGGCAAGGCTATCATAGTGACGGTCTTCCTTCACACTGTGGGGCATGCAGTGCTAGGAAATGGCTCTCAGCAGTAACAATAACGTGAATGAGGTTGGCTGGGGGCTTTGATCCCTGTTCTGCACATCGGTGTTAGCCAGGACACTGAGTTAGGGAGAAAGCAACTTACTATTCCCACAGTGTGGAGAATGTGTTTGGGCAGGTGTCAGGCTGCCCAAAGAACCATGGGGAAGTTTCAGGCTGCAACATAGGGTGTCAATGAAGGCTGCAGTGCTCCAGTCCATTCTGGAGAGGGGGCAACAAGGGGTGTGTCTCCTCTTCACTGTATTTGTAAAGACCAAGTGACCTCACAGCTTCAGTATCAGAGACACTGGCAGTTTGCAAAGTGTCTGGGAAGCTCCAAGGACTCACAGACAGAAGAAGGAGTGCTCCCATTCCACACCAGCATTGGCTAGTTAGTTACAGGTTATGCCAGGTAAATGACAGGAAATGCTGTCTGTGCAGACTCTAAGCCAGTCTGGAGCAGCTGGTGAGATAGCTGCATATGCAAGGCTTCAAACAAAGCCCAGTGCTTCCCACTCTGAGGAGCGGGCCTGTGCAGGAACTGGTCCCTGAGCATTTCCCAGGCCTTCGCAGGAAGGAAACAGCCACAGTAAGCACAATTTCCAAAGGGATAGCTGTGTTAGTCTAGTCCAGCAAAATAAACAAGGAGTTGTGTGGCACTTTAAGACTAACATTTATTTTTCGTATGAGCTTTCATGGGAGAAAATCCCACTTCCTCTGAGTGGGATTTTCTCCCACAAAAGCTCATGCGAAAAATAAATGTTAGTCTTAAAGTGCCACAGTACGCACAACCCAAGGGCCCTCACCACTCAGCATTTTTACAGCACTTTGAGATCCTCAGCTGAATATCCATGTCTGGAGGGCTGGGACCAGCCAAGATTTCAGTCCTGCGGAGCTCCAGGGTCTCAACTATGCTTGGTCTGGAGGACTTCATCAGGAAGGGATGTGTTAGGCCAGAGACAGGTGCTTCCTTTCAGGTGCCCTGCCACTGCCTCCTGACCCTCATGAATGTGAGAAGACTTGAGTGCTGAGCTCTCACATGGCATAAGCTAGGAAGGACCATGTGGGCTGTTGGTTCCATCTGCTTCCCTGCAGGCCAGATGCTCTGGAGTAACTGGGCATTGAAATAGCTCAGAATATTGCAGCTATGGTAGAGCATCCTCCTTGCCCTCCCTCCCCCTTTCTATTCCACCCTCAGCTCTCCTGGTGCAAGCAGAGGGGGAGTGATTGGCTGGGAGTTTTGAGGTTGCCTCTTATGTACCTTTGTTTGCTGCAAAGCAGACAATCCAGAGAGGGAGGAGGGTACCTTGCTTGCTGCATGACTCACTCTGTATGATGCAATTACTTTAGCAAGTGCCCATCTGCTGCTGCCCTCTGTGTGCAGCTGATTCACCAAAGGCGTGGTAGGGAGTGAAGGCTGAGAAGAGATTGCATAAACTGTGCGGGGCTGATTATTGGGCTGCTTCACAGGAAAGTTTGCTCTAGCACCACGCCTGCCATGAATCACCTGTGGCCAAGCATCTGGGAGCTAGATGAGATCATGAAGGGCTGCTTGCCAACTCTGCTGTGTCCCCATGGAAGCCCGCTCTGGGGGTGGGGACTCAGAAGCACTCTGGCAGGTTTGTGCATGTGCCCCAATTGTACTCACTGCATGAAACTGCAAAGCACAGGGAGGGGGC
>ML681963.1:55519930-55890916 GCA_007922195.1 Podocnemis expansa | reverse complement strand
GCAGATAACAATATGTGGATCCGTATCCGAGCTGCATCCACAAGAAATGGTCCACAGATATCCGTGTTGTATCCGCAGATGCGGATATAAGGTGGATGTCTGCGGATTTGTAGGGCTCTAGGCATATGAGGGACTAGGAGCATGCAAGGATGAGGGGTGTGCAAGGCAAGGGCGGTGTGGATGGCAGCCCTGGCTGTGGCCCTCCGCATAGGTTGTACGGACAGGCCCACTCTGTGCGCCAGCCCCAGGGCATTGGTTGGGGAGGGAATTCTGCCCAGGTCCCATCACCTCCTGCTCTGGGCAGTAGTGCCCCTGGTGAGTTTCCACCCAGCTCTCCTCCAATCAGAGCCAGGCAGCTTTTTAACTCCCCACTCTTCCACCAGTCCCCATTCTCCTCTCCCTCCCGGGTTGCAGCCAACCAGCACCAGCCGAGTCCGCTCGGCCGCCCACCGCTCCCTCCCATCTGTACAGTCATCAGCCAATCAGCAGCCACTACTCGCCATACTCCTCCGGCCCCTCCCTGCCCGATTGAGGGTTCAGCCAATCAACGTTGCCGGCTCCGTCTCAGCCTTCCAATCAGGAGTGGCTCTGGACAGGCGGAGTCACTTCCCTCCTTCCCGGGCAAGCTTCGGCCGCCATTTTTGTTTTGGCGAGAGGCGCCAGGGGAAAAGATGGCGGCCGGGGAGAGGGGCGGTGCCCGGCGGAGGAGCGGCTCGCGGCGGTGCGTCACTTCCGTTGTCAGGTGGCCGCCGCCGGGAGCGGAGGGAGCCGGGGCGGACGGCGGCCGAAGGGCGGCCTGGGCTGCGGCGGGAGCCGGATCCCTCCGGCCGGCCCGGGGGCCATGGGTGAGGAGCGCTGAGCGGCCGCCGGGACCGGTGAGGGGGCGTGGGTCACCCCGGGCGGGGCCAGGTCCCCGGTGCGGGTGTGGGAGGGGGGTGTCCCGCCCCCGGCTAACGGTCGCTCCCTCGCCCCCCCTCACGGCCGCCGGGTATCGCCCCTCCCGCGGGTAGCGGGGCTGTGACTGCGTGTGGGGGTTACCCCCACCCCCCTCGGCGGGGGGGGCGTGTCTGGGGTCAGGGGTTAATCCCCCTGTTATCTGCCCCCTCCCGCAGGGGGTGCCTGCTCCCCTGCTTAGCTGCCCCTCCTTGGGGGCTCAGGAGCTGTCTCTCTGGGGTGTGGGGGTTAAACCCCATGATCATCTGCCCCTCCCTCGCGGGATCCCCACCCCCTGAGTTATCTGCCCCCCCCCCCCGGGGTATCAGGGGCTGTGTCTGGGGTGTGGGGTTAGCTCCCTTTTGGGGTAACTGCCCCCTCCCTTGGGGGATCCGGGCATGCCTGCTGTAGCTCGTCTCCCGCTCTTAGCCCAGTTGCCTGGACTGGAATCTCCCCCCTTCGGCCCCTTTCACCTGTTATCTAGCAGGGGAAGCAGGGCTGCACCGCCTGCACGACCTGCTTGTGCACTCCTCTCCTGGAGCCCCTGGTGTTCAGTTAGCGTCCCACTTTTGTAGCTTTCACGTGCGTCCTGGGGCAGCCGATGGGGGTCCGGGCTTGGCAGAATTGTCCCAAGAGCCCAGCGATTCCCCTGAAGGTCCTCGACATCAAGTCTCCTGCCTGTTGCTGCTGGACGCTGGCATAGAAGCGAGCCCAAGTGCCCCCACTGCCAGGGATGCTGGCTGTAGTGAAACCCGGCACAGCTAGTGATGGGAAGGCCAGTCCTAGTGCCATGGGCAGTGGTGGTATAGCCTGGGCCCAAGATAGGAGAGAGCCAGGGGGAGGTAATGCCTTTTATTGGACCACCTGCTAGGGTAGAAGGTAATGTCTTGGTGAGAGAGACAAGTTTTCAGGCTCATGCCTGGAGAAGAGTTCCAGGTAAGCTGCATAGCTTGTGTCTCACCAGTAGAAGCTGATCCAATAATAGACTTCACCTGGTGCATTTTATATTTCTGTCAGGCAGGCTCCTTCTGAAGTCTCTCAGCACTTTGCAGGGGGAGATCCAGGCATTACTCTCCTGCACCCGTAGCCCAGCTGCTTTGTTTCTGAGGTGACTGACCCATGGTGGTTTATCATTATTTATAGGCTGCAAGGCTAACTGCAGCAGTTCCCAGTAGTTTCCGATGATTCGCTCTGTTGGTTTCAGCTTAATGTGTAATAGGGTTTGGGGTGTTCTCACCATATAATAATCTAGATCATCTCCCTCTCCACTTGAGATAGAGCCCGCCCTGTGACTGGCAGCTTTAGTTCTATTTATCTTGCTTTGTGCATAGATGATAGAAACAAGAGTCAGCAAGGACCTTTTATTAGTCATATAGTATTGCAGATGTGCAAACTGCTTCCTGCTGAGTATAAACATGCTGAGTGAAGAATGGAGTACTGACTCCAAAGAGACTAAGTTTGAATACCATGCAATGCAAAAAGTCTTATCCAGTGGTTGCAGCAGATCACAGGACTCAAGACTTCTTGTCAGCATCTGTTCTAGAGAAATTGTGACCCGTAGTTCCCTAGTGGTTGCTGTAGTGTCGCAGGGTTCAGATGTTTGTGCCATCCTTTCATTTATTCTACACCACAGCTTGCTGGTGGAGCTTCTCTCCTGGGAATTTAAAAGTTCTAAGTCTCCTAGTGTAGATAAGTCATAGGCTTTCTTCATAGGTCTGCCACTGACTCGTTGAGTCATTAGGAAAATCACCTTTCCATGCATCTTTGCCTTAATTTGTAAAATGCTGGTTATAGTACTTTCCTGTCCTGCAGGGGGCTAGTAAGTCTTAATTAATGAATAGCCAGTCCACTGCAAGACAAGTGCTTTGGAACTGTGAGTGGAGGTGGGTGGTTGCTGTGTTGAGCTGGAATGCTTGGTGGAAAAGTTGATTTTAAAGAAATGCATGTGTTGTCTGAGTCTCTGGTTATAGCCCCTTGTGAGTGCTATGTAGTTCTACGCAAGGTCGAGGAAATTGCCCCAATGTCTCATTTTTAACTGCAGAAACTGAGTAAATAACTGGTTGTCTTTAAAACCTGCAATAACAGATTGAAGTAGTGAGAAGGCCTGAATGTTTGGTAGGATTCCCAGTGGTTCCCATAAGCTTAGAAAGAAGTCTCACTGAAATCTTTATGAAAAGCTGAAGAAAATAATTAATTTATGCATCTTATGAAGCTGTCTGGTATGCATATTTATTGTACTTGGGGTATTGAATTATGGAATAGCCTAGACTGATTGAAGTGATCTTGACTGTGAAATTGTTCAGGGACTAAAACTCCAGGTCAAGTTGTTGAACTTCTGTCCTGCAGTGTGAGAGCTGGAAACATAAGCTTGTACATGAACTTTGAAAAGGTGGCTGGGAGGGGGTGTAAAAGGTGCTCCAGACATTTACATCTAGGCTGCAGAGTTAAATCCTGATAAGGTTCCCACTGGTGGTAGTTTTTCTGCTGCTCTGGCCCTTAGTTAGTAAGGGCTGTAGGCAGTGCCTTGCACGTTGACAAGTTCCAGAGGGGCAGCTGTGTTAGTACTAGTCCTTAGTAGTGGTTTATTCTGACCTATGAAGAATGAGGCAGTTCAGGAAGCCACCTGGAACTAGGTTACATTGTAGTTACCCAGTTGACCTGAGAAGCTTGCAGACTGGCTTCCATGGCTTGCCAGTGGGGTTCTTAATTTCATAAACACCAAGTTAATCCATTCACTCTTAAATAATATGTATGCACAAAATGATTTTAGAGCTAAATTTCTTTGTCCAAAACTGCTTCTTTAAGTTTGGTGTTAATGTTTGTTAAGCACTTCCTGCAGGTAAAGTATAGCCCAGTGTGTTGGTGGTGCACGGAAAACCCCTGGACTCCTGTGAAGATGACTTCACAGCAGTACTGTTAGGAAAGAATCAGAAGATAGTTTTACTCACCTGTGTAACAGCTTTGGTGCCTTTCTGTAGCAACAAACAAGGAGTCCAGTGGCACTTCATGGAAACTTTAGTCTTTTTTTTTTTTTTTTTTTTTCAGGTAAAGTACGTGGGAATTTACAGTGAAGAATTTTGGGGGAAAACGTGGGTGACTCTTTCACTGAGTGCTAAAACCTTAAAAGGAAGTTTTGCTTTTGACAGAAATGACTTTCTGACAGCCTCTGTCTGAGTAAGGGTTTCCATCTAACCTGACAATGGAGTTGTGATGTCTTGACTCTCAAGATCCCCTACTGACTTATGAGTAAGGAAAATTGGCTTCATGTTCCCATTCAAAAATACAGACATCTTAATGTTTTCTCTTTCTCAGAAGGCCACTGAATTTCTGAGAAATACGTTTTCCTGGTCCTGCACAGCATTTTGTAGCATGGAAGCCAGTGTCCTGTTGACTCATCTCTTAAGGGTGTGTTCAAAGGCAGCACCAGTTAGATATAGTTATTGGACTAGTTCATGAAATTACAGACCCACAACTACTTGCACAATGGCCTTCAACCACCTGCCCCATTCCCTTGCCTACATTTGGTCAGAGAGGTAAGCTCCCTGACTGTCCTTTAGAGCAGTGGTTCCCAACCTGTGGTCCGGCAAGCCCTGGGGGCTCGCGGAGTTATTGCAAGGGGTCCATGAATACATCTAGCCCCAGATACTGCTGGTCAGCAGTCCATGTTGAAGAGGGCTCTAAAATTTAGGGAATAAATGAATTGTATTTGCCTGCCGTGAGCAGCCTCACCCTTGATGTCTCCACACCTTGGGAGCAGACAGGGGCCACGTCCTCCACAGCACTTCTGCAACACTGCTGCATGCAGTCAGTCCCTGATAAGTTATCATTTGGGGGTCCACAAAATTTTTTGACATTAAAAAGGGGTCATACTCAAACAGGTTGGGAGCCACTGCCTTAGAGCAACTTGGCAGTCCTGCATAGCTTGCATACCTTCCACAAGTAACAGTGCTGAGATAGGCTTGTCCAGTAACAGTCCTGTAGCATGCTCAGGAGACCTTTTAGAAAAGAAGCTTTTTTTTTTTTTTTGTCTTGAGTAACATCTGATAGATACTTATAGGGCTAAAGATTAGTTTTTACTTCATTAGTTCTGCAGGTGTTGTGTAGGGCAGTGGTTTTCAAACTTAGGGTTGGGACCCAGTACTGGGTCATACCCCCTCAAGGCACTGGGCTGCAGCACCTTCTGCTGCTGCATCCAAAAGACTGGAGTACATTGCTCAAAGATGTAATTGTTGGGCCATGGGCATAAATAATTTTTTTCAGCTGGGTCCCAAGAAGAAGTAGTTTTTGAAAACCACTGATGTAGAGTAAGGTAGTGTATGTATAAAGGTATACAGAATTAGTATGTGTGCACACGATGTCCACTCTTTTCCAAGACCCAGATTGTTGTGAGACATTCGTTGAAACAACCTACACCTCACTTATGCAAGTCTGAGTTGTCTTCTGCTATCTGATGGTGGTGGTTCCAGAGAGTCATCCCCAAACAGGGCAGCCCAGCATCATTCAAGTCATAACTAACTGTTTTTTCTCTAAGATGCTGACAGATATTACAAGTACTCCACAACTATGGTGGGCACCTATCTATGTTTGTATGCACCATTTGATTTCTTATTCTGATGAATCTCTCCTGGGATATGACTGCATGAAATGAAACTAATTAAATTCCCAAGTTTCTCACTATTGGTCTTTTCAAGCGTTTTCTTGTGGCTGTAACACTAATTCTGCTGTAGATTGATAGCTACAACCTACTCATTTATGCAACAGAGTAGCATGGTGTGGACATGCTGAGACAGCAAACACTGTTTAGCGTGATTTCAGTTTTCAGTCGGTGTTTTGCAGTGTCTTAAGGAGTCCTGTGGCACTTTTAAAGACTAACAAATTTATTGCATGAGCTTTTGTGGAAGAAAATCCCACTTCAAAGCATCTGGCAAGGTGGGATTTTCTCCCACAAAAGCTCATATGATAAATTTGATAGTCTTTAAGTGCCTCAGGACTCCCTGTTTGTTTTGCTGAACTAGACTAACACAACTACCCCTTTGGAACTTAGCAATTTCTTTACTCTCTGTTTCAGGCCCCAGCAGTGAAGGGGCAAATCTTGCATACTATGAGCACTTACCTTAGTTAAGGTAGACAGTGCTGGATAAGAACTGGTTGGACAATAATAAAGTTTTGAAGATGGGGATAGAGAATAGTAAAAGATGAGTTTTTGTGGCTATGCTGTTCACTTCATTTGCTTGAATAAAGATAATGGAAACCCCATTTTACTTTGATTTACCTGGGACCTTGTCAAGGGCACAGGTCTCCCTATCACCAAGTCATCACTCTCACCTGCATCTGTGTCCCATCTGCACTGCAGCTTCCACCATTGCAGTGAATGGTGGAGAATTCCAGACCCAAAGTTTGCCACTGTAGGTAAAGCTCTGTGTCTGCGATGTGAGCCGGGCATGCAGCATCCCCAGTTCTGCTTGTGTGTGTAACTCATGTTGAGTGGCTTCTTGCTGTAACATGATCTCTAGCGACCGGCTATTTTCCACAAAACAGTTGCTATTGGTGTCAGATGCTGTATGGTTTTGCTCTGTCTCCTTTCCCTACCTCCTCAGGTAGTGTGGTGAAAATGGGCAGAATCAAACTAGTCTAAATGGTGCTTTTGTTTTGGAAAGTGATTAGACTGATGATGGCCTCCATTCCTGAGATTTAAAACAGTGGCAGGTCACACTGAACAGCTTTTCCCTCTACTTAAGAGACTGTATCACATGGTATAATGGCCACCTGGCTCTCCCAGGCCCAGCCCCTTCCCTACCAGCTGGTAATTTACAGTGAAATCCCTGTGTGAGACAAGTGGTGCTCAGAGGTAGGAGCTGTACCTCTGCTTAGGTTCTGCAGTGGGACATGCACTCTAAGACACTGCAAAACCTGTCATTTTTGCTGAGTTCAACTGAACAGCTCCTTGGGCATGTGTTACAATTTGCATTCAACAAACTTTTTTTAGCTGGAGAATTCTTTTCTGGAAATATAAAGAGAGGCAGCTAGCTGGTAGTTTGAGACTGCCCTCTTTGTCTTAGCCTATCTTGCCAATGAAAGTAACAAATGGGGTCCAAACCAAAAGGGAGAGTTTTATCTGTCGTTAGAAAGCATCAGTGAGCAAAATAAAGTGTTTCAGAAGCAAGGGGTGCAGATAGTCCTCTGCAGAAAGGATTCTTTTTCCTCTGGCTAATTCCAAAGTCATAATCCAATAACCATTTGGTCTGAGACGTGAGTGGGCTCTAGGTAGAGTGAAGAGGCAACAGGAGCTCAGACTTGTAGTTTCTGTGTAAACAGAACAAGGGGCATCTTCTGGCTTGCTCTTCTTTTGAAGAAGAGCCTGTATTGATGCTGGTGGAGTGAATAGTCCCTGAGCAATGGCAGTCCCTAGGATGCAGGATGTATTTCCCCTCATTTGGTAATGTTAATGCTACATCCTTTCATTGTTTCTCTGTGGCATCCACACTAATGATTTGGTCACATAGTCATATTGCTTAAAAGCACCCTCATCTTCAGCTGCTTTTTATCCTTTGGATTTTATGGCATGATCTCCTTGAAAGACCACACAAAAGGGGAAGCCTTGTAGGTTATTAACCATTGTTTGATTAAGGATGACCGTATTGATTTCTGCTGCACGGTTCTCTGCTGTTGTTCTAAATAAGCCTTGAATTATCTGAGTTTGCAGAAGAGACTTGGGGATGCATCGGGCTTTCTAAATTCTGGACCACACTCACTATTTGGAGGCTGATGCTAGGACTGCTGATGTTCCAGCCATATTTCAGTTCACTATAAGCAAGGAATGTTTGCCTGTGAGTTGTAATCAGGATGCCTCTTTTGTGGGTTTCTGATGCTGGTGCCACACCTACTGTCATGTAAAAGACTCTGTGTTAGTCAGCTAGTGTCACATAATAACCAGGTAGGCAATCTGAAATACACCTCCATGTTTTCTTTTCACCCGGTTAGGGTTTTAAGGTATATTACGTCTGCCGTTAAAGCCAGCAACAGCACCTCACTGCAAAAACTAAAAGTGTCAGCGTGTGTGCCTGAGTCGTACAAGAATGTTCTCTGCATGCTGAAAAGTCCTGGCTGCAGCCTCTTTGTGGAATACTCACTACACACTAACTTTTATGTAGTAAAATTCAGTATAAGAAACATCTTCTGGGATGGATACCTTTTTAACAAATACCTGAATGGCTTTATGCTCAGGCTGTGTGAATTGCACCCAGTGGCTATCCTTTCCAGGCATCTGCTGAAGGAGCAGCATTCATTTGGCAGCAAGTTGTACCATGTGCTGATAGGTTTTGTATCGGGCTTGCTGGCCAGGAGTGAGTGTGTGTATTGTCTCTGGCTGGATTAGAAGCATGGATATTAAATGTGTTTGATCTGCCTCCAGCACTAAAAAGTTGTGTTTGTGTGTTATAAGGGGATTGTATGACAGCACTGTACTCTAACCTTCTAGACAACAAGAAAATGTTTTCAGCACTCGTGCTGGCAGTCCTTCATGTTCCCTTCTCTTCTCTTCCACCCTTTTCTACAGAATTTTAACCAGAGAAACTGTTTTGGTTTTAAATTAAAGTTTTCTTTAATCATTCAGTCAGGGGTAAAGCCAGAATCAGTTTATTAGCCAAAACTTCCTGAGTTTAGACCCCTCCCCCATGCTTCTATAGAAAGCTTCCCCCCCCCCCCCCCAAGGACTTTCAAATCCATACACAAGTTCTGGGTTCCAGTGTTGCTTTTGAATAACCGAACACAGTTGTAGCCTGTGAGCTCTTTAAATCCATACTGGTGGATCTTCATTTCATTTTGTTTAGTTTTCCTGTATAGAACTGTTACATTTCCAAAGATATTAGTATTTCAGTTGGTTACAAATTAGGAGTGTTCAGATAAACTGAACCTGCACCTTAATTATGGCCATCTCCACACAGCAGAAGAGCTAACCTAATTTTTACTGCCCTTTTTCAGAAAGCTCTCTGCTCCATTGGCTGCCCTCTATATGTATGCTTGTAGTGAAGAGAGTTATCTTCACTGAGGAGCCCACCCAGAGGGTGGTGGAGCTGGTGTATGCATTTGCTTTTTGGAGCATAGCCAAGGGAAAGGAAAGTTCTGGTTTGGAAAGTAAGCTGCAGCACTGTCCTCTGGCATCACCGTGTCCAGTTTCAACCTCCTTGCTTTACCATGCTTCATTTTGTATTTTGTATATGTCTTACAGAGCTTCCCTGAACCAAAGCTGGGGCCTCTTGCTCATCTCAGGGCCAGTCAATTTGGAACAATCAGGTTTCTATGGAGGTTATTTAAGTAGGAGCCTGAGTCCTTGTTATGAGGAGCTGTGGAGCTTTGTTCTATGGTTCTCTCATGGAGATATATGAAAATGCTTCCTGGGAATGTTGTTTTTCACTGTAATAACACATTCTGCATCCCCCAACTGTAAGTCAAATCATATTAGAGGTTTTACTGTGTTAAATTTTAATGCATGCTTAAGTCCTACATTTGGATTTGATAATTTCCATTGTAATTTTTCATCCACACAGCAAGTTTAAAAGATGTCTGCAAAATTTGGTTAGAAACATTTTGACCAGTTGACTCAAATCTCCTCATTTTTTGCTGTTTAAATTTCATTAAGATCTAAAACCGGCCTTGCAGCCTTTCTGCTTTGGTGCTGCCTGGCCATTTCTGGATTGGAGGAAGTAAGCAGAAGTGTCCTTTGTGCTAACTCTTGCACCTCATGTTTGAAATAGTTTGTTGGTTTTAGTCATACTGTCGAGAGAGCCTAAGTATACATTGCCTCACATACGCAATAATGCAAGCACCCAAATGCTGACTGGAAAAGCCAACAGTTGAGATGTAAGATGCATTGCAAATGACTGGGTCTTGTGCCATTTATCTCTAAAGCTGCTGAGCTCTGCAAGGAGACACTCATGTGGCTTCTCCTTCCTATGAATCAGGTCTGAGGGCCTTTGTTCTCTCCCATGGCATAAAGAAAGCAAACCCAATAATGCCATCCTGACTTTTGTTTTAGAAAACTGACTGCTGCGGGTAGGTTTCTCAGATGTCATTCAAAAGGAGGACATGTCCTCCATCTGGCAGGCATTTTAAAATACATGATTTTGTCTGGCTTTTTACTTATGGGGTTAAAGTATGCTGGAATGCCACAGCCTACCTTATTTTTAGGGGAAAGTGTTCCAGGGACCTCTAAAAACAGAAGAATATTACATTAATCCTACATTTTCTCCATGTGTCTTGCACTGTCCTCCTTTCCAGGCTTTGGTATCTGGTAACCCTAGCTGCAGGGAAAAGTGCAGTTCTACAAACACTGAAATGTCAGTGGTGAGAGCCAGACCCTGTTGTGTTTGGCACCAGAATGTGGGTTCCTTGTCTGTGTAGTCCACTAGATGTGGGGAGGGCCTTGCACTCAAGCAGGACTTAGGCAACTCCTGGCAACAGTAGCTGTGTTCTGCACCTAGATGGAGGGTCTTTTCTCGCAGTGTAAGGAAGAGATCAACAATCCGTGAATGCGGCTGGAGGAAGCTTTGAAGTTCCAGCAGCATAGCAGCTAGAAGGGGGGGCAGTATTTCCACTGGCATCTCTTGCTTTGTGTTTTTAGTTGACTTTTCAGGTTTGATGACAAATGGTAGCTGCCAGGAGTCTCCAGGGAAAAATGATTCATTTGTTCTGAGCACATGTTTAAATTAGCAGTCTGGGAACTGTATTCATAACTCTGTTTGCCTATCTTATTCTGCCTGCAGTGTTTCCATCTTAGAAGCAATACCAAGGCTCTTCAGTAAAGCAAAACATACCCATGAGAGAATGTACACCAGTTCACTTACCATTATTTCTTGAAGTATCCTGGTTTCTGGAGTCTGCTACTTGCCACAAGTAAAGCTCAGTGACTCTTTCAGCTCTCTGTTCGGCTCTTGCAAGGTTGGGAGGTCAGCTCATGGGTGGCATGCAAGATGAGGCCCACAATTTGGTTTTGGGTTACAAAATGCAGGACAAAAGAAGCAACTTTAACTGGAATCCTCAATTCTAAAGCCAACTTGAGCTGTTGTGAGAAGCATCCTACTCATAGTTGGTGCATCCATACTCTGGGTCCAAAATAGACTTTTGTTTTTTGCTGCCTGCTTCGCAACACTTACCTGCACCTCTCCTTGCCTTATGTCTTTGCCCTGAATCATTAATCTTTTCTGCTTTGACAGGTGACTTCAGATATTTAGAAGTTAGAGCAATGCAGAGTTTCCTAGGGAGGTGAGTTGCCAGATCTCATTCAAACCCCAGGGAGGTGGACTAAATGATCTCATGAGGTCCCTTCCAACCCTATGATTCTATTCTATTCATTCTCTTATGGAGAGACGGCATTGCTGGGTCATCCCAGTGCCTCCCAAAAGGGTGCTGTTCTTAGGGAAAATATTTCTAGGGAGCTTTTGCAGAACTATGTGATATTTGGATCTCAGTTTGGCACTCAGGTTAGTAAAGTAGGGTTGAATCCTGTGATATTAGAATGGATCTCTTTAGGCTCCTGTGCATGAGAATGAGTTCTAGCTATAAGGTATTGTTTCAGGCTTGTCTGCAGCCATCATTGCATCAGTTCACATGTGGTTTGTTCTTCATCATCATCAAGGCTAAAGACTTCAATTTTCTTTTAAAGCAGGTGTAGATTTTAGAGCATGATTACATAGCAATCTCAAAATAATTATACTGCAATTTGTAGGACCCCTGATTATTACTTTTCATTAGCTTGTTGGTTCCCTATCCATTGTGCTTTGCCAAATAGGAAATCCTTGCATGATGCAGTAGTCCTCAGGTTTGTCTGGTTTCTTCTAGTAAGCAAGCAAGACGACAAGGGAAAGCCTGCTGCTGCTTTGGCCAAGTCGGTGGTGGTAAAATGCACTGCCAAAAAGAAATTGGAGTTTGGGTCATGAATTTGGCCATTGCAGGAACTGAGACACTTCCTCTTTTGCTTTGGCACGCACTCCGGTGGATGTAGGGTCATGTGCATTGGCGCCTACTGTCAGCCTTCTGTGTCGGGAAGGAAGCTGTGTTGCTTGC
This sequence comes from Podocnemis expansa, assembly GCA_007922195.1. Classification (NCBI taxonomy): domain Eukaryota; kingdom Metazoa; phylum Chordata; order Testudines; family Podocnemididae; genus Podocnemis; species Podocnemis expansa. Next base: position 55,878,922 of record ML681963.1, on the reverse strand, counting down.
AGGGAGGCTGAGGACCCTGTAAAGCCATGTGGGAGGGGTGAGAGTGCAGGTGATCTTACTTTCTCCAGTGCTTGCAGAGTCAGATTCCCATTTCTTTCATTGCCGTCTGTGCTCACAAGACCTGAACATAAAGGCAAAGTGCAGGATTAGCATGAGTGCTTCCAGACACACAGCTGCTGGAGTCTCATTTTAGGCCTGCTGGTTTTGATGGTCTTTCTTTAAGTGTGGCTTAATCCTTAGCTCTTTTCAGAATATAATTAAATTGTTAGCATCTGAGCTGGCCACCAGTAAGCCAGGTTTCAGTGCGATTCATAGATTTCAAGGCCAGAAAGAGCCATTTTGATTTAGTTTGGCCTGCCTACCGCAGGCCAGAGAACTTTCCAAATTAATCCCCAGAACAGATCTTTCAGAAAAACATCCAGTATTGATTTAAAAATTACAGTGATGGAGAAGCCAATATGACCATTGGTAAATCATCGCTATGGGTGATAACCCTCACTCACTTAAAAATGCATGCCTCATTTATGGCCTGAATTTCTCTAGCTTCAACATCCAGTTGTAAGACTGTGCTATACCTTTTCCTCCCACTGGATTGAAGAGTCTCTTATCAAATATTTTATATGAGTACTTCCCACAGAGAGCCTCCCTGAAATGAGCTTTATACTGGCTGTGCTTCATGGTAGACAAAACAATAGGAGCACTAGCAGATGGGCATGTTCTGTACACCTGCTGACTTGGCAGGGGGAGAGCAGTCCCTGCATTGCAGTTTTTCAGGGCCATGGAGATGGTGCATTCTGTCCAGGACAGTTTCATGGTTGCATTTCTGTTAAAAGACCTCAATAGATTCATCCCCTGGATCCTGTCTTCTGAAGTAACACACTGTGCCAGGCTTAACAAAGCCATGTCTCTGGTCATTCCTCAGTTACTGAGAAGGCAGCTGCACAGTGAAACCTGTGCCTTTTGACCACTTTCTTTGCTTTAACCGGGGTTATGCAATGTCAGTAAATGCAGAAAAGGGAACAATCTTCCTGGTATTTGAGAGCAGCTGCCCTTGACTTTCTTCCCTTTGCTTCTGTGACTTTATCCTGGGTTCAACTCCTGTTCCATTGCTTAAACCCTTAAATACCATGAAATCATCTTATTTCAGAACGTGTTAGTTGTAGTGTCAGTGCCATCCTTGCACCCAAGTCTCCCAGTCAAGTTTTCTATTTATTCTTTACCCTCTTGCTGTGTAAGAACCCCAGACTAAACAGGAGAAAGGCTGTACGGAGTTAAAATGGCAGGAGAGAAAGTGTTGTCAGATGCACAGACTGAAAAACAGGATTTTCTTTAAGCATTCAGTGCTAGCTGTTTTGGCCATTGTTTGGCCTTTTCCTGCCAGGAGCGTGCTGTTTAAATCAGTGTCCCTTTAACAGGACAGGAATAAGAGCTCCTCCCACTGGCTGAAACTTGGGGTGAAGATGCATCTAGCCCATTCCTCTAGGTTGTGAATTTGCTGCCTTTTGTACTGCTACAGCCCATCTGGAACAAGTGTGTGACTGAGGCTGTCAGCTCTGTTGCTGTCATATAGACACTTGCTTCAGTGACAGAAGGGGGTTTTCCACTGCTGCAGCATAGCTATGCTCTTGATAGGCACCGTCAGTCCACCTAGCAGTGTCTTGAGGCTTGGGTCAGTTTAACTATGGGTCTCAGGGGTGTACGTTTTTCACACTGAGTGGTGTAGCTACGTCAGCATAAGTTTTTAGGTGTAGACCAGGTGTTAGACAAATGTTCATAATGGTAATCTACTAGTTTTTAATACACTAATTGCCTCGCTAAATCCTATTTGCCTCCTTTGTTTGGACATGCTTCTTGGCTCTTTTCAAGAGAGATGTCCTTGTGCAGCCAGGTTTCAAGAGGAACTTGGTGCTTCAAACTTTGTCCTTCACAAAAACTTCCTGAGGTGCAAACTTTGTGCATATTAACCTTTTCATAACAATAGCAATACACAAGTTAGTTCCCAATGTCAAAGAACTCATTTCCTTCGCTACTTCCAGGAAAGTAGTAATCTTATTAGTTAATTTAGGCAAAAACTCAATAGTTAAGCATCTTTTAAACCCCCGCTGTGAAGGTTTTTCTCCACCTAAAATTAAGCTAAATTTGACTGAGCTCTAAATGATTCAGCTGGCATGACCAATATTGTTAGAAAGATCCTTGAGTCTAGTACTTGTCTTCCATTTGTACAGTATCACATGTACAAGTAATTCCCAGTAACAAAGCCTCGGTTGGCCTTCTAACTCTTGTCTGAAGCACAGAGAGGATTCTGGCAGCTAGTCTAAGACAAACAAAACACAGATGTTGTGAATTGCAGATGTTTTAGTGCCTACCACCTTATCATAATCAAAAATAGTCTCTAAACCACTGGATCAAGTGCATCTTATTTTTATATTTACAGAGTCTCCAACTCTTCAACCATCCAGCCTTTTTCAGGGTGGTGCCTGCTGTCTCCTCAGACACTGGAAAACCTAGTTTGGAAGCAGACTAAAGATATGGCTGATTCTGAACTGCAACGTAAGTCTCGGATTCTTTTGTTTACAACAAGCCCACATGGAGCAGTGAATGATACTGAGCCTAGATTGCACAGCCCAGTTGTTGCAGTATATGTGTTAGCTGGGTGTTTCCTTGGTGAAATGCTATGTATGCATGTTTCCATCTGCAGTGATTACATTGCAGGGAATTGAGTGACTTCAGCAACAGAACTGGGATCATTATGGGACCCAGACCTTTGTTTTAACCACTAAACTTCGGGGGCACCAGAACTGAAATTAGCTGAGTTAAGCTGATACTTAAAGTGAAGTCAAAACCAAATGTATAATGGGGGAAGTGTAAGCCTGCAGACTAATTTTGTAGAAACATCCCACCCCTGCTTCTGCCTACTATAAAATGTCCTGCCGTGCACCGTGCAAAGTACTTTTATGCAAATTGCTGCAGTGCTGTCTCGCTGAGTCAGCAGTCAGTGAAAAGTTCATGCCACTAGAAGTGTGACCTTCCCACTCACTCAGCCAGGCTGGAGGTGGAGGTGAGGGAGGGATTTTCAGTTCCTCACCTTTTAAACCATCCAGGCTGTAAAACAGGTACTCAGACCACCCTGTCTCGACCCAAAAGTGGTTTGAAATTTACTGGGGTAGGAGAGTGTGAAGTGGGAAAAGGTTAGAATAAATACAATTAATCACTGTGGGGCTGAGGGACCCAAAAAGGGGGTGTGGTGGCAAGGGGAATGCTGTGGACTGGTGCTCACTCCAGTGTCTGCTGAGGTAGCTGGATTAAGATGTGTGCACTAGAAGAGAACCCACAGACCACAGAAAGGAGCAACTACAGCACTGCATAGCCAGCATTAACTGAGGTAAGACTGGACAGTATAGAGATGAATGTCTTGTGGCCAGTCTGAGACTTGGATTAACCTTGGCCTTTAGATAGTGCGTCTGCAGGGCTACTTCATTTTGCTTTCTTTAGGGCTTTGGGAAACAGAGGGCTGCTTCATTTCAGAAGAGCTCAGAATACCTCTGCAGTACTTTAATAAGGGGAGCATTACAACTTCATAGCCTAGTTCAGAGCAGTGCAGAGTGACCCATTCCTTTAGTCTTCAGTATGATGTTATCTGCACATTTGGATGCATGTGAGACCTTCCCATGATGGAAGAGAGGATTTTTGTGGGTGGTGGTACAGTGGAAGTGCTCACATCATGTTCTTTTCCTGAATAATTTGTCCATTGAGAGCTGCTAGTAGTGTGAGAACTGCAAAACAGATTCCCAGACATGGAAATACAAGAGATGCAGTGGTTTTTAGGTAACAGACCAGAACTGCCTGAATTCAACTTAGTCCAGCTAGATGAACATGGTGAAGGGATAAAGAAACACAACAGAGTAGACCGTAGGGTAAACACAGACAGAGAGGGGGATTTTAGTTTACGCTAATCTAACGTGTGCGTTTATACACTTATGTATATATACGTATATACACACACATGCTTTATCATTTACAAATAAATTGTTGAAGTTGAATTAGTTAATAATCCTGAAATAACTAATAGAGATGTCTGCTTCTTTCATGTACCTTGCTGCCCTCTCCAAAGATCTGTCCCAGGGAATACTGAAAAGTACTGATTTGGCCTCAAAGTCAGCTTTATTCCTCAAAGTGCTAAGAACTGTAAAGACTCTTGCACTTCTGAATGACTGGCTGGCCACAATAAACTGTGAATTAAGCTCTCGTGAAATGGGGAGGAAAAGAGGCAGTTCTTTCTGAAGCTCTGTGGAATGTTTGTTCATGTGCTTTATTCTGCAGTGAAACACATCTTGATTATTTTGATTCTTCCCCACCACATGTGTCAAAGAACTGAGCCTCTAGGAACATAACTCTCTAATGAAGCTACCCTATACCTTACTGAAATGTTGGAAGCCTTTAGCTCCCAATTAAGCCATGAGCAAATGAGCCACAACTTTTTGTGGGTAGGCATTGTCTTCTGCTGCACAGATAAATGGAGTTGCCATGCATATTATTAAGTGAAAGGTTTCTGGGGCAAGGTAGAATTTAGTGTAAGAATAGAGCTTAGTTACTCACAGAAGTGTGATCTTCCCTGTCTTTCAAGAGCTGAGAATGAAGCGGCGAGCATCGGACAGAGGAGCTGGGGAAACGTCTTCTAAGGCCAAGACTCTTTGTCCTGGAATTTCTGGAAATAATGCTAAGAGAGCAGGCCCTTTCATCCTGGGTAAGCAGACAGGGATTTCTTTGTCCCTTGTGCTGTGGGAGCTGGAATGGGAATGGTTGTGAAGTAGAAGGAAAACAGATTCAGTAAAATGAGACAAAGCAGAATTGTAATCCAAGTCCTTATGACCAAGCAAAATTCTCTTCAACTGCTGTTAGTGCAGGAGCCATCCTTGGAGCTCCTGTAATTTGCTTTCTTGTATGTTTAGCAGGATGGGGATAGCCACCAGTCATGGCCAGGAACGTCTGCTTTTTATTTATCTTGGATCTGAGTATTTAAATTGATTCCAGTGGCAGACTCTTTTCTTGAGGGTGATGTTTGGTAGATCAGATTCTACTCAGGAGCCCCATGATGCATTTTTTACGTCACTTGACTCTGAATCTGCTGTTGAGTTAGAATGCATGGTTTATTAAAGTAAAACAGTGACCACTCTTTCCTTGGCATGTGTTCTGAAGACTGACCCCTGAGCCTCACTAGCTCTTGCATGTTTCTTTACTAATGTATAGTTCTTACTTATTTTGCATGACCACAAGATCCCCATGAAGTCCATTGTATGATCATATAATTCTTTATTTGAAATGGACTAACTAAAATGGGACTCGGACTAGTGAGTTCATCTGGTGCATTCCATGAAGTGTTAAACTAAGCAGTCCTATGAGGCGTGGCAGTTGGGTTTAGAGCTCCAGTAATCAGAATTCCTCTCTGAAGCTGCTGGTAGTGAATTTAAAGTTAAGTGGCTTAGGCATGCAGAAGTCTGTCTCTCTCGAAGGGACAGCTGTACAGCATGCAATGTGTTGCTGAAGGTCTCTTCTGTGGACCAGTAGACTGTTGTCTAACATTCAGGATCCAGCATCCTTTACTGTTTTCATAGAGCAATACAGTTTATGGGCACAAGCTGTACAGTGTGAATATTCATGCTCTGCTGAAAAAAGGACCTTGATTTATACTTGTGTAAACTGTGTAACAGCTGAATATTGACCAAATGTAGCTTCTTAAAGGAAAACAAATCTGTTCTATTTATGCTGGTAGGTCCACGGTTAGGTAACTCCCCAGTGCCAAGTATTATACAGTGTTTGGCAAGAAAGGATGGGACAGATGACTTCTATCAACTAAAGGTAAGCAGAGAGCCTGGGGTGTGGATCCTCTGGGACTTCTGACCTGCTGCTGCTTCAGATGAACTGGCTGAATTAGGGAGAAAGCAACAAAATTCTGAAGTCTTGTGTGCACTAAAACTCCCTGCCAGCAGTTTGGCTCCACTGGCCACAGCACAGGTGCAAGTATTTGCTTTCAGGCAAAGCCTCAGCCCATGCTGCTTGGATCAGGATTAAACAATAGTGCAAGTGTGTAAAATGTGGCCTGTGAACCTCTTTCATCTGGCCTTTGACTGTTCTTCATAGGTCAATGCTCTCTCCATAACACAAAGAGAGAGAGGGATTTTATGGTGTCGCAGAACACAATCTCACATACATAGCGCTCTGTGATTCCATGATAGTGTCAGGTCTTGTGACATCACAGAGTGCTAGACATGCAAGACTGAGCTTCATGAGACCACACTCTCTCCCCCTTCCAGGGAGTGTGTGTGTGTGACATCGTATAATAGTCTCTCACACACAGCACTCCGTGATGATGTGTGAGTGCCCTAGAATTTCAATTTATGGTATGTACAGCCCACGTGAAGTACATTTAAGTCAAATCTGGTCGCCCATAGCAAATGAGTTTGACAGCCCTTCAATAGTATTTAAAAACAATGTATTTTTGCCACTAGGAGAGCTGAGTTGTGCGCTGATAACAAAGGGGGAAATGATTGGGGTACTTGCAAATGGCAATGCATGTGCTACCATTGTGCTTATCAAATTGTTATATCATTCTGCACGTGTGCTAGTTCAGACGTTTTGTGGCAAGTACATAAATTGGGCTCTGGTGTAATTCCATACAGGATTAAATGCATAGGTGACTGTTTAAAGTGTAGCTAAGGATTTGGGCAGGCTCTGATTTCACTAAAGTAACAAAGGCTTTTTTCTCCTTTCCCAAAGATCCTCACCTTAGAGGAAAGGGGTGACAAAGGAATAGAAACCCAAGAAGAGCGACAGGGCAAGATGCTGCTTCACACAGAGTACTCTCTCCTTTCCCTTCTGCACAACCAGGATGGAGTGGTTCACCATCATGGGCTTTTCCAGGTACAGCTGGCCAGATCACAGGCTCTCTGAGGACATGGACAACTGCAGGTGGCCTGCAGTGCTGCTCCATGAACCCACAACTCCCACTGATGTCTTCTCACACACAGAATTATCAGCATGCCATCGTGATTAATCAGTACCTCTTAAAGCAAGCAAGTGCAGGGCAGAGACTATTGCTTGTTAAGTACTGCTGAAATGAGGCTTGCGATGGGTGATCTGTTGGATTATGAAAGGAGATGTGAGTCTTGATGTGTGCCTGTAAGCCTTCCTGTACATCTTAATGTCAAGAGTAGCCTGCAGTAAGTGTGAGAAGCATAAGCAGCAAGCTAAAGAGGCTTTTCTGCCATGACACAGCTATAGCAATTGTACCTAGCATTGGGTCCCCATCCCCACTCCAGCTGAAGGAAAATGCTATTACTCCATGCCTCTGGCTGAGACTCTGTCTATGCTGTAACAAAAGCAGAGGACCCAGCTTCATTATCCTTGCTGACCCATGTCTGGCTTCTGAACACACTGGCATCTTATGTAGACTTCGGTTGTGTTGAGTACCCATGGTAGATGAGTGAATTCTCATTGTGTCACTTCTGTGCTACTCAGGCCAGGAGATGCAAACTGAGCTGTGGAACTACCCATTGTAAACCCAAGTGATCTGTTTTTTTCCTGTGCTTTGCTTATTTATTTTATTGTAACTATCTAAAATACCTTCTTATTCTATATTGCTCTGTTTCTAAGTAACACATGTCCTCTGCATGTGTAAGTCAGACCATTTATTTAACTCCATTCTTTGACTCCCTCTGCTGCTGCAGGACCGAACTTGTGAAATCATAGAAGATCCGGAAACCAGCAGAATGGTCAGGAAGATGAAGAAGCGCATTTGCCTCGTTTTAGACTGTCTCTGTGCTCACGATTTCAGTGACAAGACAGCAGATTTAATCAACCTGCAGCATTATGTCATTAAAGAGAAGAGACTCAGTGAACGGGAGACTGTTGTTATATTCTACGATGTGGTACGAGTGGTGGAAGCATTACACAAGGTACAGTTTCCATGTAGCCTGTGTAGGTGTCTTGGGAGAGTTTCATCCCAAGTTAGCATCCTGGACTTCATAACATTTCCTCCTATAGGCAGCAGAAAGATTGCAAAAGGCGGATGTCTCCGCTCTTGTCCACTAACACCATCCTTTGCAAGCATTAAGCTCCGCACAAGCCTCCCATGTCCTGAGCTATAGCAGAGCATCTCCCTCCCCTCAGCAGTTTACTAATGGCACAGCAGTGCTGGCCAAAGAGAGAGGGCAGTTGGATTAGGTGCAGATCTGGTGAACAGCAGAACTATTAACCTTGGGGGAAGGGAGGTTTTCTTGGGTATGAGGCCAATCAAATTGAGGAAACACTCCAAAGCTTTCCCCTGGAAGCAATATAAATCATAAGTAAGATAATTGATTCAGAGATGAAAACCCTGTAATCAATGAACTAGAAATGACTCTGCTAGAAAAATAAATTCCACTGAGGCTTCTGACTTGTCACACTGTAAAAAGTGACATGCAGCCTCCCTTAACAGAGCCTGGTGAGTGAGCTAATAAACACGCACAATGCAAAGTATTTCTCAATTGAAAGGACACTGCCAGGACTGTGTAACCTGCAGCTCAGATGTACCAGTTTCTGGCAGATGGGCAGTGCAGCAGACCTGCATTAGCAGGATGCTTACATTCAGGTTCTGACCCCAGGTGACAAGAATAGAGCAGACAGAGTAGTGCCAGTGCACAGGATACACCCTCAGGGCAAACTAACTCGTTGGGTTGTCACCAGACTCAAAAGATGAAGGATGCTAGACATCTGACTGGTAGGGCTATTATTAGTTGGGTAGAGATACCTTCTTCACAGCTGTTGACTCCAAAACCAACTGAAAAATAGCAAACTGGGCCTCACAAATGTTTGCAGGCTCTTTTGTTGCTATTTTTGATATAGCTGTATCCAGCTATATCTCTGCCTTTTAGGCATTACTGTCCAGTTACTGCTTGTATGCCGGATATCCCTTCTGTCTCCTTGGATTAAATCAGAGTAACAAACAGGCTAAGAATGTGGGGATTGCATCTCGTGTTCTTCTAATCAGAGAATGACACTACCTTGAAAATAGAAATACTGTTTTGTATGTTCCTGGTGCTGGGGCTGGAACTGAATTCATTTGAAAGAGGCTTGTGTTCATGTGATACCTAAGTATAACTTGTAATCTGTTTTACAGAAAAATATCGTGCACAGAGACTTGAAACTAGGAAACATGGTGCTAAACAAAAGGTAAGTCATTCTGAAGGCTCCTTTTTGCATCTACTTTAGGATGCTTCCTTAAGGGATTTCCTTTCTAGCAGAAATCCACTTCATGGGTTATGAAGGTGCAAGTCATCAATGTCACGCAGGGCTCCTGTTCCAGGGATGAGGAAGGCAGGGGAGCAGTTTGACTCTTTCGTCCTTTTTCCCTTCTGTACCACAATTCTGTTCTGATAGGTATCTCAAAAGGGATCAAAGCCCAACCAATCTCTGTTCCCCCTGTGTAATTCCATTGCCCCCACCAAGCTGATACCCGTGGCCTACAGGCCAGGCATTCATGTCTTAGATTCTAGTCTCAACCCTCCTAGTGAGTAGTGCCTCAATTTAGTGAGCTAGATGATGTGGATAACATCAGCTGGAGTGTTGAGATGTGATTGTCAAATGCTTTGAGATTTGTGGTTGAAAGTCTCCTGTAACTACCGAGAATCACACCTGTACCCAAATATTGCTCATGGCAAGGAACTGTGACAGAAATGATAGACAAATGGTATCTTTAACCTCTCCTTCTCCCTTCAAGTTCACGCCCCCCCACAAGTTCTGTACTGTTACCTCTCTGTAGAGAATCATACCACTCTCTCAGACCATGGCCTGTGGGCCTCGGTCTCCTTTGATCACCTGTAATTATCTCAGCATGTTGAGTGCCTACAGTTTGTTCAAACTGCCTTTTTAAAGCAAAGTATTCTTATTTAGAACAAAAGCATATGAGAAAAACATCTGAAAACAGTAACCAGTCCATAGATATGTGTGTCTGTCTTCCTCAGAGGTCACTATTTCCTGCAGGCTGGGGAAGCTGTTCTGATATTTGCAGCTTTCCCAGGACCTCTGTTTTTCCTTCCAGGAACAGGACTTGGCAGTTCACCCCACCTCCTCTCCTGAGACAGGCTTTTTAGTGTCCTTTCATTCTTAGTTCCCAGGATTGGTAGAAAGAGCTGTGGGTGTCATTTAGACGTAGGGCCTGAAAGTAGGCCATTGTCCTATAACTGCCCCTTTACCCTTGCTGAGGGGAAGGTTGATTATAGCTAGCTATTCATTGTTTTCCCCACAACCCCCTTTTAAACTAGACCCATGCATTCAGACAAGAGACTAAGGTACTGTGGGCTGTTTAATCTTTCCAATCAGATCACATACACAGTTCCTAAATTATTACATTTGCAGGTCTCTATCCATCACTTGCATCTAGGTCAGGGGTACTCAAACTTTTTGCGAGCCGGTCCACATTCAGCCTTCCACCATTCATCGGGGTCCCTATCCCGAGCCAGGGGGCGTGGCCTTCTGGCTGGGGGTGGGGCCTGCCCTCTGGGGGCGGGGCCCGTGCCCTGGGTCCCTCCCCACCCCAGCGACGCCCCTGTTGTCGCAGTCCACCAGAAAGGTCTTTGCGGTCCGGATTGTGGACCACGGGCCATCATTTGAGTACCCCTGCCCTAGGGTCTCTACCATCTTTACTTTTCAGGAACACTACCCAACGCACTCTCACCCACACAGTATGCCCCACACACCATGACCGCTCCCAGTCATCAGTAATACCCAGTATACCCCCACCCCCTCCAGGAACTGTCACTTGACACCGTCCCCAACAGATACCATCATACTGTGTGTCTCATACATACCCTCTCCAAGCACTTTAGCCACACCACACAAACGTATCACAATGCAGTTAATACCACCCCTGACACCCAATAACAAGCCAAACCAACAAGGAGTCCTGTGGCATTTTTAAAGCCTAACAAATTTATCTATCTCGTGAGCTTTCATGGGAGAAAAATCAAATTTCATCAGATGCTTTGAAGATGGGGGAACTTACAGAATGGGAGAAAAATAAATGCAAGGAAGTGTAAGTCATAGGATCAGGTCAGACTGTTACAGCAAATCAATGCACTAATTTAGATTCAAACACTGGGGAATAGGACTCCTTGTTTCTTTTGCTTAACTAGAGTACTATGGCTACCCCCTCTGGAACTTAATCACAAGCCAGTAACTAGTGGCTAGCACCTCTGCTTAACATGCAGAAGGTCCTGGGTTCAATTCCTAGGGGGTTAGACTTGATGATCTCATGAGGTCCCTTCCAGCCCTATGATTTGATTTGATTTTGATTTGATTTGATTTGAACTCTCAACAACATAGGACAACTCCCATGCTGAGATTCATCCTGCTCCCCCACCCCGGATCCTGTACCTTGAACCTCCCCTCTCACCCATCCCTGAGACCATCAATATGCAGACTGCTGGCCAAATCGAGACCATCAGGTGCTTTTGAACAGATCCCAACCTCTTTTTATTTCTTTACTTTTTTTGGATTGCTTTCTCTTGAATTTGGACCTTCGCCTACCTTGACCAAGACATTTGAACTTTGTCCAAAAAAAAACCACACACCTGACTACCCCAGCTGCCAACTGTCATCCCTGATGTCCTCTTGCCCCAATCCATATCCCTTTCCTCACCTCATCTCTCCACAACCCTGTTCCCCACAATCCATCATCTTCTCCCTCTTCACTCCATCTCTTCCAACACCCATCTCTGCACCCCACGATACAGGACCATCTCCTGACACCCCATCACACTCTAGCTCCCACCCCAGCACCTCGTGACCCATTACACCCTGCACCCTACCTTTGCCAACATCTGCCCCTGCACCCCCTTTCCCCACCACCCACCCCAGCACCTCATGACCCATTACCCCCTGCACCCCACCTCTGCCAACAGCCACCCTTGCACCCCATTTCCCCAACAACCGCCCCACCACCCACCCCAGCACCCCATGACCCAGAGCATCCCAGCTCCTCAACACTCAGACCCCACCCCCAGCGCGGGGCAGGGGCAGGGCAGCCCCCAGGCAGGCTGGGCTGGGGCTCACCCGGGCCAGCCAGTGCGGGTACCCTTTCATCTTGGTGAAGACCAGGTCTCCGGGCTTGAAGCTGTGCGGCATGGCGGGCCGGGCTGGGCCAGTCCAGGCTGCGCCGCGCCGCGGCCTAGCTGCTGGCAGCGGCACGGCCTCCCCCGGCTGTATCCCAAGCCAGGGGGCGTGCCCTTCTGGCTGGGGGGTGGGGTCTCTCCCTGCCCCAGTGACGCCCCTGCTGTCGCGGTCCACAGGAAAGGTCTTTGCGGTCCGCATTGTGGACCGCGGGCCGCCTTTTGAGTACCCCTGATCTAGGTAGTGGTACTTTTGGAGTATGGTTTGTGGGAGGTCTCATTTGACTTTGTAACCAAATAATGCAGGGAAATGCAAATGCAAATGCAAATGCAAATGCAAGGAAGTGTAAGTCATAGGATCAGGTCAGACTGTTACAGCAAATCAATGCACTAATTTAGATTCAAACACTGGGGAATAGGACTCCTTGTTTCTTTTGCTTAACTAGAGTACTATGGCTACCCCCTCTGGAACTTAATCACAAGCCAGTAACTAGTGGCTAGCACCTCTGCTTAACATCCAGACTGAATTTTGTACCTAATTCTAGATGGACTTGAGTCTGACATTTCCATTCTTAGCTGTTACATTGGAGGCTGTTAATATGCATGGCAGAGTTACTACAGATTAGTTTTCAGTTTCTAATGTTAATCCCTGCTTAACTGACTGCTAAATTCAAATTGATAATCAGGCTTCAGTATCAATTCTAAGGCCTCCTGAGCAAAATCAAAGAAAATCTCATCCTTAATGCTAAATAATTAAGGGTTATCATTCATTCTTCATAGAAAGCAGGATAAAAATTTGGGATGCCTGGTATTAAGATAATCAGACTTGATGATCATGTCTTTCTGACTTTAAAATATGAAACTCTAGGAAGGAAAAATCACACAGCAAGCTAGCATAACATTGCAGGTGATGTTGCTGGCCTGGACTAGAAAAGTCAGCAATGGAGTCTTATGTCCTTAAACAGCCTCCTTTCTGAAATCTGAAAATGAGTAGGAGTTGGAATGGAAATTAAACTTTTCTCGGTAGAGCAAACAAGGAGTCTGGTGGCACTTTTACAGGCTAACAGATTTGTTACGTAAGCTTTCATGGGAGAAAATCCCACTTCAATGGGCGCTTGAGTCATCAAGTGTCTGAAGTGAGATTTTTTTCCCCACACAAAAGCTCATGCTATAAATCAATGTGTTAGTCTTTAAAAGTGCTACTAGATACCTTGTTTGTTTTTTGCTGAAGTAGACTAACACAGCTGAGAAGTGAATGGATGTTGGCTCTATCTATATGCTAGTAGTTATTGTCTATTTGGGGGGCAGATTTGCTAGTAAAGACAAAATGCAAATTAATATAGAAAAGACATGGTGGTGTGATATGTCTAAAATGCATAAGTTTTTATGGAGGCTGGGATGTATTGATGTTAAAACAGTACTTCTCCTGGGATTGCTCATGTTTTGCATATAGTTCAGATCAAATTAATTGTATAAGAGCCACTCATAATTATAGATGAGTACAATTCTAGAAGGATATAAAAAGCATTGTATTAATGCAAGATCATCCTTCAAGAAGAGTTTTTCCAGTCAGTTTTACATTTACTTTGCAGGCTTACTTTGTCTGACTCAAAAACCAAAAATTTGTTCAATTCGCAGATCAAATGGTTTTTGGTTTTGGTTTTCTTTTTGGTAACTGCTAACACCAAATTCCACCTCAGTGTGAAAATTGACTTTTGTTGCCTCTTACCTCATCACCAGTAACAATGATTCTGTAGTTGAGGGTTATTTCACGGTTTGGATGCCCAAGGCAGACTTAGAACTCTTTTGGTTCCCCAGGACTAATGGGAGTAAATCATGATCAGTAAATTGAGGTCAGACCCCTAGACATGTAGAGAGCCAGGCACCTTTGCCAGCTGTAAATAGGTCCCATATTTACATTTCTCATCAATACCACCCTTGGTATGTGAGGGAGGGTCCTTCTGGGTGGTACTTTTTTCTTTACAGTTCTGTTTTCAACCAACTATGCATTGGCTAAAATGACCCTTCTGTTTCTCCCCAAGTTGCATTTGACACCAGATTCCTGCTTGCCTCTTTTCATTTTTTCAGTGCAGGATGGATGCTCAGCAAGTATGTTGCCTTGTGATAGAACCTGCTTTCATTCTGTTGTCTTGCTGATTCTCTTTTAAGCTTCAGTTATATTCTGCTGTTTTTTCCCCACTGTTGGTTGGAAGTTGTTTTAACTCTTGGGACCTTATTCCTGCTCTCAGTAGCACTAGAGCTGTGCTACTGAAGATAATAGGATTGGATGGGTGTAAAGAAGGCCAGATAGGGCCCTTGGTTTGTGGATGTTAGCCAGGAATTTACTTACTTCTGATCACTTTGACTTTCAATTTCTTTCACTGGAGAGCAAAATCTTATGTTTTGGGGCTATTGTCTGCACTTAATCAGGCAAGCATAGCTCGCACTGACTGGGGGAGGGGGAAAGGGAGGATGAATACCTCAGAGGACAGCTTCTGGCCTGCAGTTAAGTTGCATTTGGAAAAAGAAATGGGGTTGCCCAGCCTGAAATAGCTAAGCACCCAAGTATGTTCCCCCTTCTCTGGAGAAAGCGAGTTCTCATGTTCCACAGTATTGGCACAGCTTCTCTTCTCTTTTTAAGGGTGGGAGGTGCAAACCAAGTTCCTAGAAAAGGAAAAAACAGAACATCAGCCAAAAGAGACATAACTGAAGCGTGACTAATTCAAAGCCAACAGTGCTGACGCAAATTTCCTTTACTTCTCTCTCCCAGTCCTGCTGGAATGGGATTGGCTGCCTGAAGGGGATAAAATCATCATTTGCAGTTAAACTGTAGGCCCTGTCACCAATGACTCAGTAATCAAAGTGTAAAGTCTACCAAAAAAAAGAGTGGAGGGTCTCATCTGTTTGTGGCACTTGTTTTAGACTGGACTTAACTGAGTAATGGCTGTCCTACTGTTCTGAAAGTGGAGCTCTTGTAACATTCTTTAAAGCCAAGCATTGCTTCATCCTGACATAGCCTCATTGGCCTTCTTTTCGTGTGTTCGTCTGTCTCAGAAATCTAGTCTTGTCTTGACAGGGCAAACTTAGCTGGTGACTTCAGGCCGTTTAAAAACAGTGAAAAGAAAGTTTGCACTTTGAGAGGAGTTAGACATGCTCATGTTTGTTCGGTAGGCCCAAAGAAATTGAACCGCCCACACTCAATAGCAAACCCTGGGATTTCTCTTTGTGCACTAGCGTTAGGCTATTCACCTCAAAACAAACTGACTTGGAGAAACATTTGTGTTCTTTCCACTCATCATTTTTAACATGCATGTCCTCCCAGAACATGAGCTCATTACTTAAAATGCTTTGTTGAACTGATTAAAATTCATGTTTAAAGTAAAATGGCCATCTAAGTAGTAAAATGGGAACTCTCCACAGTTACGTGACTTTCACAATAACCTTTGGAGTTCAGGATTTTAGTGATAGTGTTTTTAAAATGGCTTAATAGTGGTCACAGTTTCCACTAAAATTGTCAGGGTGCCAGACTATTGTGTGTTTCCACTAGATTTAGATTACACTTTCTGTTCAACTTTGCCTGTTACCTAATAGCAGTACCTTCACAAAGTCATTCATCTGCATTGTCAGTCTGTGGTTTTCTAACTTTTTTTTCTTGAGACCCAGCTGAAAAATATAATTTGTCTGCAATCCAACAATTCCATCTTTGAGCAACGCATTCCAGTCTCTCAATGGCGGCAGCAGGTGGCATCATGACCCAGTACCTGCAGGCTTGTGACCCAGTACTGGGTCCTGACCCACAGTTGGAAAACCAGTATCTCATGATGAAATACAAGCTGTCACATGCCTCAGACACTCACTTGTATCCAGCCTTTGTCAGGGAAATGGGCATTTATTGTGCTGCTCACTTCACTGACTATCCTTTCTGCATGGGTTTGTGTCAGTCTCCTGAAGATATCTGATGAATGTATCTTATGCTGCCTTGCTATACAGCAAGGGGTCTCAAACTCATATCACTGCAAGGGCCACATGAGGACTAGTACGTTAGCCCAACGGCTGCACCACTGAAACCTTTTCATACAACGATATTGGAAATATCAGTAACAATGGTGTCACTGCAGGCCACAGGAAACAGCTTTAGGGGCCGCACAAGGCCCACGGGCTGCATGTTTGAGACCCCCTGCTATACAGCATTGTCCCTCTCTTGCCTCCAGTGTCTGTATGTGGAATGTTGTTCTTGGAGCTTCATGTCTACTTGGCCATCCGTGTCGGCTGCATCACTGCTTCCCAGATAATGGCCTTATCCAGCTTCATCTTTCTGAAGTTCTGATGGAGGCTGGAAATATTGGTCACATTTTCAGTATCCCAACTGGGGCTTTGGGGGCCAGTCCAGGTGGTGTTACTGAATCATTGATTGTTAAATGGAAGTTCTTTATCAAGTAGGCTCATGGTGCATTTGCACGTTTCTTCTGTTGTGCCTTGAGTCAGAGATGAAAAGCCAACATTTTTAGCTTCTCTGAGTCACTGGAAGGTGACTTGGTGCTGTATGGTTTTCTAGCATTATACATTCTCCAATGTCTTGTTCCATTCAGGGCTTTCAGTGAGATACCTTAAACGTTTGCGGCTCTCAGATTGGAAGTATGACAAGCTTAACTTCCATGAAACTCCATGTCAAGACCTGCAGAAATCCACTCAGCTATGTACCATGGCTTTCCCTGATGGAGATCATAGCTTTCTGTTGCTAAAAGAAGGGTACTCAAGCTCCTGTGATTTTTGAGGCATTCAGTGGCATGAGAAACACAGCCAGGTTGCACCCTCAGGTGGACTCAAAACCTCATACTTTTGGCTAAGAGCTGCACACACTGCACCATAGACGCATTTGATGGCTGCACCCTGTGGAGGGAAAGCTCCCACCAACGGGCAAACCAAGTGAATTTGATGGGACTTGAACACAGCCCCCTGAACTGCAGTCATAGATGGGCTCTTACCCTTGCCCCACAAGGCTGGCTCTGAGCTTGTTTCAGATGGGCAGTTTAAGCTCTTAACCTGTCATTTAGTCTTTCTAGGGTGGAGGCAAAGGCCATGTGATTCTTGTGGATTTCATAAAGCAATCCATGAAACTTAGAAGAGACAAATCTAGTTTTAATTTAGAAATAAGTTCTTCTGTGTCCGGCAGCATTGTTCAGGTCACTTTGCTCCCCTCATACTAAATAAATGCTTGGCACTAGCACCTAATTACCAGCAACATATTAGATGTCTTCTTGATGATCAAAATACTTCTGTAATAACTGACAGCAAAATATTTACTAACCTAATAGCCATTCCATCAGGTTTTGTTTGTTTGAGTCTGACATATTTCCCTGTTCCTGTCAATTGAATCAGTGTAAATTTTAGTTGGATTATTGATTAAGTATACAACTGTGCAGCATGTGCACATTGCTCTGTGAACAAGTTGGAAGGCCTTGTCCTTTCCCTGCAGAGTTTACAAGCTAAAAGCCACAAATAGGTAGTGGTGTGAAAGCTTGCAAAGTATAAGAGCTCAAGTCAGCAATGAGTACACCATCTCTTAGGTTTTCCCTAATTTCGGATACTGAGAGTTGGCCAGCCAGTATCACAAAGGCATTCTGCTATTGGATCAAGTTACAGTAGAGGCTAAGGACTCTTCAGACTGACCTTGGGAAGCCAATGAATTGATAGCAGTGTGGCCCTGTGGGGGATTCTTTGGGTTAAATGCCCTCTTCAGAAATCTTTAGACTCAGGGTTTCAGATTTAGTCCTTTGTTTGTGCTGAAGCTCTCTGGGGCTGCCCTGCAGAATCTTGGGTGGTTGGCAGCACCTGACAGGGGATTGATGGTGGAAGTCTGGGTTGTGTGGTCAGAGAAGAGTTCTGGGAATCTGAATTCTTACATTCAGCTCCTCTGCTTTCATCCAGACTCTGTAAACACATGTGGGCAGCTGCAGGATAAACTTTCTGCTTGCATCTGATTGCTGCAAAGAGGCAAAATGAGGTTTTTATGTGGGTCTTTGCTGAATACACACTCCTTAGTCCAAACACTACATGTAGCAGAGAGAGCACCAAACCATAGCCAGGGCTGCATCCTAGCCCTTATTAGCACAATGGGGAAGGCATTGAAGTGACACCAAGTGTTTGGGTGCAAAGACCTGCTTTAGCAAATAGGCAGTACATTTGCTCTTTTCTAAAACACTTGAGTTTTATCTTAGCAAGGCCATTAATCGTAGAGAGAGAAACTCACTAGCTTCTAACCCAGGAAGTCACTGAGAAGGGTGGGAGAAGCTGGGGAGTAGATTGGTGTGGAGCAGCCTAATGATTTGGGTTGATTAGAAATGTTCTTTCTGTGACAGGCATGCCTGTTGTAGAAATCTATGGTGTATCTGGCTGTAGAAGTGAGGTTGGCTGGCTGTCGATTTATCACATGGGCAAACTGCATGCATCCTCTTCCTGGCCTAATGGAAATACTGCAGTCTTTGTCACCTGGGAAACCGATCCCTACATAAACATCTCGGGTTAGCTCAGGACTCCCCTAAAGTAGCAAGTGCAGCAGATGGAGTCTACACCTACAAGTCAGGTCAGATTTCAGTGAGTAAATAAAGGAAGGCAACCTTGAACATCTTCGTGTGTGTTCATCTAAATGCTGAGCCCTTCACATTGTGAGCAGAGCTTAAATCTTGCCATCTTTCCATATCATGTCCCTTAACATTCTTCTTTTAGCCTCTCTGGACAATGGAGTCAAATGGGATATCTTAAATATAAATCTTGTGGGGTTTTTTGTTTTGTTTTGTTTTTTTTTCCTTGTTTGTTTTTTTAAAAAGGGCGTGTGGGGACTTGTTGCCAACCCCCAGCTGATTTTGTTTGACTGTTCTGTTGGATGGATTTGACTGACTTAAACCACATGCACCCTCACTGCATTACTACTTTTAAAGGGTGTAATATTATCTTCTAGATAACGGTTTTGGTTTCTATCCTTTGAGTTTTATTTTAAGACTGATTGTTCATGTGACTATTGCAAGTTTAACCTGGAAGTAATTAATTTCATGATGAGCTTACTTTCATTTTGAAAGACTCTCAATGCTAATCAGAAAATCTTATAAAAAGGAGGGTATTTTAATGTGAAAAATGCATGTAGCTGAAGCACTTATGCCCTTTTACTTAGAAACACTTAGCTCTAGGTATTTCTTTGAGTATTTACACACCTTTTGTCTGTTTTTGGTACATTCATAAAAAGAGTATCCATGAAACTCTCTGATAGTGTACCAGGAAACATTTGTGCAGTGGAGTTCTCATTTGGAGATGAGTCCCTGGAATAATGGTTATGGGGAAAAGAGAAGGTCAATTTCCCCAGTGAAAGAGCTGCCACTTCTTACTGCTAACAAGAAGTAGCAGAGCTTTTAAAGCCCAACACAGACACAACTGGACGCTGTGCCCCTTGCAGATACGATGCCATGTCATATTTTAGCAAATTTGGACTCTTGCTCCCTCAGAATGAGCTGGGTTTATGATCTCAGCTGCCAGTATAAAGCTAGCTTTTGCCAGGTGTTATATGGGGTTCCTGAAACGAAGGGTAGCTGTTTCTGCTTTAGTAATTAATTCCTTTGATTCAGGTGGTCTGGCACCTGGCCTGGCTCTTCGTGCTCTCTAATGCCTTCTAAACCCCCCCCTTTCCCAGGACTCACCGAATAACCATAACTAACTTCTGTCTGGGAAAGCACCTAGTGAGTGAAGATGACCTGCTGAAGGATCAGCGAGGCAGCCCTGCATACATCAGCCCAGACGTCCTCAGCGGTAAGCAATCCCCTTCCGTCCTCAGGGGAATTCATCTGTAGTCAGCTTTGTGTTATTTGTACGCTCTCGTTGCTGGAAGAGAACTGTGTCTAGTCTTATTCCCAGATGGAACATGTCTCTAAGATCCTCTTACATGTGAATATTAGACCTAGTCTGTTTTCCAACTAGGAGAGAGGGAAGGTGAGGGTAATTCCTGGATTCAGCTACACTGGAGCAATGCTCCGAGCCAAAATCAGCAGGCCCACGTGTGGAATCGGTCAGGATTCTTGACAAACTCCATGGGTAGACCAGCCCTTGTACTCTATCTTAATTTTGCTCCCTAAGCTCTGCAGCTCTTAGTTGGTTGCCTCATGGTGCGGGGTGCATCCCACACACGAACCAGGGCTCCATCAGAGCTGACACCAGCCGATTGTGGCACTCGCCCCAGGCAATGTGAGATGTTACATGCCTCCTTTCTGCATAGTCTCCAAGGTCTGCCCTGGTGGAAATTAATGATCCCAGGACAAGGATTTCCCCAGCACCCACTGCAGTTGTCAATTAGTAGCAGTGTTATGCCAATTTAGTGAGCACTCCAGCACACACACACACACACACACACACACACACACACACACACACACACCCCCCAATTTCATGTCCTGGGGAAGCTGCTGTGCCAGGGACACTGTGTTGAGCAAGGCACAGCCAGCATCTGCTAATGTCGTGGCCTCTGAATCTGCAATAGATAAGCAGTAGACAGTTGTTGTGTTTGACTGGGCACTGATTGCAGTGCCACTACCTAGTGAACTGCAGCTTTAAAGCATTTAGGTTACCTGGCATGTAGCAATGTGTCCAGTTGGAATCCCAAATCTGCACTACTGTGACTGACCTGTTTGTGCCTGGAGAGACTAACTTAGTCACAGTCCGTGTTTCTTCTGGGTCAGTTCTAGGCCCCGCTCAAGCTGGTGTTTGACAACTCCCTGAGAGAGCCTGACTCCTCTGTGTTTAGCTTCAGGCTGCTCCTGCAGAGACTGCTCTCCATCTATGGATCTGTTGGAACCCTCTTTAAGAATCTGTAAAAATGGCTTTTAATGTTTCAGGAGGCAGCAAAACATGCAGACAAAGGCTCCTCTCTGATGGACACTGTTCTGCTTACCGCAGGCACCTCTCATGCTGCCTGCAAGGCTTCAGTCTCGTCTCCCTAGCTATATCCTGCCAGGGAGGGAGGCAGAGACAGGCCAGTGACTGTGGTGAGGTGGGACTTGCAGAGTTCTCTGGCATTTGCACTGAAGTGTTTCCTGCCCATGGGTGCCTCACAGGGTCTGGCCTGGTGGAAATTAGTGATCCTGGAGGCACTGTGTGTTGAGTAAGGCACATCTGTACCTGCCCTGACTCTGAGACACAGCAGGCTGCTGGAAACTTCTGGGTGACCTGATCTGCTTCCTTCCAGGCCCTGTTTGAAGGTCCTGTCATTTTTGCTGTTTGTGACACCAAAGCTCTAACTCTGTAGCAAGCCAGTGTTTGAGAAGGGAGCCCTTTGTTTTGTCAGGATGCTCCAGGGATATCAATTGCGATGGCATTTGGCGCTAGACTGTTCTGACTGGCTGCAGCAATGCCTGGCAACTGCTGGGGAAAATGGGAGGGGGGGAGGGGGTGAAGGGGAATGCAGGGAAGTGGAGTTGGGAATATGTCATGGTTTTTAATTTTGTTGATCTTGCCCTGTCCCCTTGGTGCCTGATACAAAGGAGCTCCGTGAGCACCATGGGGCCATGTTACCCGAGATCTGCCCTAAGCAAGCAAGCAAACAAGGGCCTCTATGGAGAGAAGATCACAGGCTAGAGCTTGTTGAGAGCCCAGAGCAGTGCCAGTGCCACTGATCTCTCCTGTGCCCCTGGGGTATCTGAGTCTGGCAGCCGAGTGAGTGGAGTGAGTCATTTACATTTCAGGGAACTGGGGAGTCTGAGCTCTCAGTCCTGCTGCGCCAAGTAGGGACTTCTCAGCATAGGAGGGCTTTGCAGTAGTTCAGCCTGGCCCAGGCCTGGGCACTGCCTGATCTTGGCACTTGTGGCTGTGTAGTGCTGCTGGGAATATTTCTTTGCTCTTCTAAAAATCTACCTTGTTGCTGAATTTGGGGGTGATTCATCTGTGGGCTCAGCCCTGCAAAGTTCTGTGACCCTAGGCGTTGAGGGTGCTAAGTGCCTTGTGTGTTGAGACAGCCCGTAGCTGCAGCACTGACCGCAGATCTTCAAGACAAAAGCTTTCTGTGGTTCTGGAATACATCCCTCTGCTGTGAGTGCTTTGAGCCAGTCTTGTGAGGGGAAGAACCTATGTAACCCTTCCAGGTCTGGGCTCTTTCTACCTGCCAGACTGAGGATGGAGGCTCACAGCTCAGGAATCATTCAGTGCTTGACCACAGTGTCTTCTGAACCTGGTAGCAAACCATACCCAAAGGCATCACATTTTCCTTGGACACCTGATGCTCATTTAGTTTGAGACCGTTCTTGGTGTTGGTGTGCCTCCCTCTGTTGCATGTCTGATACTCGTGGGTGAGGGGAGCTAAAGAAGCAGGGCTGGTGAAGGAGTGCTGTCCTGCTAGGAGGTAGGCTGACAAAACACCACTGTGAGGAGGAAGGTGAGGTGCCTCTCCTTGAGCTGCACAAAACAAAGAATCCGTAGAAATACCAAGTGCTGCAGAAGTGACTCACGGGTGACTCAGAGGAAATTGTTCTCTTATCCTCTTCTGTGGTACAGCAATGGGAGCTTCATAATCAACCTTCATGCAAGCTTCTGTGTGCTTGCTTAACACTGTGAGTGCAGGGATTCTGGCACAGCAGTTCCGTATAGCAGACTCCAGTGTGCGCTGAGGTTGCAATGGAAGGTTCTGTGATGTGGGGGAGAGACTCTCGAGTTCAGCCTCATAATGTCACACTTCAGCCACCCTCTGTTTCAGATCTCACCTCAGGACTGAGTCATGGCAGCTCAGCTGAGTGCATCTGAGCTGTCCATGATGAGCCAGGAGTCTCTAACTCCCACGAGTTGGATGGGTCACGCACACCAGTGATTGGAGCTGTGTGGTGGTAGCATTCAGATTGGTGCTGATCTGAAGGGGATGTTTCTCCAAGTTCTCTTCCCAGTCCCTCAGGTTCCTCATGCTGGGAACTTTAGCCCTTTATCATCTCATTCTTACCAGCAATCAAATTCTCTGTGCCTTGTGAATCTGAACTGCAGTGATGCATGCCCAAGGGCACTTTACCTAATGCTTGCAGCTCCTGATGTGATGGACACTGATCATCAGTGCATGGCAGTGGGGTGGGAACAAAAGAAAGGCCCCTGGGAACCTCAGTGTGGCTGTAGAGGAAGCAGGACTTCAGAGGAACCCCAAGTGGGTTGCAGGATGCATTATATCTGCTCCCAGACAAAGGAGGGGCTTCATGAATGCTGAACCCACAGCTCCAGAGAGCAGGACAGGCCACATCCCTAGCTCCTCTGAAGTTCTGTGTGGTGTCAGGTCATGGGAACTTGCATGTTTAATGTTATTTCAAGACCCTGTGGTCAGTACCTTCCCTATAGACAGGGGACAGCATCAGCTGGCAAATAGCTTGAATCAGTATGCCTCCAGCAAAGAGGTGTTCACAAGCACACTGCATGTGCTCTCCCAGCACAGCCTACCTGGGGATCCATGCTGATCTAATGCTAAAAGAGGAAGTAACTTGGGAGACAGCACCTGTGTGTAGCACCATACTGAATGAGAGACGCTGAGACCGCAGCAGCACGTGACCTGCTTTTGTCCCTTCCTCTCCAGGTCGGCCGTATCGTGGGAAACCCAGCGATATGTGGGCACTGGGCGTGGTGCTCTTCACCATGCTGTATGGCCAGTTTCCCTTCTATGACAGCATACCTCAGGAGCTCTTCCGCAAAATCAAGGCTGCCGAGTACACCATCCCTGAGTGAGTGACCCAGCCCTGAGTGCATGCATCCTTCATACCCCATGTGTTCCACAAGATAAGAGTGGTGGGAGGACCTCCAGCTAGTGAAAGGCCTTGGGGGTCAGTGGGGCTGAGGGCCAAATGTCCCAGCCTGCGCACTAGCTGGGCCCTGCCACCTTGTTGGAAATGTGAGCAAGGCCCTAGCACTGCTGCGCCCAACTATGCTGCCACTGCACTTGAACAAGGAAATGTGCCTGATTTAAATAGAAGGGAATCAATCCCACCTGTTAATTTTGAGCTGTACAGAATCAAAACCAATGCCTGCTAGTCCTTTCACATTCAGCACTCTGAGCTGTGGCACCTTGCACTGACAGCACCTTTCTCTGCAGAGATGGGCGGGTTTCTGAAAACACTGTGTGTTTGATCCGAAAACTGCTGGTATTGGATCCACAGCAGCGTCTTACAGCCCCTGAAGTGCTGGAGTCCCTTAGCTCCATCATAGCATCATGGTGAGTGCCCCAGAGTATCATAAGATGGGGAGTGGGAAAGAAGGGAGTATCAGTGTGTCCTACTTGTGGCACAGGAGTATGTTGCTGTTGAGACTTGAGCAGTACACTGGAATTGACTCTGTGCGATTTGCAGCACCTGGTACATGAAATCCCACTACGTAAAGCTAGACGTGAGACCTAGAAAGCTCTACATTGGAACATTGTGTGCCTGGGGTGTCACTTCAGAATCTGTCTGACCCTAGAACTCTCCACCTACCAAGCAGGAGGAAGCTCCTGCCTCAGTCCTTAGCCAAGGGGCACTTGCCAGAAGCAGTCCCACGCCCCTCCCTCCCACCGAAGAGTTCACTTAGATGACCCTGTGTGACTCACCACCCGTACCAGGCACATGCATGGAGCCGGCATGCACTGCCTGTTGAGACAGCAGCCTGGCTCAGCAGTTTTTGAGCAGGTGCTGTTTTCATTTTTAGCTGTGCAAGGTTGGTAAGCCTTCCACATCCTGCTTAGAGCACTGGCAAAAACTGAGCACGAAGTGGCATCTTCCATAGCTGTAGTATGCATAGCATGCAGGTAAATTAATGTATTAGAGCTGCCTGGCATGCTAGATCTGAAGTGACCACACGGGGGTGCCACAGGCAGGTGGGAGGTACCCTGTTCCTGTGCTGAGTGACCGATGTGTCTGTGCAGTAAACGTCTAATGCACTGTGCTCTCCCCCCACCAGGCAGTCGATGTCCTCACTAAGTGGCCCTTTGCAAGTGGTGCCTGATATTGATGACCAGGTGACCAACCCCGAAACCCCCCAAGAGGTAAGGAAGCCGCATGACACTGAACTGGTCTCTGCCAGTGCTGAGGTGCATGGAGGATTTGGTTGTGGTGAGCAGATGCGTGACAGGGCATGTGACTTTCTTGCTGCTTTGCCAGACAGCTCCTTCCTACAGGCCTCAGCACACTTCCCCTTGAATTGCCTTTCTCCCCAGCTTTCACTTTCTCTTGTTCCTTCACTATGCCCGTCTCCTGTAAGGGAGGCCCTGTGTCTGCTAGATGGGGAAGGGAGCATAGTAAACTGATCTCTTAGATTTTCAATTGAACAGTACGGCTTGAATTTTCCGTGTGGAAATGAGTTCCCCAGAGCTGCTGCTGAGCTGTGAGGAGAACCAGGAAGTGTGAGCAGCACTGCTTCTGCAGCCCTCATGCATTCTGCAGAGTGAATAAACATCCTGTTCTCCACCAGTGCAGTGTGGGAAGTGATGGCTGGTGACATCGCTGCACCCACACACCTAATAAACTTGCATCCCGTTGCACACTAGCCAGCCCAGGCAGCGTTCTTAGCCTTGGAGAAACTGGCTTCCACTTGGCTCACTCACCTCGCTGGGCTCACAGTACCCATGGTGGAGTTTGTGGTCAAACTACTATGTTGCCAGCTTCCAGATAAGCATAGTTGGCGGCTCTGCTTTGTCATTGAGTCTGGGGGATGCCTTCTGAGTGCCCATTCCACTTTCACCTTGGTGGGTGAGTGTCTGAGACCCTAGCCCACACCTGTGTTGGGAGATGGGGTGCCAGAGATGCTCATGATTTGGCTGGATGGGTGCTTTGTCAGTAGCTTGGCAATATCTAAGATGGGGATTGGCGGAGGTGCACAAATGCACCAAGTGCTTGGCTGCTCAGCCTCAGTGGCTCATAGCAGCATATTTTCCAGGAGCTGGCGCTCCCACAGGTCTGACTCACTTTGTGTTGTCTGCAGGCGAAGGTGACTGAAGAGTGCTCGCAGTATGAGTTTGAGAACTACATGAGGCAGCAGCTGCTTCTGGCAGAGGAGAAGAACATGCTGCACAAAGCAAAGAGCTTCCTGCAAAAGCGACAGTTTGGGAACATCCCACCTGTGCGGCGCCTGGGGCATGATGCCCAGCCCATGAACCCTTTGGATGCTGCCATCCTGGCCCAGAGATACCTTCGGAAATAGCTTCCCACACAACCAACAGCACAACACCATCTGGCAGTCTGCCTTTCACATCGCCTACTACAGCAATATCTGTGCCCTAGGATAGAGAATAATGTAGCAGCTCCTTCCAGCTCTGTTAAGGGACACACTCCTGGTCGCTCTGTTGGAGGGAGAAGACTTTGGAAAAAGCTAGTTTTGGAAGCAGCAAACTCTTGGCATCTTCTGGAATCTCTGGTTTTCAGTCTAAGCCTGGATGACTAATCTGCTTTTAATCATGACTTTTAAATCTACCTCTGTCTTTTAACTGTGCTGTTCTCTGGATTGAGCAAAGCTTGTGGGAAGGGAGTTTGGTAAGGGTGAAATTGGTTTGCTGGTGCAAGTGTGCAATATGGAAGTTGGCTGGTTTGCATTTGCTCTATATAGTTCGAATAAGCTTAATGTTAATCTGGGTTTCATGAAAATAACCATTTCTTGAAACCTCGCACTCCCCACCTTCATCTGCACAAAACCTTCGTTCTATTTCTGACACAACACCTGGGTTGAATACATTTTATCTAACCCTTGCTAGTTTCTGGCATCTCAGTAACAGCACTTTTGGCCTTTAGTGAGTTGCATACAAATGTTAATGTCCGAGTTACTTTAGGTGGCTGATAAATGAAACCAGTTTCCTTAACAGAGGAACCATGGTGAGATGGAAATGACCATTTCACTTAATTGTTAAACAGCTGCAGTCTTTCCAGTGTTGTTTAGAGGTTTTGCAGAACTCCATTTAGCCCATCGTGACCCTGACACCCCCTCATCTTCCACTGATTTTTAGCTTCTCAAGAATATATGATTTAACCTGTTTTTTTAAGTAGCTTCTCTAAGGTGCAGTAAATTTGCATTAATTCTGAGTTAGCAGTTTCACAGTTTTGTGGTACAGATATAATATATGAGTTTTATAATGTGAAAAAATTCCCCAGAATAATCTGTTTAGAATTAGATGGAAGGGTCACTAGCCCTCTGCTGTATGTGCTCTCTAGTTTATCTTGCCATCCCAGTCCTGTTGTGCAAATCTGGAGCTGCTCCTCTGGGCTGGGTAGTGGGAGTTAGTGTGGCCAGGGCCATCCCGCCTTCCATCACCAAATGCCATTAAAGCTTCGGATTGCGTTGAGAACAGGATAGAACATTTCTGAGCCTCATTTTGTGAACTGGATGCCTGTCTTGCCAGAGAACTGTTCTCACCAGAGACCCCGTGGCCCCTGCAGCCCAATCCAGGCTGCTGGCTAACCCCAAAGCCAGTTTTTCTTTTCGACTGCAACCGTTCCCCTGAACCTGACCACACACTGTCACTAGCCGCAGCACTCATGCCAATAAGCTTTAATGTAATGTGTTCTCTCCTAGTTGTGGTAACCAAAGAAACCACCCAATTTTCAGTGGAGTGATGTAAAAAAGCCGTTGCGTGGGCAGCTGGTAGCCGTCTGGGCAGGTGCAAGGAAACACTGGAATCACAAGTCTGAGAAGCTGGCGCTCTCTGTACCCAGACACGGAGATGGGACTTGTGCTGGGCAGTCTGTGTCACCAAATCAAAATACTTCTCACTTGATCCAGGGCTTGTTGCTGCTACTTAGCCCAGTCAGCCTCAAGTACCTGTGCCAGGTACTTGCTGGCTGAGCCCCTGTCACTGGGTGTCCAGTGGAGTTGCTGAGGGACTGCAGCCCAGGCAGTCACCAGTTCCTCTCATTTCATTCTCCCTGTTACCTAGTGAGCACAAGCATGGACTGAGTAGCGGGATTTATTTGTAGCTTGACGCCGTCTCTTGCCTAGAAGTTGGAGAATATTTTGATCGTTCCTACTTGTGGTTGAAGCTACAGACCTGTCAGTGGATTCTGTATGTTAGTGCATTCGGGGACTGAACTGAAATTCTGTGGCAGGAACATTAGTTGTAAGCTTTGGGCATTATCTGCTGCTTCCCACCTCCCCGAAGCACATTGCAGGGTGCAGGACATTAGACGTGTGAACACTAACAAGGACTAGAACAGCCTCGCCGAGCTCGCCAAGCTGAGCCAGTAGCTTGATGTCTTATTAGTCTCTTATTTATTTTGTTTAAAGATGATGCGTATGGGTGTGGCTCCACTACCCCCTCATTGCTGTCAGGGATTGCTCCCTGCCTTCAGACTCCAGCTAACCACCACCTTGCAGCCCTGATGGGCAGGCCTCCTTCCGGGTTTGCCCTGCAGTAGGCAGGAAGGGTTTTCCCAGGGCGCTACGCACCGCCTCCCTCCCTCCCAGTCTAGCTCACTACTTGTTGATGTCTTGTTTTCCCCCAAAGTTAAAGCAATATTCTGGGAACTCTGCAAAGTTGTATAATACTGAGTATTAACCCTGCAAATGGCTCATTGCCAAGGAACGATCGCATGAAGAAACTGGAAAAAGATGGCAGTGCATGGGAGGGGGAGCTGCTGGCTTTGGGCTCAGTGGATTAGACATATGACATGCTGTATACAAGGATCTATTGTGTTTAAAAAAAAAAAAGAAAAAAAAAAGAAAAAATACTTTGTATAAAGACATATTTTTGTACTACATCAAAACTCTTCCTGCATGTCAGCAATAAAATTTCATAATGTAGAACTGGTGTTGCATGACTGAGCATCATCTGTGTTGTGGGGGACCAGTCTGGCCTGAACTGAGGAGCCTGAGTGGGGAAGAATGGGAGTGACTCCACTCAGCCTCGAAGGGAGAAGGCTAGCCCACCTAGGAATCTAATCCCTTACCACTGCTTCTAGCTGGACTCTTGGTGTCTTTTGTTCTTGCTTTGGGCTTCTGGCCAAGAGGCAACCCCCAGTGTACCATTTGTCTGCTGGTTGGGCTCCTGGCTGCAGTGCAGGTATATTGTGCTGGAGGGCACTGAAAGCCAGGGCCTGGCCCTGTCTGAGAATCATCACATAAGGCCTCGTGTCCCTCCTACATTCCAAGAGCCAAAGGGGCAGCTGTTAGTCTACTTCAGTAAAACAAACGAGCAAGGAGTCCTCTGGCACTTAAAGATTAACAAATAGATATCTATATGCTGTTCCTCAGTGTTCGAATCTTTACAGTTGTTTTGATTTGCTGTTAGTGTGACCTGATCCCATGACTTACACTTCCCTGCATTTATTTCCTCTTGCTCTGTAAGTTTCCCCCATCTTCAACGCATCCGAAGAAGTGGCATTTTCTCCCATGAAACCTCATGCAATAAATATATTTGTTAGTCTTTAAGTGTCACAGGACTCCTTTTTTGTCCTGTGTTCCAGAGAGACTTCACACGCTCTGTGTGGGCCTGCTGCAGGAAATGCCTTGGGAGTAGCCTCCTCATGGGTTTGGTGTGATGTGTCCAGAACCAGCACACAGCCCTGGGGAAAGTCAGTCCTTGTGGAGGATGAGCTGGGCTCAATGCAGCCAGGTCTGGAATGTTCTGGGACAATTCTGCAGTCATGTCATGGAGCACATGCCCTGGGCCCAGCCCCCAGTGAGCCGGGGAGGCAGCAAGAGCAGAGTTAACTCCAAAGTTGGCAGAGGAGATGGGGGGAAGGATCACTTGGGCTCAGAGAGGTAGGGTGAGTACATCTCCCAAGGAGACAATAGGACACTCCAGGAGTTAAGTGATGCTTTCCATCCCTGATCCTTCCATCACCTTTGCTGTCCCTCCAGGCCCACTGATGCCCTCATGCTAGAGAGCTCTCTGGACTGAGGGGCTATGTTGTGGGACTCTGCTGTTTGAGGGGGCAATTCAGCCCTGCATAGTTGCTGTAAACGGCACCCCAAGGGCAGTCAGCATGATGCAGTCTGAAGGGCTGCCTTGGGCTAATGGTGCCATTAACTGCTCCAGGGCTGGGTTCTGCCCAGCCTGGAGCCAGTAACAGCTTCCTGGGTGTCTGAGCCCCAGATATGCCCTCCCCCATGCGGGCTTTGCTGCCCAGCTGCTGCCCTGTGACTCTTGCTCTCTGGGAGGTATATGTTACTGATGGCAGGTGGTTCCACAGCCTGATGGTTGCTTGGATGTCAATTCTGAGCACTTGGCTTGTTGCATGCTGGGAGTCTGGTTAAGTGTGCCTGGCCCTTGGTGCCCAGAGCTGTGTGTCAGTGTGATGCCTCTCAGGACCTGTTATGAAGAGAGCCATACCCATCTAGTGCCCAGTCTGAGTGCTCAGTAGGGCACTCAGTCTAGTGTAGGCTATTGCTAATGTCAGCTTTCCCTGTGCAGAGCTGTGTTCTTCACCTGCACATAGCACCACAGTGGTTATGGAGCTCATCTGAGGCCTTGGGCACCTGGGGTGCATTGGAGGTAAAGTGGGTCAAACCTTGGTCTTGCCTCTGTTTAATCCTGTGCTGGAGATGTGGAGCAAAGTGAGCAAGATTAGGCCCATCTGGTCCTTTCCATTTCCTGCTCAGCCAAGCCCTGCAGCTTGCTCTGTCCCAAACACCCAGCTCAGCTGTCTGCATTTCAGCTCCTGGAGATACTGCTCTTTCCTGCTCCAGGGTCCCCTGCACTTGCCTCTGTGATAACAGGTGTGGGGAGTGGAGGAGCCCTGGTCTAGAACAGGAGGAGCCAGGGTCCTGCACTGAGGGACCCTTTGGGCTGAGGGCTTCTTGATATCCAACTCCAACAGTGTTTGGTGATTGCAGAGGTGACCTTGGGCAATTGGGGGCCCTATAGGCTCTCAATGCCACCCTCACCAGCACCCTGGCCCCCCACTGCTGCCCTGATGCCCCCCCATGGTCTCAACCCCCGTGGGGGTGGCAGGGGATCGCAGACCTGCTTGTCTGCCCACCCGGCCACTATCTTCCCTCCCCCTGGGGAGGTGCGGCTGGCTGGGTGTATGCAGGGAGCACTGCTCCATTCCTGCTGGAGAGATGCAGGCGGGCAGTGCAGCCACTAGCCTTGGCAGTCGGCGGCACCTTGCTCCCCACCATGCTGCAGCACCAGCGCAAGGGTAAGTGAAGCAGGCAATCCCTAGGGGGGCCCTCTTAACTGCTTGGGGACCTAGGCGACCCCCTGCTTTGCTTGCCCAAAAACTGCCTCTGGGTGATTTGGTCCGGAAAGCGACCCCATGCCAGGCCTTTTTCTTGCTGCTCTTTCCTCCAACTACCAGGCTACTGGCAACCATGCTCACAGCACCAGGTGGGGACCTCTCCTCTATGCTACACCAGGAGGTCCAGTTACTCTCTTCCCCTCAACCCCCAGACTGATTCAGGGCACATTGACCCTGGCCTACTGCAGGTCTCCCTGGGCTTGAGACCAAGAGATGACAGGCCCTCACCTGGCCTCTTCTGCAGATGGCATAAGTGCACCCAAAGCTCCTGATTTGATAGGCAGAATCCTGGTATTCAAGGCTTTTTCTTGCCTAGGCACCTATTACCCCTTACCACTTTCCTTGCTCTCTGGGTGCCCTAAATGGCACTCCTCTGCCTAGCCTGGGGGTTAGCTGAGCCCTGGCTGCAGGCTCCACACACTGGAGGCGCTCTGTGACTGAAATGGCCCAGCTGAGCCTGAGGTGCAGGGCTGCTGCAATGGTGAGGACTGAGCTGTGGCACTCATGGCTGGAAGGGTCACATGAATGCCCAAGTGTCATAATGGCCTCTGGGTCACCAGCATGACTGCTGGGCCTGGGCCTGGAGGAAGAAACCCAGCTGAAAGTAAGCACTTGCTCCCCTTGGCTCCTGTCTGTTGCCTCATCCAGCTGTGAGCTGCAAGCTGGCCCTGCAGCCTGTGCTGGCTGGGTAGCAGGAAATGGGGCCCTGCTGGGGCTGGCTCTGGGTGTGCAGGTTTTAGGGGCACCACCAGCTGCTTGAGGCAGAGTTTGACAGCAGCTTCTCAATCTACCATTGGGCTCCAGCAGCCCTGCCAGGCCATGGAGGTTCAGTCACGTTGCTCAGAGGGAGAGGTGTCCTCCAGCCTGAAGGCGAGTGGGGGGCTGCAGCATCCAGATCGCAGGGATTTTGAGGCCAGTTCAGGGGCTCATGAGCACCAGGTTTTTCAGGCAGCTGGTCCTCTGCCCAGCTGCAGTTGCACTTGCCTGGCTGGCTCAGTAGAAGTGCAACAGCAGGGCCAAGCACTAGAAGGCAGCCGTGGGCTGAATTCAGGGCTGGGCCAGGCCAGGCTGCTCATGTGCCTTTAGTAAACACCAGAAATCCCCAGCTCAGGAAATTCACAGCTGAACCCTGCTGGAGGCCCTGACTCTGGGACAAACTGTGAGAACACCCCCACAGGCTGGGCCCTACTTCTTTTCTGCGCTGTCCGTGTCACCCACCCAGATCCCTTTGCCTAAAATCCAACTCACACAGCCACTGCCCAGCTGCATCCCTGCTGCCAGGGCTGTGTTGCTCTCTAGGGGTCATTCTGCTCAGACCCTATATGCCAACCCAGTGCCAGCTTCAGGGGTTCATCTGCCCTCCGCAGGAGCTGGGGCCCGCTCTGATGGAAGAAAGGGGCTTGAACACTCACATGGGTTGGGGGCCCCATGTCCCACCAGAAACAAGGTCTGGCCATGCTCACTTGCTGCTGCTGCTGCTGCTGTCAGACTTCTGCCCCTGTATGCACCAAACTTGCTCCCCTCTCTGGGGTGAGGGGGTGCCTTTTTGAGCTCCTGGCAGTGCCAGAAAGCATGGCAGGAGTTCCCATGACTAAGACCAAGGTTCTGCCTACACCAGCTGCCCAGGGTGCTCTGGTCCGTTTTCCCCAGTGGGGTAGCAGGTAGGGCAGATGCTGTTTTAGAAACATTGGCATAGGGCAGGCTCATGGTACCCAGCACAGCCCTAAGGCAGCAGGCCCTGGGGTGCCCAGCCAGAGCTACAGAGACCCTAGGGCACCCCCTGTAACAGCCAGCAGGAAAAAATGGGAGGGTTGGGGGTTAAGGAGCTAAGATGGGGTATGTTGGAGCTGACTGAGCTCTTGGGGCCAGGCCTGTACAAGACAACATTTTTGCAAAGTGCTTTCCTCAGGGCCCTACCATCCCCAGGGAGCCAGGTTTAACCCACGCCTCCCCCCGCAGACTGCAGGAGGGGGCAGCTGTGGGCTGCGCTGGGGGGGCACTGACCGCCAGGCTCCTCCAAACTATTTCCTGTTGCTGCAGTGTTAATGCTAAACAGACCCTTCTCTCCCTCTTCCCAGCCAAAGTGCAGCTGGCTCCCACCGCTGCCGCACAGCTCCGGGGCCCACATCAGCCAGGGAGCCCCACGCCCCCCCCAGAGCCCTTCCGCCTCAGTCTGGTGAGTACCAGCACCCGCCTGCCCTTCCCTTTCATTCTCGCCTTCCTGCTTCTGCCTCATCCCTTTGCAAAGGGAGTCACATACTCAGGAGCTAGAAGGCATTTGGGTGGGGCGCCTTCCTGTCCCAGCTGGGGGAGGGAGGTGTTCATGTGTTTCCCAGTGAGTCAGTGCAAGGCCCAGGTCATTGGCCAGTTAGGGCATGGCCCCCTTTATCCTAGCAACTGCTGCCAGGACGGGAGCAGATGCCCACCAGCCCCAAAGCCATGGCCCCCATCTGTCTGTGCAGCTGTAGGCACATGAACGCCCTTCCTGGGGCAGCACCCAGACATGCCCTAAGCCCATGTCCACGCTCTGGGCCTTGACATAAGGTCCTCCCCATGATGTGAAGATGCCAAACCTATGGGGACGCTTGTGGCCTGTTCACACCCTGCCTCCCCGCGCCCGTCACCCCTTCCTATTGTCCACAGCCCCCTCACAGAAATTGGCACCTGGCTGCCCCAGTGCTACTTGCTTAGCTTTTCGCTGCCTGGTATCAAAGGGCTGCGGGAGGAGGCTGATGCCCTGCTCACTGGGGCAGGTGTCCAGGCTCCTCCTAGCCCTGCATCTAGCTTGACGCTCACACCACCTCAGCCCCGTTTCCCCCCGTCACTGCACACCCTGACTCAGTGTTGATCATTAACCAGGCGCTGCCCAAAGCTGGTGAGTGGAGCAGCACAACCCCTCTCCCCCGCCTGTGGGGCCCCTGCTGGGTGAGAGGAGCAGAGCTTGGCCTAGCTGCACCAGAGCACGGGCAGCAGGCTGGACACCCAGTTTAGGGATGCCAGTTGCTGTGTGTATGTAGCTAGCACCTGCATGTCCCATACCAGGGGCATCATATGAGACCAGCCTAGGAGCCCAGGCCCCAGGCTGTGGCTTCCAAAAGCACCTCAGTCACCTCAGTGCCTTTGTCTCATTGCATAAGCAGACCATGCACATGCTCCTCAATCACCTATCCTCTGCTGGAGCCCTTCCATCTGCCCCAAAGGTGCACAACATCGCCTGCCCACCGGTTGAGTTCATGGGCTAGAGGCAGGTTCCTCACTGCAGCTTGGGGCCGCTGTTGTCCCCAGCCGTTCTGCCAGCCCTGGTTGGGGCCGTGTCAGGCCTGGCTGGCTGTAGCCAGCGTTGCGTGTTTGGGGAGGGGAGGGGAGGGGAGGCCCGGCCTGCAGGGAACGCTGAGGAATGGCCTGGCCAGGGACGGTTCTGCTGATGTGTCACATATTTTCTGCATTTCTTTCCTCATTCCTCCCAGCGCAGCCGTGATTCTGGGAAAACAGCTCTCCCCGCCCCACCAGGGCCGAGTACAGGGAGAGTCATGGGAGTGCTGGGGGCTTCGCCTACCCACGCTCCTTTCAATCCACTCCTTGGCTTCATCTGCCACTGCTCACCCAACCAGTTCCACTGCAAACCCCTCGGTGGCAACAAGTGCCCAGTCAGTGGAGAAGGTTATGGGTAAGGTTACCAGATGCCAGGCAAAAGGAGAACATGTCCTCCTTTTTACCATCACATCCTCTGTCCGGCAGGCATTTTAAAAATACATGATTTTTGTCTGGCTTTTTACTTACAGGGATTAAAGTATGCTGGAACGCTCCAGAGCACCTTATTTTTAAGGAAAGTGTTCCAGGGCCCCCTAAAAACAGAAGACTATTATATTAATACTACATTTTCTCCATTTGTCCTCAATGTCCTCCTATTCGTACTTCCCTGTCGTCCTTTCCATGCTATGGTATCTGGTAACTCTAGTTATGGGAGACCTTGGGTCATACCTGAGCCCCCATGTTAGGGCAACTTTGGGCTGTGCCTGGGACCCCATTTTGGGGAGAACGTTGGGCCATATCTAGGGCCCCCTGTTGAGGTGGCTTTGGGCCGTGCCTGGGTTATGGTCCAATGATACCCGAGGATGGAACCGGAGCCAATATTTCCACTTAGGCAGCATGGTTCTATGATTTTTTTTTGGATTTGTTGAACTTTGGAGTAGAAGGGACTTGGACCCCAAGCCTGCCCCCGACTTGGCTCCCTAAACCCTGCAGCGGGGATTAACTTGCTTTGCTGTCAGTCTTCCACCTTTAAAAGGGCCTGGGGATCCATGCAGCAGTGTAAAGAGCAGACAGTTCATTGGGGCCCAACACCCACTTTTCCAACTGCCTTTAAATTTCCCCCCTGTGGAGCTTCCTGCAGGGGGGAGAAAAGGGGAGGGGACGGCCGGGGGAGGGGCAGGCTTGCCCTCCCCCTGAGTCTCCAAAGGCGACTTTTCCTGTGAGCGCTGCAGCCTGGAGTCTAACAATTATTGCCTGTGCTCTCACATCTGGAAGGAAGTGAGCTGCTCTTTCCACTGGCCGCCTGCACTGGGGGGGCTCGCAGCCAGCTCTGTCCCACCCCAGCTGCAGAGGGGCCGGGGATTGCCACGCACAGGGCCAGTCCGGAGCCTGCGCCCACAGCCCGACATGGGGGGAACCGGGAGTCCCAGAGCCGTGAGGCCCCTGCTGTGACGGTGGCAGCGTGAGGGGTAAGCTGGTGCCCGTAAGTCGTGCCCCTTTCATTCTCTGGCAGTGCGGAGCCGGGACTGAGGGGGTTGATGGAGGGCGGGGGTGACGCGACACAGGGCGGCTTTCACAAGAGCTGGACAGCCAGGATCTGCCAGCAAGAGGCCCGTGCCCTTGGCCTCCCTCTCTGAACAGCTCTTTGGCCACTGACGGCTTTGCTGGCGCCTCCACAGCTTATGGCTGTGTGCCACTGGGCCAGTCTCACTGCCTCAGTGTCCCCAGCGAGCTGGCCCCTGGCGAGTGACTCCCATGGGGATCACTCACAGCATGGACCGTTGTTGTGGGCACCTAACCACCCCTCTCCCAGGCCCTAGAGCCGGGCAGCACACGGGGCCATGCTCCTAGAGCCCACATCAACTGGGCATCCCTGTCAAATGCTCTGAACTTCTCCTGCTTACCCTCAGAGCCAGCCACCATATCCTCCTGGGTTTCCATGGGCCGGGCCCAGCTCTGCATCCCCCAGAGGGTCTGTGGATCCCAGCCTGGAGCTTGCATCTGCCTCAGTCTCCCCCATTTACTGCCAACAGCCCCCGCCAGGAGCCAGCAAATGCTGGCCTGAGCTCCCTGCATCCCACACAGCTAGAGTCCCTGGATGGCCGCTGGGCAGGTGAGCACATCCAGAGTCCTCCAGCCACATAGTTGGAAGCAGCAGCGCCCTTAGCCTCAGTGCTGTGCTCCTTCCTCACGCCTCCCCATCTCTGGAGGCCGGGGCTGTGGCCAGGCCAATATCAGCAAGATGGGGGCAGAGGCAGATTCTGCAGGCACATCTCTGCGGCAGCTGTTGTGCTGGACCTGGCAGCCTCATACGCCATCTCTGCACCCCAGGCTGCTCTGCCCTGTTGGACAGCCTCACGCCGCCCGCACTGGCAGTGACAGTGCCCATCACGGGACACTGAGCCCTGCTGAGGAAGGGGAAACAAGGGTGTGGGGGGGCCTTCCAGCAAGTGACATTCCTCTCCCCTATCCCCCCCATCAAAAGGTGCTATTGCCACTCCATAGACTGGGAAGGGGGCCAGGGCTGGGTCAGAGACTGAGCGGTAGCAGCAGAGTGGCGAGGGAGCTGTGACAGCTTGGGGAGGGGGATGGAGGGCGCTATGTGCAGAGCTGGGGGCCTGGGATGGGGGTTGCATGAGCAGAGGGGCCTGGTTGGCTCACGCCCAGCCGGCTCTGCGCTGGCTACAGACCACACTCCTAGCCCTTTCACTGCTCAACCACTCAATTCATCCACACTGTCCAGGGGAAAAAAACAGAGACGTTCCTCTGCTCAGCTGCAGCTGGTTTCTGCATCTGCAGTGCCTGAGCCCACAGCCAGGAGCCTGCGGCCAGGAGCCCAGTGTCTGACAGCCCCGCCAGTGGCTGCAGATTTACTGCCATTCCACGCATGGTTGGGCTTGTCCTATTTACACAGCGCCAACCAGTCCTGAGGTGGGGCGGGGGGAGAAGAGGCTGAGCCTGGAGCACTCCAGTCTGCTGGACTCTGGCCTTGAATCCTGGGGTCAGGCAGTGCACACTTGGGACAGGGGCTTCTTGGTGCTGTGGCCATCTGACAGTCAATTTGGGTCAGGGGTGCAGGCAGCAGACTGCCCTGCAGTGTGGTGCAGGAAGACAACTGTGCACTCACCCCAGAAGTGGCTGCATTTTGCTGACAGACCTGGGGGGGCGTGCTCTGCAGAGCTGTGTAATATGCTTCAGGTACTGGAGTGCTAGTATAGGGTGCTGCTTGCACTGCCATCCTGCTGCAGAAGGGACCCACTCCTTGCTTCTGTGGGATGCTGGGAAGGAAAGACCATTGGCGAAGCTGTTTTATTTCAGCATTTGTGAAGGGCCCCGGGGACAACCCTGAGGGTGAGAGTCTGCACCATATCCACTGAGGAGATGCAGGCACAGGCAGCAGTCGGTCCAGCTTCCCCCACGACTCAGCTCTGAGCCTAGGCTCCTCCAACAGAGCAAGGACAAGGTAGCTCTTACGGGCAGCCCGTCACTCCCTGGCGTTTCTGCCGAGCTGCTGATAGGGGCAGCAGTGGGGGCCTGCGCTCTGGAAGGCCTCCCTGTTCATGGCCAGGGATGCCCTCCGTGCCCTACTCTGTCTCCTGGCAGCAGGGCTGGCGCTCCATGTGGAAACAATTCGCACCATGAATAGGCCATGGATTGTCATGACAACAGCATGTCCTCATCATTCCTGGTGTGTGTGTGTGTGTGGGGGGGTTCATCACTAGATGAGCCGAGCACGCCCCTCTTTCCCTTCCTGCACAGATGAGAGGCAGGCACAGAGGGCCTGGGGTGGGGTGGGGGGGACACAAACAGCTCCCTCCAGCCATGCACTGCCAGGCCATGATGGGACAAGACCTAGGTGGGGGATGCTATTTGGAAAAGAGGAACAGAGCTGGGGGGGGCTACAGTTTGAATGAATGGCACTCCTGGCTCCTATCCCCAGCCTGGGAGGGGTGCGGCATGGGGTCCAGTGGTTAGCATGTGAGATCTGAGAGTCAGGACACCTGGGTTCTAGGCCAGTGGTTCTCAACCACTGCATCAGGACGCTTTACTGTGCCATCACACAGTAGAAAGTGTGTCGTGGAGAGCCAGCCGGGGAGATGGCTGGATTTGGCCAGTGAGTGGTGTGTTGGCTGGTGTGTCCTGTAGGGTTACGGTATGCCACCAAGCGTGTCGCAACCTGCAAAAGGTTCAGAACCACTGTTCTAGGTGGCTTCAGGGGGTAGGCGAAGCAGGCAACTGCCTAGGGTCCCAAGCGATAAGGGGCCCCAGCCTCAACTCAGTGGACAGAAATAGAAATGTAAGAAATTATGTTCCCATCGACCATAGCCAGCAGACCTGGAAGCCTCATCATTTTTCTATCTTGGCTCATCAAGGCAAACTCTAATTAGGCTCTGGTTGCACTAGGATCTGAATTGCAGATTTCACCATTATCCGTCCATCACCTGCACACTGACGTTAAAAAGGCAGGAGCAAACTCTTAGTGACACCAATTGACAGACGACAGTTGCAGAAACTTTCCAGTGGTCTCATTATTTTGTCCTTGGTGTGGTCATTTATTCTGACACTTTTTTAAATTCCACTTGTGGGAATTTTTCCTTACTAGGGAGGTCCATATAGGCTGTCACATATATACGCAGTAGTGCCCTCAAGTCACCATGATAGCTGTCTGTGCTTTTTGTCTATCTTTTGGTAAATAATTATTTTGCTTCTTCTGTACTTACACCTTAATATTTTTGAGGAGAACAGAGTCTTATAAACTTGAGTGCTTCAATGAATTTCATATTTACTTTTTAATTTATAGCTACAGATTAGAAACATTTTTTGATTTATTAGACTTATTTGTGTAAAACTTTTAGTGCACATAAACCAAAGCCTATATGAAAAATTCGTAAGATTTGGCTGCCAAAATGTGTTCATTATAGATTTAGGCTGTTAATATTTATTATGTATTTACACTTTAGATTTGGTATTTTAGTTATTTTAAAGCTATCATTAATTTTACCCCTTTATTTGTTAATTAATGCACATACTTTTTAAATAAGCTTCTAAGTGTTTATTTTAACTTTGTAGTTCAGCATTAGCTCATTTATATTAGGTGAAAGATGATCAAGTTACACCACATAATCTGAAAATTTCTTTCGTAATGGTAAGATCTTTAAAAATATCATGCCCAAGAATAATTTAGAGCTCATGCAGCCATTCTTCTGGCCCATTATATAACGGAAGCCCTGTCAAGCAATGGCATGCTGCACCCTAAGTACCCTTAGTTCCAGCACCCATGACTTATTTTTTTTTTTAAGTTATAAAACAATAAACTACAAAAAATATTCCAAAACCTTTTTAAAAGCTTATGTATCTGACTGAAAACAGTTCTTACACCAAGATTCCTGTGTAGAGTTTGCAACCCAAACATTGGCGCACTTAACTATGAGACAGAATGTGAAATGAATTACAAAAAGAACCAATTTTCCCCATTGCTTAAACTTAGAGGAGTGCAGAAAGTAAAGCACATAAGTAGTTACCAACTACATTAACTTTACATATACATTTTTTAATTCATAGTGGGCTAAATCAGTGGTGTTATTATCTGCCTAGAGTTACAGCTTGGAATTTTTTGCTGTATTATTTCTGGTTTGTTTTAAATTTATAAATTTAAAATGTGGCTTAATTTTTTAAAATATATTATTAGGCATAGTGCACATGACAGCTAAATTTCTAACATTATTTGTCAGGGGGGGAAAAAAACCTAGAGCTTTTAGGTGCCTACGGCTATGTTTACACTAGCCAAGTAGTCTGGCCTTTAGTCTGTGTCCACACTAGGCTTTGCCTAGTTTGAACTCGTAAGTTTGAGTGGCTACTCTGGACTAAGCGCCTAGTTCAAACTTTAAAGTTGAACTAGCGCAATGTAGACACTAAAAAAGTTCGAACTAAGCCATTAGTTTGAACTAGCCATGCTTACTAGTTTGAACTAACTTGAACTAACACACTAGTGAGTGCAGCTAGTTCAGACTAAAAAGCCGTGGTTAGTCTGAACATAGCCTAAGTAGTCAAAGTGTCTAATGAAGTAGGATCGTCTCCCACGAAAGCTCATGCAATAAATAAATTTGTTAGTCTGTAATTGCCACAGGACTCCTTGTTTGTTTACTGAGCTAGACTAACATGGCTGCCTCTTTGGAACTAAGTAGTCCCTGGAATCATCATTAAAGATGTTCTGTAACATAGCTTTTCCTCTCCAATGAACAAGACACACTATGCTTGCTATATGTTGACTTCCAAGAACTCATTGCTAAATATACCAACAGCAAGAGCAGGAAAATGGACTTTCAGCTTGGCAAGCCACTTTTACCATTGAGAAAAATGTTCAGCTTGCTCATGGTTCAGTAATTACATTTTAGACAGATACATTATATTCACCACCTGAGCATGGCTTCAGTTGATCACTGATCATGCATCACCCAGAATACCTGTATTACTTTCAGATGTAATATATGGACTAAAAAGCAAGTTAAGCTTTAATTTATGTTTAGTTCCGGGGGGGGGGCCTGCAGCGGGTCTTTGCCTAGGGTACCAGGTGACCTAAGGCTGCCACTAGTTCTGGGTGGGGACTAGGGGTCTAGTGATTAGATTGTGGGGCCTGGGAGCCAGGATGCCTGGGTTCTATGCCCAGCTCTGGGAGGTGAGTAGGAGTAGACAGAGCGAACGAGTAGGGTTCCTGACTCTGGGTTCTGTGTCTGCTTCTGTCATTGACTTTGTTCACATCACTGCTGTGCTCTCGGCCTCTTTTTCCCACCTGGGACCTGGACCAATGAATTGCCAGTCCCTAAGGCAAGTGTAGGGCAAAAAGTCTGTTCACTGGCTGGTTTCCTGCTGGGGAAGGAGGCCGTTTATGAAGCCCTTTTTGGGTGAGCATGGCATTGAGTGTTTTCCTCTGTAGCCACCCTTTAGAGGGGCACCCAGGGGCAGGACTAGCTGAATCTGCCTGTAGGGTCCCACATAGATCCAGATGCTTCCTCTCCAAACCCACTGGGAGGGGGGAGAATGGGCAGGAAGCTGGGTGATGCAGGCAACCCCTGCACTAACTGGGACCCCAGCTGTCCACACCCCCCCCCAAGTTCCCAGCTTGTCTGTGTGTCCTGCAACCTCCTAGCCCCGCTCAGCTCCCCAGCCTGTGCAAGGGCTCCAGCTACCTGGCAGCAGGGAAAGCTGATGCATGTTTGGCTTCAGCACCATGCCCATGGGGGCAGCTCACCAAAGACACAGTCTCTGCCAAGGGGGCCAGTTCCCCAAAGCACTCAGTGCATTCCCCTCACCACAGTGCCCAGCACCTTGGGACAGCCCTTTGGCTCCCAGCACGTTGAAACAGGCCAATAGCAGCTGAGCCCGTGCTGGATTTCCCATTAGACACTATAGGCACAGTGCCTGGGGTCTAAAAAATGTTTAGGGCTGCCAAAGGTGGGAAAAAATTGGGAAAATCACATGGTTTAGCATTAGAATAGTTTAAACTGCATCATGTCAATCAACTTAATTCAATTGGCATTTACCCCTCTTTTTGCATATTTCAGAGTGTAAGTGCTTAGGCCTATGAAAACCAAAATCCAGCCCTGAGCTGAGCCCATAATGCCTTCTGTCCCCTGTTGGGCTAAGGCCTGGAACACCCACCAGCTGGTCCAGGACTGATCATGCCCCTTCCTCAGACATCTCAGCTTCAGCCAGTAGGAGAGGAGGCAAGTGGGAGCCAGCCGTAGTGGTCCCACACCCTTGGGTGTGGCTGGTGCCCTGCCTACCTGCCGAGCCCCCCCCCCGTTAGTAGTACAGTGTGGCAGCTAATCCCTTCCACTCGTCTGCTAGATGTCTGGTGTGCAGCTGCATGGACATAATAGGCATTTCAGTGCCTCCCTCCAAGTTAGTACCCCCCGCATAAAAATAAGGAAGGCTCTAAACTTTGCAGCAGCCTCCAGCTGGATCTGGGTCCCACCTCGGTAAGGACTCACCCCCCTTGCTGTGCTGTCAGGCTCAGGTGCGCCCTCCTCTCATACTTGCACGTGACAGACGCTTCCAGCTCTTGGGGGGCCTGGTGGTGCGGCGGGGGGTGGCAGATTAGCTCGGTTTGTTTCTGGGATGCCACTCCAGCCCCCGAATCTCTGCCACTGACCAGCCAGCTCTGTGCAAAGCACTGCAAAGGCCTCCGAACCTGCCTAGCGCTGCCCACCCTGGGAAACTAACCAAGCAGCATGGTTTTTGTGAGCTGAGTACAGGGGACAAAGCTGGATTCACTTTCTGGTGCTTTGACTGACACTGCACCCCCCCCCAAATCTGTGCTTCAAATTCCCCATCGCCGGACTGAGGAATTAGCAGAGCTGAGAAGTGCTGCATGAAGGTTATTTAGTTGGCACATGGGTCCAGCTAGCAGTTGACACTCCTCACAATTGGGCAGACTTCCCCGGTCTGGTTTTGGGGGGGGGCATGCCTCCCCCCCAAGCCCTGGGCAGCATGGTAGGGAAAGGCCTGCCTGCAAGTGGAGGCGGGGAGGGGGTCTGGGGCCAGGCAGTGCTAGCTCCTCGCAGGCAGAGCTGGGCTGACAGTCATGAGACATGTCGGGTGGTTATGAGTGCCATGGATCCTGTGATCCAGCCTTGGGGCCTATTCAGCCCCTTGCTGCTTCCTGAAAGAGTACAGCCTGAGCTGTGCACTGCCCAGTAAGAAATGCAGGAGCCTCAGCCCCACGTGGCAGGCTTTGTTTGGGGGCGGGGTGAGCAGCCCCAGCCATGACATGACCCCCCCCAGCTCTGCACTGGGGGGTCACGTCCCAAACCCAGAGATGCTCCCCTCCCACCACCAGAGGGCTGTTCTTAGGGCTCTGAAATGCACTGTCGCCTGGCACAAATGTCGCCAGCTTGGTAGGGCTTGGACCACAGAGCGGCTCAGGGCTCCCAGTGAGGTGCATGCGCAAGTTGCTCATGTGACAGCAGCTGGCCCATCTAGCTGCGCTGCACTTGGAGACAGCCATGGTGTCCCCAGCCACCTAGGTCAGCAGGACAGGGAGCAGGTGGGTGTTCCTGGCATTCCTTCTCAAGCTGCCCATCTCCTAGGTGTTGCGGGCCCGTCCCCCTTCGCTCTGGCATAAGCCCCTGTGTGCAGCGATGGAGACGCGCAAGCGGGAGATGGAGCTGCTGAGCAACAGCATCGCCGCCTATGCCCACATCCGAGGTGAGTGTTGAGGAGGGGTTGGGGGGGGGGTGCAGAGTGGTGCCTTGGTGCAGATGGGCGGGGGGGGCTGTACAGGTGCTTAACTCCCCTTCGCCCCCCCAACCCCAGCTTGAGACCCTGCAACGGGCCATGGGAGCCCTGGGAAGTCAGGGTGATGACACTGACCAGCGGGCAGACAGGCAGGGTGTGAGTGCCTGGGCCCATCATACGCTGCAAGCCAGGTATCACCACTCACGCCTCTCTTCTCTATCTCCATGCCAGACAATCCTGAGAGCTTTGGCCTCTATTTTGTCCTGGGTGTCTGCTTCGGGCTCGTGTTAACCCTCTGCTTGCTGGTGATCCGCATCTCCTGCCAGCCGCATGCCCGCCATCCCCCCACCAAGGCCAGGAGGAGCCTGCGAGACTTCAGTGAGGAAGAGGACGAGGAAGAGGAGGAGGAAGAGGACACAGTTGACAACGTGGTGGCCGAGTCCCCTCTGCCCATCACGGAGATCCCTTTGGAGGACCACAGCCCAGGCGATGGCCCCTTGACTGTCAATGTCTTTGCCTCAGCTGAGGAGCTGGAGCGGGCACAGCGGCTGGAAGAACGGGAACGCATTCTTCGCGAGATCTGGCGCAACGGCCAGCCAGACATCTTGGGCACAGGCACTGTTGGTAGGGTTCACTACTATTGACTGCAGGCACGGGGCCAGGCAGCCCAGCTCCACCCATGGGCCTAGTTCTCCCAGCAGTAGACCATGCTTGCAGCCTGCCCCCCCCCCAACCCCCAGCCATGTGGGGCCCTGGCATCCTCATCCACCCACAAGTGCCTGTGAGACTGGAG
This sequence comes from Podocnemis expansa, assembly GCA_007922195.1. NCBI lineage: Eukaryota > Metazoa > Chordata > Testudines > Podocnemididae > Podocnemis > Podocnemis expansa. The sequence goes on along the minus strand of ML681963.1, from coordinate 55,834,301 downwards.
ATGTTCCCCAGCCCTTTGCATTGCCCAGGAGCCACTTGGCACCACAGCTGTGTCCAAGCCAGGCCCCTTGAAATGCCCTGTTAACTGGAGGCATGATGGTGCAAGTAGGTCGGGGGGGACGGACGACCCTAGTGGCTCACAGAGCTGTGCCCGTGACCCAGCAGCTCAGTGCAACACAGGAAGGGAAACTCTTGCTGCTGGTGACTTTATCCCAGGGACAGAAGAAACTCCCTGCCAGGCTGGCTGCTCTCCTACAGAGAACTGAGCGCATATGCACACACTGAATGCCCAGCCCTTGGATCAGGCTGCTGCTGTCAGCCAGCAGTAATGGAGCTCAGCCAAACTTGCCCGGCCAGGGTGGGAAGGCGTCCACTCACCTGCGGACAGACAGTCCCAGCACTGCCCCCCCCCCCAGCCTTGCACTGTCTTCACTAACCCCTGGTACTGGCTGGCTGGCGTGTTCATGCAGGGTGCCAGGGACGGGCTTGATTAGAGGGTCTGGTTACTGAGCTGTGAGGGAGTTTCTAGGTGAGGGCAGTGTAGCTCAGCTGCCCAGCTGGCCCCCAGCTCATCAAGCCTGGCCCTGGTCCACAGGCAGAGCCCAGCTGCCTGCAGGCATCACATATGCCTGCTGGCATCATGGAGTGCCACTGCCCATCCATGCCCATGGGGCACTCCCAGCCTTTGCAGAAGGAGAGCGGTGCATGGTTAGTACCTGGGCATCTGCCATGCGGACTGAGCTGGGGGCCCACGCCTGGAGCAGGGATGGTGCACTGGTGCTGATGACAGGGTGTCTAGTGGTGGTGCTGCACCCATTACATGCTGGGGTTCCTGTCTGGGCCAGGCCCTGGGGACGCAGCTGGGCAGGCCTAGAGCCAGGCAGAAGCAAAGACATTGGATGTGTGTATCCAGTCCATGAAGTGCTTACTATTCCCAAGCATCTCTGAGTCCAACACCAGCTGGGACATTAGCCATAGCCTCACCCCATCTGCCTGCAGCCCCCCAGCATCACCCCCCCACCCCAGGCACAGGGAGCTGCACCCTCACCATCACCCCCAGCTGGCACTGGGGTAGGGCGCAGTGTTGCACCTGGACGTTGGGGCTCCATGAGGCAACCCCAGGCCATTGCTGCATTCAGAGTCATCGGTACGATTCCCTCCACCCATCACCTCACCGTCTTTTGCCCGCCTCTGGCATGGCCGCATGGCAGGTGTAGCAGGGGGCCAGGCTGATCTTGCTTTTACCCTGGCGTGGTGTTCAAGGGAGTCTGTCCCTGCACTGCAATGCTTTCATACGCAGCCTGGAACCCAGCCCACATCACTGCCAGCTTTCTAGCCACAATGGGGCCCAGCCCTGCTCCAGCTGTTCTCTTATGTGCAGCACCCCAGCCCTGAGCTTCCCTTTGCCAACTGGGGCAGGTCAGGGGAGTTGCCTGCCTCTAAGGTGATAGGCCAGGATTTCATGCACAAGCCCCTCACTGTGCTAGCCCCAAAGGGCGTCCAGCATTCAGCTAAGCACAAGGGGCACAGGCATCAGGACATCATCCATCTCCTATGGCCTGCTGAGCATGGCCATGGCACGGGTCTGCAACATGTGCCACTGAAGCCACATGCTGCTCTTTGGCTGCCTGCTTTCAGCGCTGGGCTCTGAGCCCCTCATCACCACTGGCAGACCCTGTAGGCAGACTGCTTCTGGCTGTGGGCCCCCACCTCTCACCAGGGGAGCCACTGGGCTCCCAATGACGACGGATGGATGCTGGCGGGGGGGGGGGCGCTCCTGGCTCTGAGTTCCCCCTCCTCCTCTGCTGGGGACACTGTGGCAGGCACCCTGGCCCAGCTCCCTTCATACCCCTCTCCAGGAGGCTACACCAATTGTGGCTCTCAAAATGGTTGGTTATTGCCGTGCCAAAGGGTTAGCTGTGTTAGTCTAGTTCAGCAAAATAAGCAAGGCATCCTGTGACACTTAAAGACTAACAAAGTGATTCATTGCATGAGCTTTCATGAGACAAATCCCACATTGTCAGCCACTTTTTCAAGTGTCTTACAAAGTGGGATTTTTTTTTTCTCCCACGGAAGTTCATGCAATAAATTTGTTAGTCTTTAAGTGCTACAGGACTCCTTACTTATTTTGGTTACTGAAGGAATTTCAAAATATGGCTCTTCTTATCTTTTGGGTTCCTGACCCCCCCCCCGGCCCCAAGGGGGAGGGGTGAGCTTGGCATTGAGGCCACTGGGGATGGAGAGGCTGGCCAGATGCTGTCCCCCTAAGCCACTGCCTCGTTCTTGTTCCCAATCTCCATCCTGTCCCCACCCACCTTGGGGGAGTTGCTGCCTGGCCCAGCCCCAGCATTCCTGCTATAATTAGCTGCTGCTGGTCCTTTCCGGCAGCAGCTGACCTGCCCCATCCCTCACTGCCGCTTCCTGGATGTGGGGGGGGGGGAGGCGGCTCCCTCTGCTTATGGGATGGTTGCCAGTAGGGCAGGCCAGCTCACATCAATTCATTCCCCAGGCCCAGGCTATGGGGCAGCTGCTTGCAGCCAGGGGTTTGGCTACGCCTGAGGGTCATGGGCCAATATACCTCTTACCCCTCAGGCTGCCCTTTGCTCTGGGCACCACGACCAGGAGTTTCAGTGCTGCACCCCAAGGAGCTAGCAGGAGTTCTGCAGGAATCCTGCGCTGCAGCCAGGTTGGGCAGAACCAGTACCAGCAGGGGGTACCTTGCCCTGGAGGCTGCAGCACCACATGGCAGCATGGCACAGGTGCTCCCTGGGGACCAGCCCCTCTCCCTGGTGTTGTGCATAAGGGCCAGTGATGGGCTAGAACTCAGCCCACTTTCAGCCTGGTCCAAGTGGCCAGAACTAGGCTGAGCCTGGCTCAGGCAGGCACTGCCTTCACCAGGCCCCCCGCAAGGCTGCTCAGAGTCCCCATGCCCCCCCATGTGTCTGCTAGCAGGAGAACAGGAAGACCTTTCCCTAGCCTGAGGCCCAGCTGCCTAAGACTGGTGCCTGCTGCAGCCTGGGCCACAGCCTCCCCCTTCTTCCCCCCCCTTCCTTCCTCCGGGAGCCGCTGTATAAAAATAGCTCATTCCCAGGGCCCAGCCCCAGCCTCCAGCTATAACAGGACCCAGATGTTTTCCAGATGTGCCCTCCTGGCCCCTCCTGGGTGAGCAGGCTGCCAAGAATGCAGAAGGGCTTGTGTGGACCTGTGTTGAGCTGGTAAACAAGAATGGGGGGGGAGGCTGAATTCAGGGGGTCCCCAACCTCAGGGAGAGAGGGATGGGGAGGAGGGCGGGGTGCCTGGCTGACAGGGAGGAGGATACAGGTTCTGCCCAACCTGGAGCCAGTAACAGCTTCCTGGGGAGACTGAAGGGATGGGGTCAAAAGGACACGACTGATGCCTGTGTAGGAGGAGGGGACAGGAGCCAGATGCAGCTGTCCGGCACCCCACGCCAGCCCATGGCAGCTGTGCCAGGTGCCCTTCGACTCGGCCTTGCCCAAGGGACTCCTGCCAGGTGCCTTTGCCCTGCTTTACTGCCCAGACTGGCCCTGGGAAATCATTCTGGAGAGACTGTGCCCTGCCTGCCCAGGGCTCTCCCTGCCACCGGTTCCTGAGGCAAGGTGCAGTCATGATGCAGCCTAAGCCAACAGGCCATTGACTGCACAAGCCAAATGTCCCATGCCAGTACATCATATGGTGCTATCCTCACTTGCTTAGCATCCTTGCCTTCAGGCTGAGACTCACCCCAGCCCTTTGCCTGTGCCTGGACTGCTCTGATTCCATCAGGGCAGGGACCGGCTCTTCCCTCCAGGTCATACAGCACCTTGCACATCACAGGTGCTGCCGTAGCAGATGATTCACCAGCCAGGCAGCGGCCATGATTTGTATAAAAATAGTTTATTAAAATTTTACACAATATTTATAAAATGGTTTCTAAAACAGCTCTGGAAGTGAGGCATCCCCATGCCCCACCCCCCATCAGACAAGCATAGCAGGAACGGACTCCACTGCAGCGCAGGGAGCTGCTCCCTGTTCTTAGGACTGGAAGACCAGAGGAGTTGTGTGACTCTGGATGAGAAGGGGGCTGATCAGAGAGCAGCCACCTCCAGAGTCATGCTTTGTCATGCATGCTCACTAACACGACTAAGCTCTCCTATAGACAGAACTTAGGCATTTGCTCTGAGGCTGTTCAGGTCCAGCCTGCCTGAGCTACCATAGGTTAATCAGGAAAAGGACCCAGTACGGACACTCAGCCCATGGTTGGCTTTGCTAGAACACTGAACACCCTACTGTGGGAAGGGGAAGATGAAACACGTGGTGCTGGTGGGGGTGAGCCCACTCCCCTGAGATGAGGGAGAGTGCTGTCTGCACGAGGGTGAAGCTGTTTCAAACCCAGTTATCCTTGTCCAGACAGACTGCACAAGGGGCTGAGCCAGAGCCCCACAGAGCAGAAGCCCTCCGGGCTGGTGCATGGCAGACAGGACTGGCGCAGTCAGCATCAGTCAATCCCAGGATTTTAGGGCTAAGGTCACAGAGAGGCTTAGTGCTGGGCTCCAGGTGACTATTCCCCCCCACTCCCAGAAAAGGCAGTGTAGGGAAGCGTCTAAAGAACAGCATGTGGACGAGCACAGCCCAATGCTCTGATGGGGAATGGGGAACTCAGGGGCTCAGGACCCACCTCTGGAGGGGGACTGACACCAATAGGCCATGGGGCAGCATCACTCTGCGGCCTATATGCAGGAAGTTCAGAGTTGGTTGGTGATTGAGGGGACTGCTTGGCAGTGGGTAAATCCAGGCAGCAACCAGCTGGGCAACCACACTGGCAAGACTGGGTCCCAGGATTGCTGGCACTTGTGCCCTGTGCCTGCCAAGGCATCGCTGAGTTTGCTGGCAGCACCCACCCCAGGAGGCAGGGGAGCTGGTGCTGCACGTCACAAAGCCAGCACCCTCCAGAAAGTCAGCTGAGCTCTGGCACCACACATGGGCCAATGGGACCCTCCAGGGGTAAAGGGCTGCGTGGGGCCAGACATCCCAAGTGCCCAGGGAGTGGATGCAGCAGGAAATGAGCTGATGGGGCTCTGCGCTTTCTCCCCACAAGCTGGGGCAGGGATCTGGCCTTGGGGATGAACACACACCAAGCAGGATCAATGGTCACTGACTCTTGCAACTTTAACAGTCCTAAAGGGTTTGCAGAAGGAGGTCTCTGCACAGGACATCACAGCAGGGCTGGTAGCTCCTCCTCACCACCTGGCCCAGCCACCTTTGGTCCTTCGAGGACAGGTGTCTGCTTCATGCTCTGGATTTCCATCTGCATGGGAGAGACAAACTGGAGTGAAGGGAACCAGGGCAAACCCCAGCCCCACTCCCAGAGCCCCAACTGGGGCTGGGCGAATGAGGCAAAGACCCGGGCAGGGAATTTTAAAGGGGAGCCACCAGATCCCACCTGGCCTGGAAGAGGAATGTGCCTTAGGCACATTCCTCTTGGAGCCAGGCAGGGCTGGCAGAGTGTATCTGACCTGCCCCAAATGTCCCTGGCCACTCTCGCCAGGCAGCAGGAGAGGCACCCCACGCCAGGTCTCCAGTTGCTCTGGCCCAGCAGCAAGGGGAAGCACCCCACGCAGGGTCTCTGGCAGGGCTTGCCTGGCAGGGGAGAGGCACCTCCCCCCCCATCAGGATGGATCAGGCCCCAGGCCGGATCAGGATGGGGGGAAGAGCTTTTCTGGCTTCCTGCCCTGGGTGTCAGAAGACGTAGTTACAGCTCTGCCCACTCCCCAACCTGGCCCATCATTTGCAACAGGTGTCTGAGCCCTTTGTGAGGAGCAGCAAGTTGGCTAGCCCCACGTGGGAAAAGTGCAGGAGGTCACCACACAGTGACACAACCAAGGGTCACTCTCCAGCTAGTGCCCATCTGTGCCGTTATCATTACCCTCCTGCCCCGTCCACAGGGTCAGCCGTTAATACTAACTCCAATCCCAAGCAACAGGTGCTACTCAGAAGACACGCGCCCCTCCAGGCACCCCCCGGGCCTGGCACTCCCTGCTAGAGAGGCAGGATTTTACCCACTGACCCACTACTATCCCAGAGCAGCATAACAAGTAGGGACTCGGGGGGAGGGGGGGTCAGCACCTCAATGACAAGCCTTGGGAGGGGGGGTTGCCCCAACCCCAAATTCCCGATACAGCACCACCTCACCTGCAGTGCCATGCGCTTGGCCCGCTCCTCCTTCATTTCCATCTTGAGCTCCTCCATGTCCCTCCTGTAAAGGGCAGGGTGGAGTCAGAAGAGGCTGGCTCTTGGCAGCCCAGAGCCAGTCCCTCAGCCAGTTCCCAGATGTAACCCCAGGCACATAGGACCCAGGAGAACCCAGCTCCACAGGCTACTGCTACTGCTTCTTGCAGGGCAGAGCTGGCCTGGGTCCAAAGTCCAGAGGCTGAGTATGGCCCAGGAGATGCAAGGTCCCCCTGAGAAGTGCAGCTCCAAGCCCTAATCTCCCCCAGGCCAGGAGAGGGGGCACAGGGGCTGCCTGAATCAATACCAGCAGGGTGGCAACACTGGGACATCACTCCTGCTGCAGCCACAGCACCCTGGACTGACTCCCAGCTCCATCTGCCCACATGGACACACCTGGCCCAGCCCGTGCTGCGCAACACACCAGCCACAGGGCTCTCAATCAGGCATCCCCCTACTAGGGGTGCAGCAACCTTTGATGGGACCCTCTTTATCAGGGGAAGTGTCCACACAGGCTGGCAAGACAGGCCAGGGCTCAGGCACCTGTGACTGCCCAAGAGAGGCAATTGAGCACAGCTAGGAAAGGATGGGGGTGCAGCAGGCAGTTGGAGGTGCTCCAACTGCCCATCTCAACACCCAGATGGGATCCAGCCACCCCCACTGCCCCATACCCAGCCCCACTCACTGGTGTTGCACCCTTATCAGGTTCATCATGACATGCAAGGACCGAAGCTCAGCCTTCAGCTCCTCCAGAGACAACTTCTGATCCTTGGGGATGTCTTGTGGGCTCGTCAGGGGCTGCAGCTCATTGGCCTGGATGCTGCTCTTGGTGCTGACTGGGAGCTCCTTCTTCTGCAGCAGGGACAGAAAGGAACAGGACTGAACCCAGCAGGGGCTGCCTGTCACTCTGCATGTTGGGGAGTCCCAGAGATGGGCACCCCACCACTTCCACCACTTCAGAGCTGCTGGGCAGGCACGGTGTGGGAAGAAGGACATTGGGCAGTGCACACCATCCCTCCACAGCTGCCAGGCCAAGGACAGAATGGCTCCTGCTGCCTGGGCTTCCCTGTTGCCCTCGGGTATTCCTTGTGGGGCAGGGTCAGTGTGGGGGATCAGAAAGGTGATTCAGGGGCAGCTCTCCTGTCCCCTAGCACAGCACTCAGGAATTGACCCCTGCCCTGCCTGCCCCATACGCTCGTAGCCCTGGCAGATAGGCAGGACCCACCAGCACCCTGTTCTTTGGCTTTTCCTCATCCTCACAGCTCCTGTGGGACTTCTTAATCCTGGCTTCCCTCATGGGAGCTCCAGAGCACTCTGGCGCTGTTACCCCATCTCACAGGGTTCCCAGGCAGAGCCTGAGACCTGCTCTGCTGGGCGCCAGACCCATGGTACCACAGGGTCAGTAGCTAGTGCAGGGGCTAACAACAGGAGATGGCGACTCTTGCAACTCACTGTGCCATGCCATGCTAGCAGCTCCTGACCCCTGGGGCAAGGCTGGGTTTACACCCTGAAGCAGGGATCTGGACTCACATGCTTCACCAGACCCTGCTCCCACAGGCCAGCCCCCTCACCAAGCCTGCACTGGCCCATGATTTCCTGTCCCAGCTACCTAGCACCTTTCACACCAGTCAGGGCTGAGGCTGGGGATCTCCATCCCTGCTCCCCAGTGCTGGGCATACACCAGCTCCTCCCATCTCAGAGGGGACATGAATTTAAGTGGGACTTCCCTCCACAGTACAGAGGGTCAGGTGCAGCCTGCAGCCTCCCCTGTGGCACAGGGCTTTTTGAGGTGCTGACCCTCTGGTCACAACGCACGTTCCAGCACAAGGAGCACACCTACCCAAAATCTGACAACTTCCCCACCTCCGAGCAAAGGGCACTGCTTTCACACTCACCACAGAGCTAGCAGAAGGCTGGCTGGGCAGCTTCCTGCCTGGCATTTTGGGGCGGGCTGTGGTCGGGTGGCTCAGCTTGGTGCTGGAGACTGGGATGGCATCAAAGCAATTGGCATCTGAGGAATCAAGAGGCACCAACCCTCTCCATTAGTGAATACAGTTGGAGCCAGACTCCAGAGCGTGCCTTGTGCTCCCAGGGGAGGGAGTGGCCGCAGCCATGAGGATGTCACCAGCTCTGAGCTGTGCTGGACAGCTGATGCAATCTGCATCCCAACTGGCATAGCCTGCCCATGTGCCCTGCTGTGGGCCTGCTCCACCCACACTGCCCCAGCCAGACAAGGCAGCTGCAGAGGGGCCAGATGGCCCAGAGACCAGCCAGCCTAGTGCCCACCCAAGGCAGCATGCTGGGGCGGAGCACAGCAAACAGACTGAACTGTCCATGCCCTGCATAGGTAGCAGGTTCTCCCTTTCTGCTTCTGAAGGGAGGGAGAGATCTGGGCAGCAACAGCAAGGCCCAACAGCCAGGGCTCCTAGGTTCCCCAGGGTGGCTCAGCCAGGCAAGCCAGCACGGGAGCCTCATGACATCACGCAGGCTGTGCACACAGAAACCCCAACTGTTTCCTCCCTTGTCGTCTGAGAGGAGCCAAGGCCAGGCTCAGAACCCACGGCAGGGTGAAGTCCGGTGTGTCCACAAACACCCCATCTTGCCTGGGACAGACGATGCTTCCATTCATCCCCAGGCCCGCCCAAGTCCCTGCTCTGATGGGCAGCTCCTCCGAGCTCAGGGCTCAGCCACTGGGGAGGACGTGACTTGCCCACCCAGTGATGGGAGGGATCTGAATGTGCCAGGGTTACCTGGGTCTCTGGGCTTGCTCTTCTCCTCACTGGCTGCAGCACAGTTCGTCGGGGCATTGGGGGGCCTAGCAACAGCAGAGACATTCCTGAACATTAGAGGGACTCTGGAGAGCAGACTACAGGGCCCCCGCACGCTTTTGCCTCTTCCCTCCCCCCCCCCCCCCCAGCACCTAGATCCTGTCCTCTGCCCTTGTGGGGGAGAGGGGGGGGGGAGAGAAGAAGGACTGGGTCCCTGACCTGTTGAGAAGGCTGGAGGCCAGTTTGGTCTTGGCAGGGACTGGTGGGGCAGGAGCCACTTTCTTGCTGGTGGGGAGGCTCATCTTGGGCAGGTCCATCTTCTTCTGCAGCTTGGGCTCTGGGGGCAGAAGGCAGAGGTGAGGAGTAGTGGGGGGTGAGTAAGCAGCAGGGGCGGGGGGCAGCAAGGCTCTCAGAATTTACTGCTCACAAACCACAGCTGGCCAGTGGCAATCAGAAGCCATTGTGGCCAGACGACCATTCAGTAGTCTGGGTCCCAGTATGGTTCCCAGCAGACAAAGGCCTGGAGCCCATGGCAGCTGGCTCCTCTTGTAGGCACAGCCTCAACAACTGGTATTTGACCCAGGAGTGTGAGAGTGGGGAGCCTGGCAGCATCACTCTGTTCTGGGCCAAGCAACTACAGAGTGTTTCAGCCCCTGGGCCTGGCAGGCAGACTGGCAGCAAGTTGCACTGACTCTCCTGCCTGCACCAGGGAGACACACACGGCTGGCCAAACGTCCAGCTGCGCTGTGGCTCCGGCTCCTCACCCAGCCCTTTCCCAGATGCCTCAAAGCCTGGCTGGGAGCACAGAGACATCCAAAGCCAGGCTGGGGGCATGGATGGAAGCAGATATGGGTGGGCAGACTACTCCACTGTGCATGTGCCTGAGCAGTGGCCTTCCTCTCTGCACCCATCTGAGTGGGGAGTCCTGAGCTGCCGAGGGCAGGGAAAGCTCTGGCCTGCCACCTAGGGCACACCCCATGGGGAAAGGGGCCGATGCAGTTGACATATCAGTGCTAGCCCCTCAAGTCCCACCCTATGAAGGGGCCCCATCAGCCAGTGGGTCCTCATGGCACAGGTCCTCCTGGGGGAAGCCGCCCAGCCGAGGAGATGGGTAATTAATTGGCATGGCTCAGACCCCAAGGATGGAGATGCGGCTCTTCCCCCAGCACCCTTGGCCAGTCTGGCCTGGTGGGCACCTCACTGGCCCCACCATCCCACTGGTCTCTTTTACCTTTGGGCTCTTGGACGGGCTGCTGTTCCGCTTTGCTGGGGCTGGAGACTTTCTTCTCTGGCCTTAAGCCTGGCAGATAAGAGCAAGAGGACACACTGCTTGACTTTGGGTGGGGACGCCCTCCAGCAAGCATGGACACCATCCCTGCTCCCCCATGTCATTCCAGTCAGGCCCAAGGCCCTGACCCAAAGCTGGGGTCCTGTGGGAAGAACCAGTCCTGCTTCCTCCCAGGCTGGGACCAATTCCATCCACTCAGGAGTCCCCACTGCCCCATGCACACCCAGTCACTTGGTGCTGACCCAGCACTGGGTGACACCACACCCCTTCCACCACCTTGGCAGTCACGCTGGGGACGTGTGTCATTTACACCAGACAGACGCTTGCTGGCTGCCCAGCACAGCTCTCCATTTTTACCCTAGGGCAGGGGAACCTGGCCCCCTGTATGGGGCATCCCACCCACACAGTTAGCTCCCCTCAGGGCCCAAGGGCCTCTCAAACTCCCCTCAGGCCTATGTGCCCCAGCGAGGGGGTGGAGAGCCAAGATGCTCCCTCAACACTGTTGGAAGCTCTCCTGCATGTGGGAGGTGAGCAAATCAGAGGCCTAGTGCTGACATTTAAGCAGCTCAGCCTGGTGCATCTGGGAAGCTGCCTAACACCTAGATGGATGCATGCAAGCCTGATGGCTCTGACCTGCCACAAGGCATGGAGATGGGGAACAATGTTCTCGGCTGGCACCATGCTGGCTTGGACCTGGCCTGCACTACTCCCCTGCCAGGTATGCAGGGAAGGGAGGGAACAGAATATGCAAGGAGCACCAGGATGGGGAGCTGGGCACTGCTCTGGCATATACATGGGCTGGGACGTCAGTGCCCAAGGTGCCCCCAAAATACACCCAGAGTTTGACCCCCATATGCAGAGCTGCTTCCCCTGTGGCGGGATGGAGCCCAGAGCTGGCGCAGCCCCAGACAGTTCCAAGCACACCCCCCATCCCCGGTAGCTATAAGCCCAGCTCCACCCACCATCAGAAGCAGACGTGTCTGTGGTCTGCACTTCCTCTGCCGGCTGCTGCACCCAGCACCTCTCCTTCATTGTCCTCCACGCCAGCTTGACAGCGCAGCTACATGAGGGGTGAAGGCCAAGGTGGGGAGCCAGCCCCAGGTCCCCTCCAGAGCTCAAGGACCACTGGATCGGGGACAGCTTACGCCACGTGGCACCAGACCAGTCCCACCAGCTCTCCCCAGGCCAGGACTGACCCCAGCAGCCACAGCAGGATGGAGCGGGTGGTTGGGCTCACCCAGCCAGCCCTTCCGCTGATAAGCCACGGCCAGTCCACGGAGTGTTTTCACAAATCAAAGCCACCCACTGATTTCAGCCTCCGAACACACCCCTTGCCAACATCTCCTGCCTGGACCCTGCACAGGAGCTTGTGCAGCCCAGACCCAGGTGGGACAAACCTCTCCAGTCAGACCCAAGGGAAGAGAGCTGGTGATGGAAATTCTGCTCCTTCTGGTGCCAGAACCATCTTGGCTGGCAGTGGATTTTGCTGCCAATTCTCAATAGATGCCAGCTGGGGGCTGCCGGCTCCTAAATGCCTCCTCAGCAATAACCAGCCTTGCAGAAGAGAGGCAGCCACAAAGGGACCCTGAGCAGGGCTGAGACAGGCTGGGAATAGGGCTAGTCACCCACTCTCAGCCCCTCGCCAAGTTGAGAGGAGACAAACTTTCAGGAGTCTTCAGGATGCAGACAGCTGGGACAAGCAACTCCAGCCGGGCCCTGGCCCCTGTGGGACAGCTGCTGTGTTCCCCAACCCCAAGGCAGGTCCTCTACGCCCAGCACTTGGGGATCCTCAGGGGCGAAGGGCACTCGAGTATGATGGCACAGGGCTGGCAGCAGCCCGTGGTCACTCATTGGAGAGACCACTCCCCTCCACACTAGGATGTACACCATGGTCAGTGCACAGAGCCGAGGGGACACAGGTACCTTCCACCACGGCCACGCAGCTTTTTGCAGGGTGGCTTCCTGGGCCCAGACTCCAGCCTCTGGCCTTCAGCTGCATTCACCTGCCTGCTGCTCCCCGGAGCTCTGCTTGCAGCCCGCCCTCCCAACAGCCCAGTGCCCCAGGCACATGATGCAGAGGAAGCTAGTGCTGTGATGCAAAGGAAGTCAGAGAAGCGGAGCATGCCGGCCTCTGACTGGCTCTGCAGCCCACAAGGTGATGTCATCACCTTGGCCCTGCTTTGCTACCCAAAGTCAGCCAGCCTCCCGCATCATGTAGCAGGGAGGGTTTCACTGTCACCCCTACCCTGGGGCACATGCGGACTGCTTGGAGCTGCTTTTGGCTCCCCTAGCTACTCTGTTGACAAGCCCATGGTGGCCTCTGGGACTGGCAGGACCCCAAGTAGCTACACTGGCCCGTTAGCCTGCCTCCCAGTTGGCTCCCCGACTTGGCAACAGCACCATGTGGGAACCAGGCACTCCACAGTGCCAGCGGGGCCAGCCCAAGGCCTCTGTTGTGCCTTCTGCCCTCGAGCCACTCTGAAGCAGGGCCGGGCATCTTACTTACCCAATTCCTGGCTCGGTGAGGGCTCCACAGCCTTTACCTGCAACAGAGAAGAGAATGATGAGCAGGAGAGAGCACCGACCCCACGATGTCCTGCAAGGGCCCACAGCCACTCTTTGCCTCAGCATTCAGAGCCACACTGAGCTGAATAAGGTGCTCCTTCACCTTCGGGGTTCTCCAAGTCATGGCACTGATGCCACGCAGGAGGGGCAGAGGGTCTACTGGCTTCCCTGTAACTAGACTGGATTCAATCCAGCTGCCCGGCCCAGTCAGCTATGTCTTGGGTTCTTTCCTCTTGGCATCTCTGAGGACAGGTGCTGCCTGCAGCCTAGGTGAGCCCTGTGTCTGGGCAGACCATCAGGCCACAGCTGAGCTAGGAGTGGATTGTTGTTATGGCTGCATTTCCTAGCCTGAAGCAAGCAGCTTGCATGCCAAGCCAGCCTGTGCCTGGGCTGTTCCCTTGGGGTCCCTGCACCCATTCCTGGAAGGATACAGACCCTTGAGCACCACAGAGCTGACCCCCAACAGGGCCAGGAGCAATCTGCTCACGTGACAGACTGCTCTAGCATCACAGCCCCCACCCCAAGCCCTGAGCTCCTTCACCTCCCCACAACAGGTCTGCTTGCTAGGACCCCCACACTAGCCAGAGGCACCCAGCACAGGACTCACCTTTGGCCCCAGGGGCTGCAGCAGCATCACAAAGTTATCAGGGAAGATGCCCCTCCTGCCGTCACATTCCCCTTCCCACCAGCCCTCATCCTCTGTCTCCTGCAAGGAGAGCAAGTGCTGCTCAGCTCAGGTAGGGGAACAGAGCACCACCACCATACTGCACTCCAGCTCCCCCACATGGCCCAGTACCTGGCTGCAGCCTCAGACAGCACAGAGCACAGGAGGGCAGGGGCGTGGGGATGGACAACAGGCCACAGGGCCCAACTCCTGCCTGTTTCTGCTCCCTTGTGGCACCCAGCAGATTTTCCCCAGGCCAGACATCTTTAACAAGAAGGGCTCAGAGGGCCACAAACGCCACAGATCCCCACACTGCCAGGGGTCCCTTCCGCATCCAAGGGCTGGGACTGGAACCTTTCCCCAGAAGCTGCAGCCAGCAGTTCAGGGATGGAGAATGGCTGGGCTGGGCACTCTGTGAACTGTTGGCAGACAGACAGGGCCTTGCTGATGATGCTGGCCAGGAGAGGGTGTCTAGGAAGTACATCATGGTGGAGCGGGGGGCTGAGACCCATAGGCTAATGGCCCCGAGTCTCAGGCTCCAGTATTTGGGTTTCCCCACCTGGTCAGTGGAGCAAAGGGGCCATGGCTGCTGGTGGTCTATGCCTCCTGCATGACACTGTCTGGATTTAGGGGATCATTTAGGATTGTTTTTCATATTAATATTTCATATTTGCAATAATCCATATGCAATATGCTGTGTTTGGTACCAAAAGAAGGGTTGCCAGTCTTCTAGAAATCATTCTATGGCTGATATGCAGGTGTCATATCTATATCAGAAGTTAGGAATACATTTGTTCTATTTCTGTTTCAATTTATTGAACTCTGGGAAACTCCCCAGACTGGATGTCTACAACCTTTGTCTCCTTAATGGCCCTTTAATGAAGCTTCCAGATATGGTGGGCCCAGGGAGAAACCTGTTGAGCCACTGGCACTTGCTCTTGTGACTCAAGTCCATTTTGATTTCCAAAATCTCCACAAAGTATGGGGAAGGCTAGAGGTGATATAATTCAACAGCCCCAACTCCATTTTGTCTTCAGTCTCCAGCCAACACCCATCTCTGGAACTATTCCTCTTCAGCTGGACAAAGGATTGAGGCCCACCCAGATGCTGGGTGTCTATCCAAAGAATTAGACATAACTGCAAACTCCAAATTCTTCCAAGGACTCAATTCATATGGACTCAATCATTCGTATGGATGTGATTCACTCTGACCCTTTAATGTATCTCATATTTTGTTTCTTTTCTTTTTATATTAAACCTTTAATTTTAGTTACTAAAGGATTGGTTGGCAGCAGGGCCGTCCCTAGGGGGGTGTGGGGCCCTGGGTGAATCACCCTCTGCAGGACCCCCACTCAACACCCTGCCAGCACTGGGGGGCAGGGGCAGGCCCCTGCTCCAGCCGTCCCATGCTGGAAAGCAGGTGAGCCGTGGAAAAGCAGTGGCCCAGTTCAGTGCTGCCAGTCCATGCCCCCACTCCCCGGCCATGCACATTGCTTTTGGCTCTGTGTCAGAGCAGCAGGGAGGAGGTGGCAGGCAGCGCGGCAAGGGGGGTAGTGATACAGACCCCACGGTGCCTCTGTCCCCCTTCTCCCCCCCCGCCCCAAGCTGAAAGCAGCATACGTGGGGAGGAGGCGGCGGACCGGTAGCACTGAACTGGGCCACCAATTTTGGCCGGCTTGCCTAGTCCCTGGTTTGGGGGGGGCAGTGGTACAGGCCCCACAGGGCCCCCCAAAGTGCAGGGCGCTGGGCAGCTGCCCAGCTTGCCCTACCCCAGGGATGGTCCTGGTTAGCAGCGTGGTATTTTGGGTAAGATCCAAAACTATATTGTTCTGTGTAATGTGGCTGGCCCTTTGGTGTCAGGGGAACCTATTTCTTTAAGTGACCCAGTGACCAGCAGGGGGCCAGAGGAGCTGATGTGCAATAAAGAGGGCTGTTTATGCTTTGGTATATTTCTTGATAACTGGCGTGGGGAATCAGAACCATTGTTTCTTTACTGATTGGGAATCAGGTTTAAGTATCACTCATCAGTCTTTGGAGAGTTTGACTCTCAGTTTTGCTGTTAGCCCTGGTTTCTGCATATTCAGAAGGTTATCCCAGGAGACCCAGGTCACACCCAGTATCATGGCCAAAGCCACAGTGTGAGTAAGAGACACATTAATGAGCAACTTTTTGGCTGTGGGGGTAGGCAGTAGGGGGCTGGCTACCTCCCCAGCAAGGGTCAGAACATCAGCTTTCCCAAGGGGGTTCACAGCTTATCCCAGCAGGCCAGGGCCGGCTCAAGGGATTGTGGTGCCACAAGCCAAATTTTGATTTGGCACCGCCCCCATCTCATTCACGGAGGCTGAAAATGGTTTTCCAAAGTCCATAAATCTCCAGTGTCTGCCTGCAGATTGAAAGTGGACTCTGCGTACATGACTTAAGCTGCAGGTTGACCTACAGTGACTGAGCTGCTTGGAAGAGTTGAAGAGGCGGGAGCCAGCCTGATCTTCGGGGGGGGGCTAGGCGCCTCTGAGAACTGTCGCCTGAAGCCATGTCTGTCTCTTGCCTCACAGCAGAGCCGGCCCTGTAGCAGGCCCCCTCCCGTCCCTGGCTCCCCTGAGCTCACTCACCGGCTCACCACACACTCACCTTGTGGAGAACCAGAATGATATCACCTTTCTTCAGCGGCAGCTCATCCGGGAGCTCAGGCTTGTAGTCGAACATGGCCCGGCAGTACTCAGATTTGCAGTCTGTGTGGGAGCAGGTCAGAGGAAAGCCCCACACAGTCACGGATGGGGCTGGAGGGTACAATGTGCTGCCACCCATCCCCCCAGCAAGCTCTACAACCTAGCCGGTTGGACCCATCCGGTGAACCCAGAAGTGCTGGTGCTTTGCAGAAGCAGGCCAGGGAAAGGACCATGCTCTGGGCAGCTGGGGAAGAGTCCATGCGCTCACCTTGTGGATGAAGCAGCAGGCATGCACTGGATGCCTGAGCCCAGCCCAAGGGCTTTCCTGACCATGCCTGGGACTCAGTCTTTGGAGATAGTTGGGGAGGTCCCTTCCCACCCCCCACAGTACATGGACGGACATTTCCCAGCTAGGCCCACAGGGGACACAGCTACTTGGGGGGAGGGCAGCAGGCTTGGTGGGGACTGGGGAGTGCAGGCCCCACTCACCTGGCTGCAGGGGGCGGCTGGGTGGGGGGCTCTGTGCCACTGGACTTGGCTTCTCCGGCTTCTTGGGGGGCTCTGGCTGTGGAGACATGAGGCTCATTAGCATTCGGGGGGGGAGGCACATGCAGGGTGGGGAAGGAGGGGGTGCCCAGAGCACAGAGCTTCCACATCCCCTCCCCAGAGAGCACCCCATAATGGGAGCAGACACCTCCCCACTAACTCCCTGTCTCCCAGAGGTGGATCATGTTGGGCCTATGCAAGCCTGGAGCAGCTGCCAAGTGCCTGCCAAGGCTGGGGGACCCCAAGCTCCCTGAACCGTTCCTTGTGCAAGCTCCCACCCAGCACCAGCCCACTCAGCCGCCCTTGGCCAGGAGCAGCCAGGTCAGACCACAAGTTAGCCTGTCCCTGGGGCTGCTCCTTGGGGTGGGGGGAACAAGGCAGAGAAGACTATGGAAGGTGAATCCCAGGACTGTTCTACCCCTCTAATCCCAGCCACCCTCCAATCCCTGGGGCCGCCTCCCTCACCTTTTCTGCTTCCTTCACAATGAAGGTCTCATCTGTCACCCTTGGCCGCTGCTTCCCAGCCCCATTCTTCAGGAGTGGCTCCAGGGCCATCAGCCCTGCACACAGCACAGGGAGGGGAGTTACCTTGGGGCCATGGGGGTTGCCGACTCCTCTGCAAGATGCTGATCTGACCCAGAGCACCCAGCAGCTGACAGCACCAGGTCAGCTCCCCTGAGCTCCCCCGGGCACAGTCCCCCACCCCCAGATACACAGGCTCTGTCCCTGTTGAGGAAGATGCAGCATGTGGAAGGAGCCTACCTTCCAACTAAGCTGGGATTCCCACCCTGGGCTGGTGCCCAGCATGGTCACAGGAAGGTTTGCACAGGTGAGCAGGATGACAGTGCAAACCAGCCTGTCAGCTCCCAGTTGGGCCCAAAAACATCCTGGGACCTTCCTAGACCAGCTCCTTCCCAGGGCCTAGGCTGTGGCTCCCCAGTCCCAGTCCCCCCTCCTACCTGGGGGCAGCCTGTCCAGCTCCTGGACAAAGTTGGAGGGGAAAGCACCAACCCGGCCGTTCTTTCTGCCCAGCCACCAGCCATCCTCGATCTGCAGGGGAGGAGAAAGGCTCAGGGCTGAGCCCCAACTGTCTGACCAGCTCACCCAGAGCATCTAAGGCCAATGCCAAACACACACACACACACACACACACACACACACACACACACCCCTTGTGCGGACAGAGCACAGACCAGCTCCTGGCCCCCACAACAGCTTTCCTCAGGGTGCCAGGAGATAGCCTTAGTATCTTGACAAATCCCAGCCTCCTGAAAATGCTCCTGTAACATTTATGGGAAACAGCTTTCCTCTTCCCTCCTCCTAAACTACCAGTTTGGAGATGCCCCCTGCTCTGTGCAAACCCTCCCACCCCAATTGCTCCCCACAGGGGCTAGAGCAGAGCCAGGCTACTCCTCTTGAGGTCTCCCTTTACCTGCCCAGCTCCCTTTAGCTCTGGTTTTTCCCTGCCCTGCTTTCCCATCTCTTGCCCTCGTCCCCTTCCCCATGCAGACAGAGTAGGCATCTGGCACACTCACCCATCACCCTGGCACAGGCAGGCAGGGGGCTAGCCATGCCTCTCTGGTGGAGCCACAAACCCTCCTAGCATCACTGCTACCCCCTGGCACACAAGGGAGGGAAAGGGTGGGCAGAAAGAGGCAGCCCTTGGTGGTACACGTGGACTGGCCTCAGTTCTCTGCTATTGGGCTGTAACCAATAGAAAACTGCTCCTGCTGGGCCTGGGCCCCACGCCGGCCCACTCAGCCGTGCCTGCGTACAGTGTCCAAGCCAAGCCCTGACCGGCTTAGAGCAGGTGCCAGTGGCTGGAAATAACCCACTGCTCCAGCCTTCCTGCCCCCAGGAAGGAATGTGCATGGACATCCCAAATTCCCTGACTGGCCTTCCCAGGCTCCTGCACAAATAGGTGCCCCCCCAACCCCTCTCACCTCCTCCAGAATCTGCACCAGCTCCCCAGCCTTCAGCTGCAGCTCATCCGGCTTTTCCGGGGTATAGCTGAAGTTCACCTGGCACCAGCGCTGTTGTGGCCCCAGTGGCTTCTTCACTGGTGTGGGAACAACAGGAGAGACACATCACTTGGGGAGGGGATGGGCTGCACCAGGCGTGCCAGCAGAAGACAGGGCCCCATACTGCACGGCTGATGTTTGGATAGGGGTTTGATGGCAAACTCAGCACTCAGGATTTGATGCTCTCTGGCTTTAGAGAATCATTTATTATTTTTCATATTTCATATTTGCAATAATCCACATGTGATATGCCATGTTGGGTGCCAATAGAAAGGCTGTAATCATCTAGGGATGATTCTATGGTTTATACGTAGTTGTTATATCTGTATTAGAAGTTAGGAATGGGTGCGTTCTATTTGTGTTCCAAGTTATTTGATTCTGGGACCCTGCAACCATTGTCTCCTTAAAGGCTCATTAGGGAAGCTCTGAGGTATAGTGGGCCCAGGAAGGAATCTGTTGAGTCATTAAGACTTGCCCATGTGACTCGACTTATCTCCACTTTGATTTTCAAAGACTCAGCACAGCATGGTAAAAGACAGAGGTGGCAAAATGCCAGCAGCATCAACACTATGTTGTCTTTAGTCTCCAGACTGCAACCAACACTCACCCCTGGAACTATTCTGCTGCAACTGAACAAAGGACTGAGACCCACCCGTGTGCGGGGTGTCTACCAGTGGAATCGGACTAAACTGCAAACTCCAAATTCGTCAAGGACTTGCTTTCTATGGACTTTAAATCATTTGTACGTATGTGATTCACTTTGACTCTAACATCTCTCATTTTGTTTCTTTTTGTTTTATATTAAGCCTTTAGTTGTAGTTATTAAAGGATTGGTTGGCAGTGTGGTATGTTGGGTAAGCTCCAAGCCTCTATTGTTCTGGGTGATGGGATGATGTGGCTGACCCTTTGGGGTCAGGAGAACCTATTTCTTTAAGAGACCCAGTGGCTAGGTGGGGACCAGAGGAGCTGATGTGCAGTAAAGGAGGCTATTTCTGTTTTGTTATGCTTCATGATGACCAGTGTGGGGTATCAGAAGCATGTTTTGCTGCTGACTGGGAGACTGGTTTAAGTACCACCCATCAGTGGTTTAGGGGTTTGGCCCCCGGTTTTGCAGCTTGCCCTGAATTTTGCACATTCAGGTGGTTATCCCAGGAGACCTGGGTCACAAAGGGTCCCAGCTTGTGACGGGATCTTGCCCACAGTCAGACACCCCCTCCTCTCACTATCCCACTGCAAACACTGGGAACGCCCAGCAGCTTGTCCAACCAGCTCTTCTTCCCCTCCCAAGGCTGCCACCCTACAGGCCACAGCCCAGCTCTCCCAGTGGGTCTCTAGACCTCCAGGCTTCAAAGGAAAGCTGGGAAACCTGAAAATGAGGCAGCCTGCCTGAGTCTGCAGACAGCCAAAAACAAGAGGTCAAAGAGGCATGGTAGGGCATCTTCCTGGGAATGCCCCCTTAGGTTTCAGAATTGCCAGCCCTGATGGCCATGTCACTGCTGGACAAAGAAGGGGGAGGGTATGACTGATGCGTGGGAGAGCCCAGAGGCAGCCTTAGGCAATTGAGGACCCTAGGTGAAGGCCCTTTATGGGGCCCCTATAGGCCCCCAATGCTGCCCTCACCATGGCCCTAGGCCACCACTGCTACCCTAACTGCCCCCCCATCCCAACTCTGACTGGTGGAAGTGGGGGGCCGCAAACCACCAGGGCCAGAGGCTGCGCCACCTGCCCAGCCTCCCGGCTTCTCTGCAGCGCAGACAGAGTAGTGCTCCCCACATACACCCAGCCAGCCGCGCCTCCCCACGGGGAGGGGAGTGGCCGCCACAGTGCTGCCACTTCCCGGGACTGGGGGCCCCTGGAGTGGCCCACTCCAAAGAGTTCGGGCTGCTTCACCCCCAGCCACTGCAGGTCTGAATAGAGACTGCCTCACTCCCAGGCCCTAGATCCGGCCAGTTCAGCCCTGAGGTGGCCAGGGGCGAAGCGGCTCAAACTCTTTGGAGAGGGCTGCTCCAAGGGCCCCCACTCCTGGCAAGCTGCAGCACTGCGCCGCGCCAGCTGCTCTCCTCCCTCCCCCTGGGGGTTGTGGCCAGCTGGGTGTACATGGGGAGCGCTGCTCCACCCCACTGCAGAGACACTGGCCAGGAGGGCAGGCAACACAGCTACCTTGCACTTGGGGTGGTGGGAGAAGTGAAGCATGTGACTGCTATGGGACCCCTTACTCCTCAGGACCCCAGGCGACCGCCTTCTTTGCTTACCCCAAAAGCCGCCTCTGGGGGAGCCTCATTTCCTGCTTTGTGTGGGTGGAGCTTGGTTTGTAGGCAGCGCTCAGGATACTGCCACTAGTTCCACCTCCTGCCCTTTGGGAGCTCAAGCCCTGTGCCCTTACAGCAGCCTGCTCTGTTCATAACATGCTGATTGCTAGTGTAAGGCAGGCATCTCCCAGGCTGGTGGGAAACCAGGTTGCAGGGTGGGAGAGAAAGAGAGGGACTGAGAGCTGGAGGGGTGTCAGTCAGTGCTGGGCATGGCCAGGCTCCCTGCTCAGCAACCAGGCAGGTGAACATGGAGCCTCTGGGGGGTGGAGGGAAGCCAGAGGCCCATTTCACTTTTCCTCAAGCAAAAAACCTAGTTGCCCCATTACTGCTGCCCCGCAGGCACTCCACCCCCCCCATCCCTTTCACAGGCTGCCCCAAGCCCCTGTGGGCTCTATGCCGGCTTCTCCCTGCACCCCACACCAGTCCCAGGCCAGAAGGGCGACTGAAGCCCTGACAGCAGGGAGCCCTGTTGGGCACTGGCACGCTGCACTGGTGGAGCAGGAAGAACGCAGAGTCCTGGTGCTCCCTAGTGGCCCCCCCCCTGGGCCCAAGGCAGGAAGGCAGCAGATGCAGTTATTGGCTTCAGCTCTTACAGCGAAGGCAGCCAACATGCCCCACAGTTAAGGCACTGGAGGCTGCTGCTGTTGGCATGTGGTGGGCAGCACTGGGGGGCGGAGTGGCCTGGCTCCCTCGCTTCCAGTCCTAGCGTAGCAGAGATGCTGCCACCTCACCAACCCCATTGCAAGCAGTGGGCTCCCCCTGGCTTGAAGAACAGGCCCATTGTGTATTGCAGCCCCTTGGGGGCCGGTGCGTCACCAACAGTGCCATGAGTGGGCCCCACGCAGTGCCAGGGGAAATGAACGAAGGAGCCTGAGCTGACAGCTGCTCCCACAGCACAGTGTCAGATGGCAACCATGGTGGCACCAGTGAAAAGGGTGGAGTTAAGGCCATGCTCTCTCTCTGCTGGCAGCAGGCATAGGAGACCCACCAGGACTATCCAAAAATCAACCAAGCCCCCCATACCTGTCTTGGGACCTGGGGGACTTCTTGGGGAGATGCCAATGGAACCCAAGTGTCCTGGTACCCAGCACTGGGCCCAGCTCCCTCCTCTCCAGCCACAGGCCCATTCACAAATGTCCCCCCGCCCGACATACCAGATGCAAACCATGCATGCTCAGATTAACCCCCCCCCCCAGTTACCATGGCACCCACCGCATGCCCAAATGCCCACCTGAGGACCATGCCCCAGTGCTGGAGCATGAGAGAGTCTACAGTTTTTGACACCGCTGGCCTGCTGCCTGCCCACCAAGTGCAATTTTCCAGCACACCCTGTCTGAGGGGGGGGGGGAACCCTCCTGTGTTGAGATAGTCACTCACCTTTGCGGATAGAGCGGGGGCATCTGCAACCTCCGTCAGCCATGAGAGACGCTGGGATTTCCTGGAGGCGGGCAGAGCACAAAGCGGGTGAAGCATGAGAGGATGTGAAACCCACCACAGCTTCTCACAGCCAGACGCCTTGGAAGTGAAACTCCCATGGCTGCAAGGACAGTGCAACCTTGGAGCTTTGCTCCCAGGTAGTGCATTGGGGGGAAGCTCAGGGTCCAAGAGGGGCCTGACCCTGATGGAGGAAGGATAACACCTGCCCCAGAGGTCAGCCTGAGGCATCTTGCAGAAGCACTGAGGAACCTGCATGGGTCTCTAGTACCCCCCACTGACTAGCATCTAGTGCCGCCTGGACCTCCTAGATTCAGGGATCCCTTGTGGGTAAACCCATCACGTTCACTTATCCTTGATGGCTGGTCACACTGCATCAAGTGGTGCCCAAGCCAGGGCACGGAGCATGGCCCCCAGACACAGATGAGTGTGGCCACACAGGGGCCAGGAGATCTGAGTTCAGACAGCAGCATGGGCAAAGCAGGAAATGATTCTGACTCCCTCCCTGGTGCTTGCATGACAGTGGAGGAAAAAACCAAACACTGGGATTTCTTTGCCCAAGGCCGCCTAGCCACAAGCATCCCATAATTTGCAGAAAGTAGGCAGTGGAGAAGGGATGCAACCCCACCCAGGTAGCACCAGTACTAGAGTCAGTCCCTGGCTGGGGGCAACTGCAGACTGACCTTCACTCATTTTTAAGTACAACTCACTGGGCTTATCCCCAAAAGGCCGCACCCAAGGCAGGGTGCTAGGCCCAGGCTGCTCCATTCCCCCCCCCAGCACAGCACTGTCCCCAGGCCATTGCCAGGCATGAGCTCACACTAGCAGCCTCTCACCCGCCTTCCATAGCAGCCCCCATGCAAGGCAGCCATTTGGGCAGCAATTACTAGAGGGGAAAAAACAGCTGTCTGTCCTGCTTACATAGGTAAGTTGGTGGGTGTGGCCCAGGGACCCACACCCCTTTGCTCTGCCCATGATAGAGAGGGCAAACAGAGGGGGATTCTGGGACAGTGGAGAATTGCACCTGTCCAGTGATGCTGACTATCTCCCCTTTCCACCCCATGGGTTGTGCAGGAAGCTGCAGAGGCTCTCTTGATTCTTGGTCCCCAGAGCTCACAGTGGGAGCTCAGGGGGGGAACTGCATGTCCTGCAGGTGTGCATTGCTTTGCATGCATGTCAGATGTTTGCAGGGTGTGGGTGCATACACCTGTGTGGGGCTGTGCTCACAGTCCCGTCCCCCCCCCCGGTCAGGTTTGCTTTGGGAAGCTGCCAAGCCACCACATGAAGCTGGCCTCGCGAGTGAGTTGCACAGGAAGTGGATTCAACAGGTAGCAGGGAGATGGTCCTGTGTGGTGGGCAGGAGCTGGCCCTTCTCTTGGGGTGGGGCAGGGCAGGGGATGGGCCCCTGTTCCTGCATGGTGGCAGCAGCAGTGTCTTTCTTCATAGCATGGCCGACTCTGATACCCACTGCCTTACCTGCACAAATTGCTGGGGAAAGAGCCCCTTCTTGCCAGCAAACTCCCCCTGCAGCCATCCCTCCTCAGGGCCCGGCTCCACCTTCTGCACGATGTCCCCAGCTTTCAGGTGCAACTCACCCTCCCGCTGCCCAGCAAAGTCCACCAAAACCAGGGCCTCCCCTAGAGCTGGAAGAAAGCATAGCTGAGTGCTGAAGGCTCTGCTCAGCAGAGCTGCAAGGACAAGAGTGGTGCTTCCTGACGGAGGCTGGGCCTGGGCCTGGGCCCTCAAGGCAGCAAGTGTGGGAGACTAAGTAACCCGGTTTGCCCAGCCGGAGCCTGGCACATCGCAGGTGGGGCCTCTCAATGTGCCACCCCTGGTACATGAGGGACAGGGCTGGAGCTTGCCTGGGTGGTTAGCGTGGGAACTCTTTGGGGCAAGGACTGCTTGAGTTCATGTGGCACCTGCCAGTGGGGCCAGATCAGGACTTGGACAGCAAGCAGAAAACCTCATGGGGTCTGTTGTGCAGGGATGCGTGAGGCAGGGCCTCCAGTCTGACGATACCAAAGGCCTGAAGCTGCAGCTGGGGAGAACTGGCGCAGGCCCCAGAGCAGAGGCAGCAGCAAATTCCTTGGGGGCCAGATGGGACAGAGGATGATGTTCCCAGGCCCAAATAGAAGGGGGTGCACTCCCCAGGCAGGGAGGCTACCTAGCCTGTTGGAGGAGGTGCTTGGCTTCTCTCCCATTGTATCCGATGAGGAGAGATCTAGGGACCTGGCCCAGCAGGGTGCCCCTACAGAAGACAGAGGAAACTTTAAGCTCAGCTGGTTACAGGCAGCCCCAGTGACACATGGAGAGTAGCTGGGGGACAAGCTAGGGCCCTCCATTGCTCAAGCTCTCAGCCCCTGGGTCCACGTACTTGCTCCTGCGTGTCCTGAACAAAGGTGCAGGTGTCATCTGTGCTTTGATCATAGTGCCCATAGGGCGAGGCTGGCAGCCTCCCAGACAGCCCCAAACTTGTCTCCTGCCCCCAACACCTGGCTAGGCAGTTCTTGCAAACCCTTGCCAGGGGAGTAGCAGCCCCAGTACCCTGGGCTACGTACCCATGGTGGTTCGTGGAGCCTCCTGCTAGAGATCGCGTTGGCAGGCTCCAGCCTGGAGCCGGAGAAGGGACTGCACTTCCCTAGACTCGTGGCTCACGGAGCAGGGAGGGAACTGCCAGTTATGACAAGCCTGGCGTGGGGGCCGGGCTCCAGGAGGGAGGCAAACAGGCGAGGCCGGTTCTGATAAGTGCCGACTTTTCACAGCCTGGAGGAGCCATGAGTGGAGCTGGAGCTGCAGGAACCTGGAAAAAGGTAACAGTGGGGCATGACCAGCTCCACTGGAATTGCAGCCCAGGCAGCAGGACTGGGCCCTACACTACTCTTCAGGATCCCAGTCCAAGCTATGACAGTGACTGCAGGGGCCTCCAGAGACCACACCACTGGCCCCGGAAGGAAGCCCAGAACTTACAGCAAGGAGAAGGCGAGGAAAAGAGGCTCCCAAAATGGGGCGGTAGATGGGCGCGTGGTGGGGAGAGCAGCAGGGAAACCCCTAGTGTTGTGTGCAGGTCCCAGAGTCATGGCACAAGGCTGAACAACTCTGCAGCCACAAACCAGTGAGCTCAGCCCTGGCAAGGAGTCAAGCCTTGGCCCGGGTTAGAGAAGTGAGGGACTCACCAGGGGTGACCCAGCCAGCCTGTGGCATGGCAGGGAACAGAACCCATCTGTCCTTGGCTCTCAGCCTAGGAGATGTCTCCACTGCCCTACTGCCACCCCATCTGCAAGGTTCACACAGATACCCCAGCAGGGCAGCCCCCCAGCACTGTTAGAGCAGCCCAGAGATGGGTCCTGGAGGAGGCCATTAGCTTACTCTCAGACTGGGGGGATGGCTGCTCAGCCCCTCTGCAGGCTGTGCTCTAGCCAGTCAGGCAGTGGACGCTGAGCCTGGACACACTTGTTTGCTGCCTGTGCGTGAGCCATGCCCACAGCCATGCAACCTGGGCACCTTAGCCCTGCTGCTGAGGTGGGCCACTCCCCTATACAGTGCCTGGCCTTGACCCCTAGGGCTTTGCTCCAGCAGCCCTTCTCCCATTGGGATCTGGGCATGGCCCAAAACCCCGTCCATGGTGTGAGTGGCAGTGCCAGGGAGGGTCTGGCCACATGTACCTTTGGAGTTTCTGGCTGGAGAAGCAGCAAGTGACCAGGAAGGTCTTGGGGTCATGGATGCTCCTAGCCTGGACAGGTTTGGGGCAAAGGCAGGGTGCATGCATAGTCTCTGGCCTGTGTGGACCAAGCTTGGCCAGCCGAGCCTAGGTCTGAGTACCTGAGCCTCACCAGCCACAGTGGAGTGAAAAGAGAGAGGCTGGCTGAGCCCACAGAGCAGCATCAGGCTGTTGGGGATGCTGAAGGAAAAGCAGACATCCCTTGCTGTGTGCCCCAGTGACCTCTCTCAAGCCCTGCAGTAGGCAGCTCATCTGTCATTTAAGCAGCATGGATCCCACCAGTAACGGGGACAAAGAGCAGCTCTCAGTCACAGGGGGATAGGGTGCTCAGTCCTGCTCCAGGAGTCAATCAGGCAGCAGGCACCAAGCCTGAAATGGACTCACCCTCATTCAGGATGTTGTCCCACTGCTGGTCTGTGTTGGAGAGGTACTGAACTCATGCTCGTTGCCACAGGAGCTTAGCATCTTGGGCAAGAGCCTAGCCAATGTAACACCCTCCCACCTGGGGTAGTTCTCTCCCCAGAGAAGACAGCAGTAGATTCTCTCTGGCTGCTTATGTGGTCTCTGTGCACAGGCTTGAATTCAACAGCAGCCTCAGCTCCAGAGAGACTGGTAGGTGTACAAGAGCTTGGCTATGCTGAGCTGAGAATTTGTGTCTGCTCTGTGGTTTAGTCAGAAATGCCCTTTGGAGTGCCATCCCTTACCAATCCTTCTTAGCCACATTACCTGTGTTTGTTTTTTAAAATAAACTTGGTAACAAAGCATGTCCCCTCTATTTCCCTGTCAGCCAGCATGGCTCAAGTCTCTGCTAGGTCAGAATGGAGAAGGAAGCATCTGTAGATCAGCAAAGGACACATTTGCTTTGGGCTTGAGTAACCAAACAGCAACTGCCGGCAGGAAATACAGGAAAATAAAGAGCACCTCCTGCCATACCTGGGTTGATCACTGTCTGGCAGAGGGACATGGGCTGGGAGAACCTATTCACCATCAGCTCTGTGCCCTGCCGAGATCTGTACCTTATCTTGTTTGCTTAACCTATGGGATTAGGAGCAGGGGGGGAATTTGGACCCAAGCTCACCTAATAGTCTTCCAGACTTTCCTTTGGAAGCCCCCAGATGGAAGTTCAGATCACAGAATCTTCTTTCCCAGCAGTCACCCTGACTGAGCATTCAGGACTGATGAGCTAGCCTTTGCACTTGACCTAGGGCTAGGCTGACGTCTCAGCAGACTTGGCCCATCAGCTGTAGCTACAGAGCTAGTATCCGCCCACTGCTTTTCAGCAACCAGACAGCTCAGTTCAGGCCCTCTCTGCACTGGCTATTTGCACACAGACATGCAATCTAGGTCTGTGCAGTCACAGTCCCTAAACCACTCCAGTGCTTTGGCTGCTGTCTTTTTCTACATGTGAATCCTCTATATTTGACCCAAAAACATCAGGAAACACCATTTCAGGCAAGAGCAGGGATATTCCACAGTTACCTCCCTGGGCTGATAGCAGATAACCAGAGGAATACCTTCTGGTCCTTCCCCAACTTCAGGGCGCTCTCACCCTTTGGAGCACCTATGACTGACATGCTGAAATCTACGTGGCACAGAGCAGCTGTAAAAGTCTGTGTGCAATGTTTATTTATTTACTGCAAGATGGTGTTGGAGTAGGTGCGGCAGAAACCAACTTCAGTTATGACAGATCAAGGAAGTGGTTTCCTTTGGTGATTCCCCATTTACCATTACATTTTGAGAGCTATCAGCCAGCTTTTAACCCACTGAGTGTCTGGCACAGTAAACCAAAATGTCCTGTGGCACTGTGCTAAGCCCCACGTAGCAGGGTAGATCTAGTAGATCAATACTATTTATTGCCTTTCTCAACCAAACTTGTAAACTCAAAGTTAGTTTGACATTAATCACTGAAATAACTTCAGCAGTTCCTGTAGAACATGTTCCTGAGGTATGAAAATATTCTCATAATTACATTGTTTTTCCCCAGATACTGAACAGAAACGTTTATTGAATAAGTCTGGCTTTTTGGAAAATGCTAGTTATGGACTGCAATTGTTAGGATTCTCTTTGTTCCTAAGATAATCAAAGAGCTTTCAGTATGTCCTTGACTCTGCAGGCCATGGATTCCTCCTTGTTCCTTTAGTGCCCTTATCAGGCTCTCCAATTCCTGGCTTCTGGTTGATCACCATTATTATCAATTTCCTCTTTTCATACAAGTTTTATAGCTGTCTTTACTTACCATTTTAACTATTACCCACTTCTTCCTCAATTGTGGCATCCAGCAGTGTTCTTAAACAATTAATTATCATTCAGATTTTTCTGATTACATTTTCCCCCACTGATCTGGCTCAAGTGTTTTCAGATTTATGCAACTGGCTCTTATAAAGCTTCAAGTATGTATATAATCATTTGCACAGGAAGGTAACTAGATAGTTGTACATTACATTTTTTTGCACCTTCTTCTGAGGCAGCTGGCACTGGCCACCAGCACTAAAAAGACACAAACACTAGTTGATCTTGGATGAAAGTTTCTACTTTCCTATTTAGGTGTTACAACACTCAGGTGCTAGATGGAGACAGATTCAGGCTGATCTGGACTTTGAAGCATGACTTCATCCCAGATATTTGGGGTAACCACATTTTTGTTTAAATATTTAGTTTTCCACAGCTGTTGCAATTCTAAATTAACCTGGTGCCACACCCCTCTGAGTCAAGCATTGAGGGGTTAAATTAACTAGTGACTCTCCTTTGAAGTAACACCAGTGAGGGCCTATTTCAACTTGGAGCAGTGAAGTGGAATTACTGGTTCATTCTTTGACAGTTTATGGAGCTATAAATCTGTGCTGTTCATTTTATTGATGGCAAACTGGATTGAACTGTGGAGGCCAAATATGGTTTCTGTCTCTCTCCACTGGCAAGGTTGGTTTTGGATTATGCAAGTGGGTTGTTTCTCCTCCCAGTCCCAAGCATCTCTCAGACAGTATTACAATACTCTCAGAGTGCCTCTCAAAAATACTGGCTTTTTACTACTCTAAGCAAGTCAGAGAGAGAAGCTTTGGAGCCTGAAAAGGAAGCCACTGGACTTCTACACTCTTCAGCCTGCAGCTGTGATAATCTCATCACTCCAATAAAACTCAGGAGACAAGAAATGGACCGGTCAAGATGCTGCTGCAGACACTAAAAAATGATGGAGACAAATTAGTTGACAGATGATGAGGGGGTGCAGCAGACACTCCTCCAGATGACTGTGCAGATTTCCTAATACCACTGCTCCTAATTTAAATGGAGCTGAATTGAAACTATACTAAAGAACAGAATTATCATACATAGTTGAACATGATTCACTGGGGAAGAGTCGTCATGGTTTTTTAAAAGGAAAATCATACCCCGCCAATCTACTAAAATTCTTGGAGGGAGCCAATAAGCATGTGGCCAAGGGTGATTAAGTAAATACAGCATAATGAGCTTTTCAGAAAGACTTTGCTTAAGAGCCTTTGGTGAGGAATTTTGTCACAGTAAATTCTCATGGGATAAAAGAGAAGATCCTCTTCTGGATCTGTAGCTGGTTAAAAATGATAGGAAACAAAGGTGAGGAATAAATTGTCGATTTCAGAATGGAGACACGTAAAAGTTTGTTTCTTCCAGGGAACCAGTACCCTTCAACATATTACACTACTCAAGATAGTTAACTCCAAAGCAGATGGTGAAAAGTTACAAAGGGATCTCACAAAACTGGGTTAACTGGGCAACAAAATAGCAGATGAAATTCCCTGTTGAATATGAAGTAATCCACATTACAAAACACAATTCCAACTATATGTATAAAATGATGGGGTCTGAATTGTTACCACTCAAAAAAGAAATCTTGGGAGTCATTGTGGATAGTTCTTTAAAAATACCCACCTAATGTGCAGCAGCAATCAAAAAAAAGCTAACAATCCTGGGACTCATTAGGCAAGGGATAGATAATAAGATGGAAAATATTGCATTGCCTCCTTATAAATCCATGGTAAACACATTTTTAATGCAATGTGCCGATCTGGTTGCTACATAGGTTTAAAATGAACAAAAAGTAGTATTTATTCACACAATAGGCAGTCAACCTGTGGAACTCCTCGCCAAAGGATGTTGTGAAGGCCAAGAGGATAAAGGGGTTCAAAAAGAACTAGCAAGTTCCGGGAGGATAGGGTCCATCAATAGCTACTTGCCAGGATGGGAAGGGATGCAAAATCATGCTCTGAAGTGTCCCAGCCTCTGTATGCCAGAAGCTGGCAAAGGGTCACAGAGGATGGATCCCCTGATGATTACCTGTTTTGTTCATTCCTTCTTAAGTACCTGGCATTGGCCACTGCTGGAAGACAGGATCCTGGGCTTGATAGGTTATTGGTCTGACCCAGTAAGGTCGTTTTTATGCTCTTAAATAACCACACAATGTCGGAGTACTGTATCTAATCTGTACTGCACAATCTATTATCTATGGCTGTAATTTTCAAACTTTTTCTTTGGGATCCAGCTGAAAAAAATCATCTATTCCCACAACCCAACAACTATAGTCTTTGAGCAACGCATTCTAGTCTTGCGACAGTGAAAGCAGGGGATGCCATGACCCTGTCTGCGACCCAGTACTAGGTCCTGACCCATAGGTTGAAAACCATTGATCAAAGGGGGATAACCATCCTTTACTTATCTGTTACTACCGTACTAAGCTGAAGTTAAATTTGAAAGAACAGTCAACAGTAAGTGTACAAAGAAGGCCTGTTATATTCCTCAAAGCAGATATCTTGTTTCTGCATTATAGAATAAAATCTTGAATGCTGTCAATTTTCTTATGTATCTCTAAGAACAGCCATCCATACCTAGCTAATCATCTGGTGTAGGAACATCTTATCGTGTATTTTAATTAAACCAGCAGGCAAGCGCAGCCTGTGCAAAGAGCTGAACAATGGAGATGAGCGGAGTGCATCAGTTAAGAATGCCCTACTTTGTATCACTATGGTGGATTCCAGTTCATTTCTTTCAAATCAGTCAACAGTATCTATTGCTTGAGGAGTCGACCCTGTTGCTGGACACAGTTTATTATTTCTGGCTTAGCCTCTCCACTTGGACAGCAAATGTCTGATGCAAGGGAAGACCCCGTACTCAGCATGAGGAACAAACTGGAGTTACACCTATGGCTTATTTTATTGTATTTTTATTTGCATGAGGAGTTGAAACAAACTTCAGGGATTTACTAAGCAGGAACTGTTCAAGTCAAACAAACTGACTGATAGCGAGGAGTGCAGGGGGATAGGGAGCACAGCAACCCTGGGGAAAGCACAGATGGCGGGGGGAGGTGGGGAGGAGGAAGGCTGAGGTCTTTTTACAGCATGTGCATACACTATCCCTTGGCATGAATATGCCTTTCCTCCCAAAAGGTTCACCAACTTGGCCATCACAGCACTACTTCACACAACCTCTTCAGAACATTGCAGATTTAAAGCTGAAGGTAAAAGAAACCACAACTTTCCTTGACTAGCACAGGAGGGATTTGCTTTTTTGTTTTAGAAAAAGATTAATAAAAATATTGAAAAAATTCTTCTCCTTTTATATATTTTTAACCCAGTAGAATTCAGACGTTTCTTAGAAAACTATGTTACCTGGAAAGGGCATTCAAGTTCACAAGCAGCTGCAAAGAGGACACACTCAACACCTACAAGCAGTTTGGGATTCCAGCACACAAGACCCAGGGCTAGCAGCGCACACGCTAAAACTGGTGAAGAGCAGGGTGCATTTCTGGCATGCTAACTTTAAGCATAAACGGAAAAAAAAAGGTGGTTTTAAAAAGGCTCTAAACTCAACTGATACATACAAAAATTAATTTTTAAAAATAATCATAGCAGTTTGGTCCCAACTCCAAGTTAACATTTAGATGTTTATTCACGTGCTTCACTGTTTTCTTATAAGAACCAAAAATAGTTTCCAAAATTAGCCATCTTTAATTGGTCTTACTACATATGCAAAGGCCTAAAATAAGTAGAGTATGAATTTAAAAAACAGAATACACAATAGGGGAGAAAAATTTAAGCTGGTGAGTTAATCCCCACCTCTATCATCTCAAATTATAAAAGAGAAACAAAAATTATCAAGATACTGAGTTAAGATGGGCATAAACTGAAATCCAGAGTCTTCAAAGACTGTTTCCAAAGAAATATCCGACCATCTAATACGGTCACAAACAAGAGACAAAATTTAGGATCACACTCAATATTGGACGTTATTCAGTCCAGAAAGTAAAGTCTTTGGGAAGAAAGATATACTCCAAGAGTGGATCCAAATGTAAGTGATCAGTCCCAGTCCACATGTACAGAGGCTGAATTTAAAAAATGCAGGTAACTTAGTATCATTTCAAAGCTCCTCTGCAGAGCTCTGTTCAGCATTACCCTGGCGGAGACTCTGACACATCTCTCCTTGTCAGGGTTCTCAGAGACATTCAGACTCCCTTCTAGTCAGCAGCTGACTGGAGGCTCTCCTTTTCCTCTCTATTCTCTGCTCCGCTTTCATCATCCTCAATTTCTCCCTCTTCTCCACTGAATTTGTCGTGGGCCCACTTGGGGCTAGTGCTTGATTTTCTGAACATGAAACGACCTCTCCCCCGAGGGAAGGCACCCCGGCCTCGGCCTCTGTTCACCCACTTCTCACCACCTTCACCCTCCCGGTCATCGTGCTGCACAGAAAATAAATCAGCCAGATCAGAGAACATTCACAAGCCATTTTCATCAGTAAAAACATTAATAGGCTTAATATCATCCCATCAAATCACCACCACTGGGAAATACTGCAGCACAGATCAGATCCCCTCATCATTTGGGACACGTGTGTCAAGTCGGGCAAACACGGAATCCAATACATAAAAGGAGTGCTGGTTCAGTGTTTGTGTCCAAGGAGCACCAGCTCTCCAGTTTCAGCTGAGAGGACTCCGCTCATTAAGCATGCTTCTCCCTGGTTCTGGGCACATGTATTCCTTTTTCCAGTTTTCAGGAGTAGGTTGGGCACAGGTGTCACCAACTCCAGATAAACTGGGCTTGCAGCTGATTCTGCACTTACAGCCAGCAAGTTATTGCATCAAAGGTTTTACATGCAATTACGTTTGCTCTACTTAACTCCTCTGAGCAGTTTCTCCCCTATTTCCGGATGTTCTTTTAACCTGTTTTAAACTTCTGGAAGCATTTTGTATAAGAAAAAAATATCATGTGGACAGTTAATTTTCAATTGATTATGGAATCCAGAATTTTGTGTTTAGGAGAGTGAAATTGAAACCAACACAACATACATTAAGGATTAGATCTTCAACAGCAATCAGAAGAGAGGGCAGGAGAAAACACATGTAAGTGATTGTGGGCTTTGTGATGTGAGTTTTTAGAACTAAGCTGTATGTGACCTTTAGAATAATGCTGAAAAACGATTAGAGGGTGTCACATGATGCACAATGGGCTATAATCTATATGACTTTCCTATTCACTTTGGCAATGTAATTGTGTGGCTGGATGTAAATGTGCCATGCAAAATTCCTTTTTGAATGTCTTGCTGCATTATTATGGTATCGTGTTACCTGTAGCATCATGGATGCACAATGGTGTGAAGCACGTTTTACATGGCTCAGAGAGGAGGGAGACAATAAGAGTTGTTTTCTAGCAGCAGTCAGAGCTGTCTCCCAATAACAAAGACAATAGGGCTAGCTAAATGTCTAGGTGCTACACCTCAGCCCAGGAGGAAAAGGGGTTCAGTGGGACTGGAAACAAAGGAAGACACTCTGAGCTGCTCTAGGCTTTATGCCAGAGACTCTCCACCTTGAAACGTCTACAAGAAGAACTGACCCTCGTCTAGAAATAGGCAGAGATGGCTGCAAACCATCACAGCTGGACCCGAGTGGCGAGATGGACATAACTGTAGTAGTGCTGTTAGGTTAGCATGTGTTTTATATCTTTTATTTGCTAGTAGTAACTCCTGATGCCTTTTATTAAATGATTGTACATTGATTTGCTATATACTCACTTCAAATCATATTCTTGTCAACAAACTAGCATTTGCTTTACCTAAAGCTGTGTGGAATTTAGAGCGTGTGAATAAATGTCGTTGGGCCTATCCATTTCTTTGATCAATGGCCGGACATGAGACTATGGTGACTGGGGTCAGGTCCCAATTCCTGTAGGATGGGAGCTCTCCTGATGTGGCATCTGGTGGCTGGGACTGCTCACTTGGAGACATTGCCTGAGTAGCCAAAGGGTGCCCATCCACTGCCTGGGACTGAAGGGGGCAGGTGTGGACTGACTCAGGAGTGAGTGGTGACCTGGCAAGGTTAAGTTGGGGTTCAGGAGTGGAGATTGGGCAGGGGGGTTGGGGGGGGCGCGAATCACAGCAGCATAGTGGACTGGATCCAGGGAGCAGCCTGTCACAGAAGGTGCTCAAATATCCAACTGAAGAGGGAAAGAAAATAAAGCTATGGTACAAAACAAGCCATTTAAAGCTGGTATTAACTCAAAAGTGAAGAGGCCTGGGAGAAATCCGTGCAGGACTTTGCCAGGCTAACAGTTGGAAACTGAAGAATGCTAAAGTCAGAAGTTAAAGTGAATTGCATGAGCCAGCCCCAGGAGAAGCAGGACACTGTAATGAGCTATGAGATGGATTCTAAGTGGGATAAGATACATTTTCCATACTGCCCATGGAGCAGATGTTTTTACTAAGCCCTTCGGATCTTGCTTAGAATCAACCAGCTTTACCATGATCAGAGCCGACTGCTACCTAGTTGTGAGAAAACACTTCCAGAGGCCTCTTGTATGGAGGCAGACGAGAACCACAGAACTAGCATTTTTGGATGGTTTGAGGGTTGCTGGTTCTCTCTCCCCTGAATATTGCATGTGCTCTGTAAAAGCAGACAGAATGCATGGTCAGACATGTTCATGCACATCCTGATTCTTCAGAAACGTACCAGATAATATTTTTTGCTCTTGGGTGTGTACTCTGGGTCCCACTCCTCATCCCTGTTTCGCTTCTGAAAGTCATTGCTGCTGCTGCTGTTGTTGTTGTTATTGTTTCCTGAAAAGGTGCCTCTGCTCCATCCTCTCCCTCTTGCTCTGAACTGGTGCAGTAGAAAACAAGGAGGGGGAAAAAAGAGGGAGAGACAGAGAAAAGTGCTTAGAGAAAAATGGCATTAGGTCTTTATTTTCCTGTAGCTCTAGCTGTTGCCAAGGATACTCTAGCCTAGCCACCCACACCCTCATTACCCACTGGTCATATTTTTGACCTTCTCTGATTATATAGCTACCCCAGAAGTACACAGCTATCTGTTTATAAGCACTCACAGAGAGTAAGGGAAGGCATTTCACACATGCAATGTGCAAACAGCAAGGCTATTTAATTAAAACATGAGGGATTTCAAAGAGTGCAATTACAGCCAGACGAGTCATTAAAATGGCTTCATCAAAAGTTAATTGACACAAGTTTGTCTTGACTCCTGTTGGTGCCACTGAGCAAATACCAATGCACATGACCCTACTGGATTGCATACCATCTCAGACATCATCAGCAAGACTGCCAATTTCAATTTCCAGAACATATGGTGGGCTGGTGACTGGGAGCAACCATGGAGCATATAGCCACCACCAGACTGCTATACTTCTAGTGACTTTTAAGGTCACACTAGACCTGTTAAAAACACCAATCTGTGCAAAGACTGTTGTTTTATTTAGGGGGTAACTTACAAAAGTCCCCCTAGCTCTTCCTCTCTCATTCGGGCCAGTGAACTCTTTTGTCCCAAGCCGGGATTTATCGAAGCCTGTGGTACTCTCCTCCCTTTCCTCGCTCTCCTCTGGATAATCCTCTGCTTTATAGGAACGAGAGGACTGTGAAGAGGAAGAAGTGGACCTGGATCGCTCCCGGAGTCTCCTGTGTTTCCTGTGCCGGGGATTGGGGGAGTGTGAGGGAGGGGAGACAAAATTACCAGTGTGGTTACTGACCTGTCTGCTGTGAAATCACATGATCATGCCTCCGCCCTACCCGCCTCCCTTATTATGTCTGTGCACAGACTAACTCACAGCTGGCTATGACATGCAGCTCTGAGAGATCACAGGACAGGATTTGCTCTTAAAGCCCTGCACAAACTATAAGGAAGCATCTGACACTTTTCAGCTTACATTACTTGCAAACAGAGTCCAACTGCAAACAGAACCAAACTGTGCTAGACACTGTCCAAATCCATAGTCAGACAGTTGCTGCCCTAAAGATCTTACAGACTAAGTAGATGAAACAGGGGAAAAGAGTAAATGACAAGTGATTTGGTGAAGATCACACAGCATGTCAGTTAGAGTGGGGAGTAGAACAACCCAGCTCTTCTGATCCCTGGTCCGGTGCCCTGTCCCCACCAGGCCATGCTCTCTTTTCACAGGTGGCTTTAAACCTATTGTAGAGCCATGAGCAGAGTATAACCCAGGACTAACTTAGTCCTCCTACTGGCCTCCTTTCCCCAGTAGATACCGTAACCTGCATCATTATGGGAGAAACAAAAACTCACTCAGTTCAAGAGGCTCTTTTGGGTAAGAGTTTCCAGTTATGAAACACATTTGTAAAAGAAATCTAGCTGCATTCTTTGTTATATGGGAGAGCTAAATTTAAGGTAAAGCCACTCCATGATACTGACCAGACTTGAAAACTGCACCTTTACAAGAAAAAATAACACGGTCAGCCATGGCTGGCTAGTGGAACATTGCAGACCCATTCCACGAGGCTGACATTGATCTATGGTTGCCGAATCCAGAAAAG
Organism: Podocnemis expansa; assembly: GCA_007922195.1. NCBI lineage: Eukaryota > Metazoa > Chordata > Testudines > Podocnemididae > Podocnemis > Podocnemis expansa. Next base: position 55,797,307 of record ML681963.1, on the reverse strand, counting down.
CACTTATGCATGTGTTTAACTTGAAGCATGTGAATAGTCTCATTAACTTTAATGGGAAAACTCATAATTCAGGATGAACACAATCATTTATGGACCAGGGCCCAGCCTGAATTAATGTGCATGAAAGGTTTTTTCTTCATCCAGTTTTGACAGACGTGGTGTCATCCAGCTTACAGATGAGCAGTAAGGCCTTTTATCTACAAATGAAGTCATCTATTGGGCCAGTGGAAACAAAAATGCAGCATAAGGTTTCTCCTGGATTACAAACAAGTCACCGTGCCAAAATAATCTCTGTGTTTTGGTTGAAAGAAAAATGGGACTAATGGGAAAGTATTAAAATGAACCTAAAAACAAACTGGTGCAGTCTCTGCCAGCAGTTCTCCATTCTGTCTGAGGGGAAGGCAGGAACAACAATAAATAAATGGGTCTTCCTGGCACAGTGCTTCCCAATTGTTCAGAATGCACAACCACCGTATTTCCTCTTTGTAGTTCTGGGTCTAGTCACAGAAGGCAAGCACACCTCACTTAGTTCCAATAATTACAGCAGCCGGCCTTCTACTGACGCCATAACACGAGGTCTCCTCCTATCACAATAAAAGCGGCACTGACACGCAATAAGGAAGTGAAGATTAGCCTCGCACATACTTCTTTTTTGACCCTTTGTGAGTTCTCTCTGGTTTCTCAGTTGATTTTTCCCTTGAGTGGCTTGAATCTCTCGAGTCTACTGATTCTCTTGATTTCTCTCGTTTGAGATCTCTTTCCTTATGTTTTTTACGACGTTCAATATCAAGGCGCAGGTCAACTGGGTCATCTTTGTATTTCCCTTCAGCCTGCAAAGTCAGGGAACAAGTGAGAGTTTAACAGAAAGGTACGGCCATTTATCTAAGACTTCAGCCCCATTGCTAATGTCTGCAGAAACTTTGGGTGGACATGGCTTTATGAACCAACCATTCAAAAATGAAGACTGTTTCACTACGAGAATGTAACATCTTTATATGATGGCTTCTGTTTTTCCCATATTATTTGTACATACTCTTCCCCTTTAAAATGGTCTAAACCTGACTTGGCACTATAACAGGAAGAAAGGAAGTGGGAGACCAAAGCATAACCTGCGTTATATATCAGAGTCAGTGAAATCTGAGAATGTTAGCGGCTAGCAGTTCTCTAATGAGAAATCAAGTCCAACCAAATATGTCTCATAACTGGGACGCATGTGCAGTCCTAGCTTTATGTGCTTCCTCGTGTCCCACAGAGGATTGACACTGAACAGAATTTCTCCCCATTCTCTGACACACATCTCCCTGAAGGAGAGAAGGAATTTTAGAATGCTAGCCTGAAGGGAGCAATGAAGGAGACAGGCAGAAGCTGTTTGTCACTAGGGAAATGATGCCAGCATCAGGGTCACTGATTCAAGGGGTGGAGTTACACAGAAGGCAGAGACAGGCAGCTGTTGAATTTTATCTGGGAAGTATCATCAACCTTCTTGGATCCTTGTTTTAATCTCTGTCGATCAAAACCAAATATCTTCACTAACAATGATCTCTGAATGACACCACCAGTTGCACTTTTATTTCACAGAACCAGGGGACATTTTTCAAAAGATTCTCCCCTCCATGTTCTGTCTAACTGGTCTATTAATGCAAGTTGCATGGCACATCACGAAAAGAAAATAGCCAATAACCAGTAAAGATACAGTCAAACACAGCATAGTCAATTGTAGGCAGAAAATCTTCAATACTGGGCACAATCTTTTAAAATGTAATTAGTAAGAAGAAATGTTCTGGCTGCATAACACGTGTCTGAATATAAAACTCCAATACGGAGAGTCTACTTTGGAAAATGAAAAGTGACTGGGTTAACCGAGTAGCCCTAGACTAGTATCCGTACACAGAGCTATGCTTGAGAAACAAGTGTCTTGATTCACAACATGCACCAGATAATTAGACTTGTCTTGAATTACATAAAAAAAGAGGAATTAGTAACTCTCTAACTATTAAATTTTTACTTACATGAGTTTCTAAACACTTTTTTGGTTTAAATAAAGATTAAATTCAATTAACAGCAGGAGTGGGAGTTGGTGCTTTGTTTGCATTGTTTGCTCTTCTCTTTTCCCCAGACAAAGAGCTTTAATTGCTACTCAGAGCAAAACATGATGGTTGATAGGTAAATGACAAAATCATCAGCAGCTCCCTTATGCAGTGCAGCAGACAACTATTTGCATTTGTGAGATCACATCGGTTTCATGGAGGGCCGGAGAGCTGTTTGAAAACCATGTTTGTTATACACACTGCCAAGCTGGTGCTGAGAGATCAGGCCCATCATATTCATCTCACCATCGTCCATGTCAAGCCACAAGTGTGTTTGGAAAAGAATCAAAAACAAATATATGAAACAAGTAAGGTTTCAGCAGGATGTTTAAATCTCTTCACTGTAAAAACGTATGAAGGTGAACGAACAAAGGTTAAAACCCCAAAATCTAACATTTTAGGTTAAACCATTTTTATGATTGTTTGTAGACTATATAAGGGCTTAACATTGTTTTACTCATAACAGCTAATATGACTCCCAAGGGCCTGTTCTATCAAAACAGATGCTGAGTGTTAAAGTAACAGCAATCAACAGAAATGATACAGTAAATTGTCAGAACAAGACTTATCTGCTTAGCAATAGTGGATCTGGTTTAGATACGGATTTAATTTTACTTTCCGTTTTGACATGCACGCCTTTTGAAAACATGGTTGGAAATATCGCATGTATACAATTGATGTAATAATACTTACAAGCAGAAAAATATCACAAAAAGTCTCTTCTCTCATCATGGGCACTTGTTCCAAATATCCTCTTTTTTTTCTCAAGCTCACCTCAATTGACTTTGGGGTCATTTACCATATTCTAACCACTTCACAAAGGTTGTTGATACATTTTTAATAAAAATTAACCCTTTTGTAGTTCATTTTTAGAATTATGCCCATCCTTAAAAGAAAAACACAAACTTAAGTAGAGAATAATTTAAACGAAAACATCACTGTTAAGTTCATGCCCAATGCACTCATTTTGTTCAATTACTGATCAGATCAACAGTTCACCTTGGTGCCAGACTCCCTGGAGCTCTTCATTTCCTCTTGAGTGAACCCGTGTTTTCTAAAAGTACTGGGAGAAATATCTATCCTCCTAAAAATAAAGCAGAGCATAAAGCTATTGTAGCCACCCAATAATCCTGATGCCATTTTAAAACAGGCAGTTCTTCCATTATAAATACACATCCTATACTTTTTAAAGCAAAGTTGTTCAGACCATCAGTCCCAGAAAGTGAGATGCTGTGTATAAAATCCTGATATTCAGACCATCAACATAAAACATCTGTTATGAACTGATCATTAGTATGTTGAAGGTCCTTGTAACGTGGTTTCTTACTGCGACTGACTGGGCTCCAGCTATGCATGTGCTACTATGCTATTCCCCATAAATCACAGGTCTCTTGTACAATATTTCATGACCTACCTCAATGGCAAACCCCAATATTTCCAAATGAACACTTATCTAGCTTATTGCAAATATGGCACAGAGGCTATACTCATTTCCAAAAAAGAGACTGGCAAAAACTGGGTTTGGGCTGAAAACTGGACACTTCCATTTGTGTAGCTAATAACATGGATGATCATACACATTGTGGAAACAACAATAATTAGACAGAAACACAGGTAGGAATTATTTTAAAATGATATTATTTTGAAATAGCCATGTCACAGAGGCTGTATTATCACTTACTACCATGGATTAATACTGTGTACATTAGAAGACCAAAACACAAACAAGGGGACATTAAATAAAATATAAAGAGGAGAAATGTATAGGTGATAAGGAGAAAATCTGCATGTGATTTTTATTTAAAAAAAGATCTCACTTCCTCAAGACAGGAGCCTGGGACTAGCATGATTCAAAGATAATTGGGCATGTCTGTGATGTGAGCATCCAGTTACACTAGACATAATCAAAACAATTTTATAAGCCTTCATACTTCAGAGTCTAGGCTGTTCAGCTATACAACAAGGACTAAGAACCACCTTTCCATTGGACAGATCATTCCATAGCTGTCTTTAGAGGGTTTTTGGTACCGTCTTCTGAATTAGCTGATACTATCACAGTCTGGAAAGCAGACTAGAAGATTACTGCACCAAAAAAAAAAAAAAAAAAAAAAAAAAAAAAAAAAAAAAAAAAAAAAAAGAGTCATGTGGCACTTTAAGACTAACAGATTTATTTTTCGCATGAGCTTTCGTGGGAGAAAATCCCACTTCGTCAGATGCTTCGAAGATGGGTGAATGAAAAATAAATCTGTTAGACTTAAAGTGACACATGACTCCTTGGTTTTTTTTGCTGGACTAGACTAACACGGCTATCCCTTTGAAAATAGAAAATTACTGACCAGCATGGCAATTACTATATGCCTAACTAAAAGACAGCTGGTAAGTTTTGTTTACTGTTGGCACCTCTTTCATATTTTTGAATAATGAGAACACAAAAACAGCCATATTGAGTCAGACCAATAGTCCATCTAGCTCAGTATCTGCTGTCCAACAGGTCCCCATGTCAGGCGCTTCAGAGGCAATGAACAGAACAGGTAATCACCAAATGATCCATTCCCAACTTCTGGCACACAGCAATCCCTGTCTACCCTGGCCAAAAGCCAAAGACGGACTTATTTTCCATTAATCTTCCTAGCTCTTTTTTGAACCACATTAGTCTTGGCCTTTACAATATACTCTGGCAGGAAGCTCCATAAGTTAACTGTGTGTTTTGTGAAGAAACACTTCCTTTCATTTGTTTTAAATCTACTGCCTGTTACCCTATATACTCATGTATAAGCCAAGATTTTTATACCTGAAAATTGACTTTAAAAACAGGCACTTGGCCTAAACATGGGTCAGACAGCAGCTCCAGCCCAGGAGTTTTAAGTCTCCAGCATGTGGCCAGAGTGGCCATGTTGTGGAGTCAGCCCGGGCTGGGGTTACAGTAAGGAGTTGGTCCCTGGTGCCTTGAGTGGCCAGGTAAGAGGGCCCAGGTCAGCCTGAGGGATCCAGTGTCAGGGCCCGCAAATCGGGTGGTGTCCTGGAGACGGAGGAAAAGCAGTGGTATGGGGAGAGCAGCAGCAGGGGTTGCAAGGTGTCAGGGAAAAGTAGTGGCAGGGGTTGGGGGGGTTAGGGAGGGTGTTGGGGACTTCAGGGGAAGCCAGAGGTGCAGGGTGTGTGTTGGGGGGGAGGTTGGGGCCGAGGCCATGGGTGGACTTTGGTTTATATGCAGGTCACCCTTCCCCTTTTTGAACTATGGGGTGTCAGAACCGGCAGCATCTTATGCGCGGATCACCTTATCCATGAGTATGTATCATAATTTCATTGGTGACTCCTAGTTATTTTGTTGTGAGAAGAAATAATAAAACTTACTTTCTCCACACTGGTCCTGATTTTATAGATCTCTAACACATCCAGCTAGTCATTTCTTTTCCAAGAGGAAAAGTCCTAGTCTTATTAATCTCTTCTCATGTGGAAGCTTCTCCATACCCCTAATAGTTTCTGTTGCCCATTTCAGGACCTTTTCTAATTCCAATTCAGTATCTTTTCCCATTCTTTTTTGAGATGGGGTAAGCAGCTCTGCATGCTCCATTCAAAATGTGGGTGCACCACAGATTTATAAAGACGCAGTACAATATTCTCTCTCATCATCTATCCCTTGTCCTTTTCAACACTGTTACCTTTTTTGACAACTTCTGCACACTAAGTGAATATTTTCAGAGAACTATACACAGGGATTGGTTCTAAGATGTCTTTCTTGAGGAGTAATACCTAATTTAGACCTCATCATTTTATGTGTATAGTTGGGATTATGTTTTGCAATGTGCATCACTTTATATTTATCGACACTGAATTCCATCTGCCTTTTGGTTGCCCTGTCACCAAATTTTGAAAGATCTTTTTGTAAACCACAGCACTCTGCTTTGGACTTAACCACCCTGAATAGTTTTGTATCATTTGCAAATTTTGCCACCTCTTTTTTTTACCCATTTTTCCAGATAATTTTTGAATAATTTTGAATAGTATAGGCCCTAGTAAAGACCCCTAGGGGACATGACTTCTCTCCATCCCAAAAAAATCAACTATTTAGTCCTACCTATGTTTCCTACCTTTCAGTCAGTTACTAATCCAGGAGAGGACCTTTCCTCTTACAACATGACTGCTTATGCCCCACAGTTAACTATTAAATATCAGAAAAATATACCATTGGAGCTTTATGAAAACACTGAAATAATGCCTCCTACCTGTGAATTTCAGGGCTCTTCTTGTTTTTAGCCTGATCTTGTTCCATTACTTTCTTTAGGTACTTTGTAAAGCGTTCATTCAGCGTCATTCCTGAAGACCCAAAGTGATGCTCTGTTGGGGTTTTCAATAAAGAAACATCACACAATTACTGCAAGTCAGATTTTAGGAAAAAGTGTGTGAACTCTACCACATGGTCCACAATGGGTTCAGAAAGTGAAAATGTGTAGCTAGAAGACAAAGGAATGAGAGTCAATGAATCTGGCAAAAGTGGAGGCCACATCCTTGAAATAAGAGAAATGGCACCTGCTTGGGTCAGTGGTGAATTCGTCCTCAAATCTGTTCAACAATGAACATATTCTTAAACACAAACAAAACGTAAATCTGTTCAAATACCCTAAACAGCAGCAGATCCCGTACTGATCTCCCTAACTATTCCGCTGCAAGAGTACTGCTGCTTGCTGTTTCAAGGACAGGCAAGATGGCCTTCCCCCTCCTCTATCATTTTTCCTGTAGGTCAGCGATTCTCTTGGATAATTAACTAGCAAGGATGAGATCTGTGTAAAACTTGTCAACACTATTCCAAGAGACAGAGACAGTGGGGTGCAGAAGCAGGGGGGTGACCTTCCAACCAAGAATGTGTAGACTTTTGACTCACCTTTTACATGATGGACTATAGTCACTATGTGCTGAGCAAACAATTCAGAGGGGCTTCGCTGAGACTGAGCTGACTGGATATGGTGAAAAATGGAGCGGAACTCCTGCTCTTTTTTGTTGCTGTGCACTAAGTCACGACACAGCTTGCGTTCCTGTGCCAATAAACCGCTTGGACTAGAAAAGAACATACATTTTAAAACTATAACCATTGTAAAAGCAAGCTAAGCAGATGCAGCTTTCAAGCTGCAAAGTGACAGCCTTCAAAGCAATAAACTGGACTTATTCCAACCACCACATTTCATGTACTACTAGAACATCACCTGCAATACTGTTGTCAATGGTTCTGTGTTTGCCCAGTTACATAGCTTCTGTACTATGGTTTCCTTTTTTCTGCCAAGATTCATCATAAATTGCTCTATCTGTGGCCAGATGTTGATACAATATGCAAATGCTGGGCTGTCTTTCTCAGCCTTCTAAAGGAAAAAGTTTATTTTACCTTTCCCCTCCCCCTGACATCTAGGGCTTTTAAATCTCAGAAGCAGAGAACTGGATGGGACCAGACCCAGCAGCTCATCTCAGCCACCATGTATTTGATGCTTAGGTGTCTTAAGTATTCCAAAACCAGCAGAGGCAACCACAGAAGACGGGAGAAGATCTCCAAAGCCCTGAAAAGGTTGGGTAAGACCTTAATATTGCCCTAGAATAAATCCAATGAAAGCTGAATCTGTTAACAATGAACATCCCTCATCTCAAGGGGCAGTCAGAGCCACAATGAGGGTGGAGAGGGTACCATTAACGAAAGGTTACTCAAAAAACGGACTGTCCAGTATTGCTCAACAAGTGTCCCAATACAAGTCAATCCTTTGCCATCACATCATGGATACCCTCACCTCCAACACACAGAGACAGCACAGTATAAACTCCCTGCTTTCTCTCTACATCCCTGGTACAGAACAAAATTCACCATCAACCTGCTACAGCACAGACTAATTTAACCAAAGAGATTTCATGCACCAAGCAGGAATTTTAAACTTTGATTTTGCTCTTGTTCTACATTTTTACTTGAGTTATTTTCCTAAAGAAATGTAATACTAATTAACGAGACGGACCTTTAAAACAGGTTGACTTGCAACTAAATAAAGCCTTGACATTAAATTTGGTAATTTTTGCTACCCAGGAGGACACAGTGTATCTATACGTATTTATTTGAGCAATAAAATAGCATTACTTACATTTGTTCACATTCTTATGTTATAAAATGGTAACTGATGCATTTCTATATACTAAATCAAGGGCTGACAACGCCCAGCACATGTGACAAACCTAGCACGCATGCCTATTCTGAGTGGCACACAGCGCTGCTGCTGCTCTCTCCACTGGCCCCCCACCCCCCAGTGGGGCAAAGGAGCCACAAGAATTGTGCATAAGGTGTGCCTCCTGTCTGCAGCTGGTCTCACGTCCCTGCTGGGGAGCACAGCGAGCAGGGAAAAGGAGCCACAGCGCGCAAGGCTCCCGGCTCCTCCACCCCACCCCCACTAGGGAGCATGGCAGGCAGGGAAAAGCCTCAGCACATGGGGCTCCTAGCCCTACCCGCCAGCTGCGCAGCACATCCAGCAGGTGACAGGAGCCCAGTGTGCAGGGGTGAGGCCAGCAGGGAGGAGTCCCTGGCCCTGCCATCTGCTGGCCCCACCTGAGGGTGTGGTGGGTGGGCCTGGCACAGGGGCAGGCAAAAGTTGCTGACACCTGTGCTAGATGGTAACTTTTTTTTTTTTTTTTTTTTTTTACACAGGATTTGTGTCAAGCAGCATTTGGACAAAAACTGAAATTCAATTAAACCTGCACAAAAACAGCATTTTAGAATGTTTTTGATTAAATAAAGCTACCTTAACTATGCCAGATACATAAGAAAAAATTATCAAAACACATTCTGCATTTAAACCTGATTAAACATAGGAGGCATTAAGTTTAGTTAGTGAACTTACTGCTTATGGTCACCACAGGCCATATTTTCAAAGGTGTCCAAAGATGCAGATAAGTGTGCAATGGGATTACAAAAGCACCAGAGTTAGATGCCTGACTCCCACTGAAGTCAATGCCACCAGATACCTAACATGCTTGTGTATTTGCAGTAGGCAGTTACATCTCTTTGAAACTCTGGCCCCATATTCTTCAAGTCTTCACGCTCTCCCACCAGGCTTTTATTCACAAATTAGATTAAGAGGAAAACAATCTTTCCCTTTCTTTTTTTCTTTTTCAGGTCTTGATGGGTTTCTCTCTCATCTTTAAATGAACTAGTCAAACTGCCTTGGTATACCTACTGGCTACAGTGGAATCAAAAGTAATTAAAGTAAACGCTTCCCAGCTCAACAGAAACTGAAAGCACTTGTTGAAAGAATTCACTCCAGACTGAAAATATAGATACTTAATGCAATACCAACAGAGTTTCCCTCCAATTCTGTATATCATAAATAAGCAGCACCCTTTAACTGGTTAAAATTGAAGAGGGCTCAACAATGTAGCATGTGTTTGTTTATTTTAACAGAATATAGTAAGTTCAGGGCTTAACAGAAAAAGTGATTTTAATTTTAATTTTAAATTGATCTGTAAAGAGAAAAAATTTATTTAATTTAAAGTTTGATTTTTAAATTTTGTGAAGGAATTCCATCCGCCCTTCTGCAGCGGAACATAATCCACCCATCTCCACTGCACGCATCCAATGTATAGAATTGCTCTAGTAAAAGCAAATCCTGTGGCTTGAAAAGGCTGGATTTTAAAGAACACCTAAACTGCATGACAAAGCTGTCACAATTCCTCTGATCACTTGTTATTTGCATGTTTGAAGATAATTGCTGTTCAGATATAAATTCCTAAAAACCATGTTGTACGTCCTCATATGTAACTCACATGCCCTTAGCAGCCATCTTAGGTCCTTTCTCTTCATTCCTCCCGAGTTTTAGCACTCCCTCTAGTGTTCCATAGAATACACTGACATTTCCTGACTGCCAGTTCTTCTCTTTAGTGGAACCGACTTTTTGGAGCATCCTCTAGTGGTCTCCTGAAGCACAACTGCCTAAAGATCTTCTGTAAGTGGCTTTTGGGGCTTCTAGAAGGATTTCACTAGCAGTTACCATACATTCAGAAAGAGGAGCAAAGTGCCCAACAAACACATTTTAAAATAACTGTTGACATTGCAACCTTCTGAGTAGCTCTGGGCAGCGGGGAGCAGAACCGGATTACTTTTGAACACAGAATGGTGTGATCTGAATGAAGGATTAGGATCCAGGAGCTCCCAAATTCTAAACTAGTCCTTTTGCACTGACTTCCTGTGTAGCTTAGGGAAAGTCACTTAACCTTTTCTCCACCTGCAAAATGAGGATAACATTACTCACCTCCACACTTTAGAGTCATATTAGTGTCTTAACATTTAGAGATGCAAGTGCTCCCTGTGAAAAATGAAATATCAGTAGCTGATTGCACGATTTTTTTTTAACCCACATGTTTTATAGAGAGCCACAAAAGCCTACGGTGAGGGGAAAATTGGCTAGTCAAGCCACTACCCAGATTTTACTTAAAAGGCAAACCCTTACCGTGCAAGATCTTCATCAAAGGAATCCATTCGGACATTGACCTGGGCCTCCCGGGTAATGGAAAAGGAGGATTTGCCAGTGGCTAAACCATCTCCTTTCGTTCCTGGCTTCTCCCGACTCTCAGATGCCTTTCTCAGAGGTGGTGAAGTACTTTTTTCCTGACTTGCTTTGTAAGCAGTCACTCTAAAATTCTTTTCAGGAACAAACCCTCTGTGACCAGCTTCAGCTCTCTTTGATGATAGCTTCTCTTCCTTTTTAGACCTTTCAGAATAGGGATCATCCTCCATTTCCTCAGCTTTTCTTTGCTTCTCCTTTGCAGATGGTAAGAATACCATGCCTTCCCATTTACCTGGCCTATCCTCATCCTGATTTTTGCTTGATGTCGCTACCACTTTAGACATGAATTTGGGCTCATCATCAAACTCAGAATCCTTTCGGCCTTTTGCCTTTTCCTTCTTATCCTGCTCATCCATCTCCTCTTTGCCATAATGACTTTCCTTGTGGAACTCTGCCATTTTCAGCTTCTCAAAGTCATCTCGAAGCTTATAGCGTTTAGGTGACTGGCTGCTGCGATAAGGCTTGTCAGGGTCTGCTTTGGAGGTGTAGGGATCTGATTTTGTCTTGCCATCTGCTAAACTCAACTCAGAGAAGCTTCCCTTCTCTTTCATTTTTTCCTTTTCAACGCTTGTTAGTTTCTGTTCCTTGTCTTTCCCACTCTCAGTCTTCTGTTCTTCTAAATACCTGTTTATAAAACAAACACACACATACACACACACACACACATTTAAGCAATTCTCTTATTAAATTAGACAGGAGAGTTTAATTCCTAAAATTCAAAGCAAGCAAACAAGTCTGAAGAATTCCCAGACTTAAAAGTATATAGAAGGCTCTCTCTAATCCCTAACGAATGAAGTAAAACGTAAAGCAAGCTTCCCAAATTTTTGCAATATATAAAGATAAATTAATGTATTTAGTGAATGTGCTTGAAGATGGGTATGCAAAATGGATGATGGGAGTTTCCAGAGCAAAGTGGAACAGCAAAAGCTCTTTTTGAGCAAATAAAGAGACCAACTTACCTACATTTTCTAAGGAAATATTAAGGTCTTACCCAATCTGTTTAGTCACTTACAAACCTTGTTCAGGAGAATTAATACATCAAAACTTTCAACTTGGACTGTTCTGCTTTAAACAACACACTGGAAATAAATGCCTCAAAAGCTACTTCACATTTTGGATGCAAGTTTCCTAGGAAAGCTAAACATTTCCTATACTGTAAACACAAATAAAAGCAAAAAAAGGTTAATGGTAAAAAAATATTTCTTCTCTTGGGAGAAAAAACACATTTATGCTAGTAGTGGGAAGGACAATCCCTCAAGCCATTTTGAAGTGTAACACTATGCTGGTGACAAGATAACCAGCACCTGTTCCAATGGGATAATGGTGGGATAAGTCTAAAGAACCACAATAAATGATTTTAAAAGTCTAGAGTGGAGTAAGAACTAGTTCTGTTAATCTCACCAGAAGCCTTTGATAATTAATGGAATTTGCCCCAAATAATCTTAAATTAACAGAGAGAAATCAGAATGATTAAGAACTGTTTGAGACCATAGCAGTACCCTTTTGAGTGAGGAGTTCTTTATTAATGAAATTAATTACAGGAATACTTGTGAGGGGTTTTGGGCTTCTGATTGGACCAGACTAACTGAACAACTTTTCTCTCCTGATTCCAATCGCACATGAAATTTATTCCAATGTACATGCACCATGGCTTTCACAGTCCTTGTACTGGTTTGTTTCTTTTAGGATACACTAGGTAGGATTATTTAAATTTTTTAAAATATAATTTGGGCCTACGTAAACTTCTAACATTTGTTGGAGTTCAACAGCTACACTCTGGGATAGATTTCAAGAGGGAATCAGTATTTTGTTTGTTAAACTCGACAGTATGCAAAAGCAAGCAAACAAGCCTTCTGAAAGTGAAGTTCTGCACTGCATCAGCACCTCTTTTCTCAAGATCGGCAAGCCCAGTATCAGCAACACCTCCTGAATTTTTAATGTTTTAAAGTCCATTTAAAATTGGAAGATGCCCCCAATATAAGTAATGAACCATAAGTGAGCTAGGGAATACATCCATGCAATAATTTATGTATGTTACTTATATGTACAGTGAGTTAGGAATGTGACAATTTTTAGACTAATAAATACCAATTTCTGGAAAAGTTCCTTGGGTGCTTAAATTTACAAAAATCAGTCTTCAGATTAAAAAAGGAATTCTGGGGGATCCATGTAATCTTTACAACACTAACAAAAATATGACTTTAAGAAAACAAAACTAGATAACTAGTTCTTATAATGGAGAATCACGCCTAATAATCAATTAGCTTTACATACACACCCCCAACAGTCCTCCACAGTATCCGGCATATGAACTGAACACACAACTTGCCTCTTTGAGAAGGCTGCCCCACCAGGAGCTGCTGCTTCCTCCTTCTGCGAGCCACCATAGATTGAACCAATTGCAGTGGGACTTTTACACACAGGGCTCTTCCTCGTTGGGCTCAATCCTGCTGAACCATGATCAAATGGACCTTGATGTGAGCCTGCCTGAAATGACGTGCTGCTTTGTAAAACAGACCCCAACTGCGAGGGGTTTGACAGTGGAGGACTGGGCTTTTGCAATGGACTCGGTCGAGGAGAACGGCGTCTCACCACAACAGACTGAAGAGGGCTTTTTAGTGCAGGACTGCGCTCTCTTGGGCTAAGCTCAGGCATGGCAGATGCTCTTGATGCTGAACTTGTGCTGTAAGTGGTCACGTCTTGCCACTGCTTTGACCCTTCAGATGCCTTGGCATCTTGAGCAGCTCCTCCCGAAAATGGCTGCTCCTTGGAATCATCACCTTGATTATCTCCAGCAGCCTGTGATGCTCGCGTATCCTTGGAAGAGGATTTTTTTTCCTTTATGGACCTACGCTTGGAAGACTCAACTCGACTGTGGTTGGAGGAAGACCGGGAAGATGACGACCTCCTTGATCTATCAGAAGATGACTTATCAGAGTTTCTAGAATGGCTTCTTGATCTTGGTGATGGAGACCTTCTCTTTGGCGATCGGGATCGTGAACGTCCCCTACGAGGGCTATACGGTTGGCGATAATTTTGCCAATTTGATCTATAATTTCCATAGCCACCTCGGTTATACTGGCCCCATGGATAAAATCCTCTGTTGCGCCCACGGAAATAATAAGGTCTCCTGTACCCTCTGCTATGACCTCTGAAATCCCGGTTCTGATAAACTCTTGGGTGGTTCCTTTCTCTATTGTGAGATGGCGAATATGATCTTGAACGGGACCTAGAACTGAAAAGAAAAAAAAAACAGCATTTGGAAACCTTTTTCTCTCAATGCTTTTTATTTGAAGAAGTTTTTTAAATGTGATTTTCCTGGTTTAGTATGGGGTTCACAGCCTCCTTAAGTGATTTTTCCTTTGCTGACACAATAGAGTTGCACTGGTTCTGACTGTCCTCAGACTACTGTGGCATGTTTCTCATGTGCCCCGTCTTCACAGTTCAAAGAATGACAAGGCTATGCCTAATCCTTGGTTTTCTGCATGGACAGCTCATGAGGCCAGCGCTGTCTGTTGAAACAGACTGAATTCTACCTTCTTTGTAGCCCTCAAATATCTCATACGCTTTTAATTTTAAACGGGATTTCAAAGTGGAGAAACTTTCCTTGCCAGAAAAATTAAATGCATTTCAACACTTCAAAGTGAAAATGGTAGTACTGAAGAGAAAAAGCAGCGACAGACTTCTCTGTATTTTTAATCTCAAAGCTTATGTGCATTGCTGTGGTTCATAACCTTGATCTCCACAAGCATGTTTCTCTAGCCTGGGGCCACAAGATGGCACTGTTTATCAACAAACATCAGTTTGATTTTTCAAGGGGCAGACATGAGCATGCAGGCTATTAGTGAGAGAAGAAAGAAGAGAATATAGGATGAAATGGGAGCACTCATATCTGGAGTTACACATTTAAAAAACCACAACATTTCAGGGGATATGCAAGTGATGATCACAGCTGGAGAAATACAAAGTGTCACTGGATTCCCCTTAGTTTTATCAAGTATTTGAAAAACCATGGCAGTTATTTTTTTAAAAGTAGCTCCACTGCTCAGTATTAATCAGGTTAATGTATTTCATGAATATTGAAAAACTGCAAAGTTGTACTCACTGGCAAGAGTATTAGCAACTGTGTTCTTATAAAACTTGGAGAAAACTCCCACAATACACAAGATTAAAAAAATATTTCTCTAGGAAATGTCACTCATTGCTTATTTACTGCATTTATTGCATATCTACTATGAATGTTGACACTTTTCTTACTGTATTAATAAGGTTCCAATAACTTAAAGAGTTGACTGAGTCTTGCAGCAACAGCACTGAAATATCTTATCCTGACTGGCACCAGCTTCTTCTCTCCCACTGAAATATTAGTAACTGTACATATCACTTTACCACTGAAGTTTCTAAAGTGTTAATTACAGTCTAGCTAAACAAACTAAAGTGAGATTTAACTATGGATTTCCTTTGTCCAATTATCAAATACAGGAGTATTTAATAGGTAACAGCTTATGCTACAACACTGACATCTGGCATGAATTTGTGTTAATATAAATTGCTTAATCATCTCCTGATAGAATCTGTACTCCTTTATTCAAAAGAAGAAAATAATGCAACTTACCTTAGAGACTTTCTCATTTGAAAAAGAATATCAACACAAGAAAGAAGAAAAGACACGCATGCAAATGCCGGCAGTGAAAATGAACTGATTAAGGGAGGTACTCCGAAAGCACTGAGTGGAATATACAAGCTCCCATCCCAGGGCGCCTACTGCATTTGTTACCAATTACTAGTGAGGGACCTGTTGCATGCTGCTTCCAAAATCCATTGTCATTTTATAGAGGCATGGAACATGAAAATCTCACTCCAAAATCTGCAGAGCCTGTTTACAAGAAATCATTTTAAAAGGATGCAGTATGTGAAATACAATATACATGTGCCAGAAGTGATAATTATTCTTCAAGTCTTTTGGACTCCATGGCTAGCCAGTTAATTTAATATACATTGTTCTCAAGTTCTGGAAATACCTCTTTTTCTACAACAATCAAGAAACAGCTGCTGTTTCCTTTTGTATGACAGTACTGTTGTATGAAAAGAAACACCAACATATTCGATCCTACAAACAAAAGTTAAATACAAGAAGTAAACATGGGAACAAAGCATGGATACAAGTCAAGCCACCATGGAACTGGAAAGTAAAATGATGTCCCAAATATTTTTTTTTAAAACAGATTAATTTTCTAGTATGTTCTCCCTAAGATATCACATTAGACATATATCAGTGAGCATGTGAAAATCTTGCAAGGCGATTTGTCTATGTTAACCTTCTCCATTTCAATTCTCTCTTATCAGGTTATTTATAACAAGTTATTTATAAGTGGTTTCAGCAGCAACTCAAGACAAGAGAGATTTACCATGTTTGATTGAATGCACCTCGATTTCCATTTGTCATATCTACTTCAAAGCTGGTCAAATGCTTCTATATCCTTCCTAAAACTTCAGCTTCTTTGCAAAGAATTTAGTTCCACTTGGGTCTCCACCTCTGATTTGGTTTTGTCATGGCTGCCTCTTCTTTCCAACTGTGTTTTTATTGTTATGTCTCTGCATCTTAAAAATCCCTTTTAATAAATAACTGTGACAGATATTGTAACACCTGAATTATCTGGAATAGAGCTGTTTTTAGTTTAGAGGTCAGGGGAATTATTTGTTAAGTGAAGTAATATTGCCAAATAGTGGTGGTCCGGGATACCAGGTGATGGAAATCGATGCTTTTCTTTTACTTAAGACTTAAATTGGCCCAGGCTAAGGTAAGTTGAAGAGGCAGCAACTTTCACGTCCACTGAAAATTTTTCACTTTAAATCTCAGCAGTGAGATCCACTGTAGAATTCAGTTACTGACTACCCCTCAATTGTGGAAAATCTCCACTTCTACATTTCCCACCAGAGCTTAACATGAGACTCTGGAAGAGACCCTTCTGAACTCAACTTGAAGAAATGTATGACTTTTCCTAACAATCTTTTTTTGAAAAACTTGTTATCAATAAAACTAGGTGGGAAAGAAAACAGAGAAGCTAACACATGAAAACAAAAGAGCATGTTTCACTGTGGAAATGCTCAGCTGTCTTTCCTATTTGTCAGTTCTGGCAAGAAATGATACCAAAAATGTCAAGACTCTGATTTCAATCCCTTAAATTAAAGTAAATAATTTACAATTAAAAAAAAAACAAAAACAACTGAAGAACTTAGGTCCGTTAAGAGGTTTAAAATGAAGGCTTGAGCAAAGACGTTACCTACTTCATAACAAAATAAAATGTATACATTTCCTCCACTTAGTTGGGGTCAATAATACAGGCACACATTCCTTTGCTAACATAAAGGGCTCTGAAGGCTGCAACTACTTTTATCAGAAGCACCTGGCAATGTTGCATTAATATAACCAGTGATTACTGAATAGAGCAGAAGAATGCAAAAAACAAGGCTGTTGGTAGGACACCTTATCAACAGCATGTTGCAAGACAAAACAAATGGCAAGCAAAATTAGCAAACAAAGACAAAGAATATTCATGCTACTCTAGAATCTAACAACAGGTTTTTCACAGGAGAGCTTGCACTTGTGCAGCCACCATTTGAGCAGAAGGGGACAAAAAACTCTTTGAACTTAAAGGGTGCAACCGAGCCACACCCATTACCTCAGTCTGCGTTTTCTTGATCGTGAGACGGATCGAGAGCGGGAACGGGATTTGGAGAAGGATCGGGAGCGTGATCTCGATCCAGATCTTGAACGAGATGAGCGGGATCCGGATTTTGATTTGTTAGTTTTTGACATCTTTGCAAGCTCCTTTCAGTTACACCTGTTGATATTTGGGGAAAGAATAATAAGAAACAAGTAAGTGAATAGTTAAAAGCTATGTTAACCTCTCTCCCTCTGGCAGTTCTCAAAATTCCAGGGACTCATGCAGTTCCTAGTGAACTATAAAAGATTTTAATTCCTCCTTGTGTAAAATTCAAAAAAAGGTTAGCACAGAAACAGGAAGCAGAAGGTTCTTTTGCATCAGATAAATGAGCTATTTAATCTTACCCATCTCATTAGCAAACTAGATGGTGTCAGTTTAAAACGGAAGTCAACCTTAATGCCTATATTTTGTGACCACACAACTGTTTCATTTACACCCATTCTCCTATTCTTATCAGACATACAAATCCATTTCCTTAGAGTAAGGATACCTGGTAAGCTTCACATCAACATGTAGTTTTCCAATGGCTCTTTATTGTTGACTCTTTCCCCAAGAGTTGGACAAAATACAGACCACAGGCATAAAAAAGATTTAGATTAGGAGTGAGATTTCAGTAAGTTTATTAAACATTTGGATCAAATAAACCAAGTAAAATTCAGATCAGATATTTTAAATTTAAAACTGACCAGCTATTTTTCTTTATCTGTACCCATTTATTACTTCTTATTCCACTTACTCCTTTTTATTATTTTTATTGGTAGCTTCTTTGCCAATACAGTCAAAGTAGAGCCATGGTTGTGGATTCATGCTACACAAATTAAGCAGAACCTACTATAGTAATTTCCTATGTGTGTGCATGCGTGATGTGAAGTGTAACGTCTGCATGAACAGGGCAGGCTTCCCTCCAGTCTCCCAGTGGCGTTTCCTGCCCTGAGTATGCACACATTACCAATTCCTGCTGTACTGTGCTGTGCAGGCAGGCAGGGGGACAGGAAGATTTGGGGGGTCTGGAAGCAGTGCCACATGGGCTGGGACCAAGCCTAGGGGTCACCGCAGAAAGGCAAGCAGGGCAGGGAAGAGCTGAGCCAAGCAGGATGGAGAGGGCCGGACATGGAGCCTAGGGCCAGCCCGGGTGAGTCTCTGCCACTGGCGAGGCATTTCCTAGCCCCTCAGGCTGTCGTGGAGCCAGAGAGATCTGCCCCACCCTTGCCCCAATCTGCCAGCTGGGGGACCCAAACTGAGCGTGGGACAGGTGGGACATGGCCAAGGGACCGGGCACAGGGACAGCAACAGCAACCCCTGCTCAGAACTGGGGCCTGTGCCCTGCCCAGCTCCAGGATGCAGGGTGTGAAGGCAGGGCCAGATCCCCAGGAGCTGTGAACTTTGGATTTGGGGCCCAGGGTGCAGCCCACCCGCATAGTGCCCACAACCGGCCCTGGCTCTAAAAAAAAAAAAAAAAAAAAAAAAAAAAAAAAAAAAAAAAAAAAAAAACACGACCTGCTGCGCTCTGCTCCCCAGCCCCTCAGCTGTCTGTCCACTGTGCTGCCTCGTGCTGCCACCTCACCCAGTTGCACATGCCCATGCCAGCACGCCATCAGCCAACCAACCGCTTGTGCCCCCACCAAGCCTGGGCTCTGCCCACAGCAGAGCTGCCTCTATGAGGGTTCTCCCCCTTCCCCCCCCGTGCCACCCCATCCTTTGTCCCATGGCCCCCCTCATCCACCTCCCCCTATGCTCCCCCAACCTCCCTCACCCCTTCGCCCACACCCCTTCTTTCCTCACCCCAGCACCCCATTCATCCTGCTGCATCCGCTCCTGTGCTTCTTTCTTCCTTACCCTCACATTTGTCTCTTCATCCTGCCCAGCCCCCTGCTTCTTCCTCATCCAGCTCCTATCCCCCCTTCTCTCTGCATCCCTTTCGTCCCAGTGCCCAGACCCCCCACTTCTTCCTCCCTCACCCCAGCACTTGCCCCCAGCTCCTTCTGCTCCCCTTCTCACTCTACCTCTCACACTCCTGCTCCATGTCAGCTCCCCCTTTCCTCAACATTCAGCCCCCCACTCACCCCATTGCTGCTGGCACGTCCCCATTTTCCTCAGCACCAAGCCCCCCCTTCTTCGTCCCTCACTCCAGACCCCTCAGCCCCCTGCCCCCTTTCCTCATCCCTCTTACTCTCCCCCTCCTGCCCCTCCTCCCGCCAAATGATGGGGAACAGCGAGTCTCTTTAAAAATCATTAATGGTATCTCTCCATTTGTATTCCAGGAAAGCTGGGAAGTGATTAGCAGTGAAGAAGGTAGGAAAGTTTCTATTCAGGATTCAGAATAAGGTTTTGGATAGCTTGAGAGGAGTAGTGTTGAGTTATACTTCATTGTAGAAGACTTATTCCTTCACTATCTGTAAGCAGAGTCTCTCCGCCTTAAAGTTAATGTCATCACCCTTTCTAGCAGTATTTCCTACAGCTCAACTCTTGCTCAGTCTCTGTGATACTAGTCTGAAGTGAGGTTATGGTCAGTAACTATCCAGGAATGGACCTTCTTACTTGACACATCTTTGCCTGTTTTTCTCTAACTGACAAAAAATTTGAGGCTACCGTAAGGGCTACAGAATCACATGGCACAGAGTCAATTGTATTTTGTTCTACAGAAAAACGAGCTCACAGTTCAGAATGAATACTTGTTGTCTAAATTAATAGCTAATCAGAGAAAGCATAGGTAGACTTAAATCCACTGATTATCACTTGACCAGCATACTCACCTAAACAATGGGGCTTTACTGAAAAGTTAATTTCACAAAGTTTTGGTGAACCTTTCAAGAGTATGGTGTTCACTCTCCCTCAGAAGCATCTCCCTCACATACAAGGTAAAGCAGCTTCCATGTGCAACACTGACAACTCTTAAATGGCAGTATTGCAATCACCATGTTATATATGTATCAAAGAAAGAAAAAATTTATAAGTACATGTAAGGGCCCTAGTGCAAAATACCACAGCTCATAATTCCGTGCTGCAGATTGCTTGATATACCAAAATGCTCTGCGAGAATCTGAGGGCATTTAGAGTTTAGACTATATTAAGAAGTGGAAAAGCCCTGCAGTTCAGTCACAGACTCCATGCATGCTGGTGAATTTCACCAGAAACACAGCTGAGTAGGGTGCTGAGCAAGTTGCAATTACTTTTCTCCCTTATATAACAGGTGACACACTTATTAAGATTTGGAGAATGATCCAGTGTGTCTATAAAAAGGAGAGTTACGTGCAGCAGTTCTAAGTACTGTATGCTGAAATGAACCAAGGACAAATCCATACTCAATCCCATATTCTATCACTTTTAGGATGCAAACATTGTTTAGATCACCCAATTTATCTAATAAATTGTCACAGCATGGCATACAAAAAAATAGCTAGAAAAATGAATATGGGTTTTGGTGTCAGTTCTATTTTGACAAATGTCAGTTCTATTCTGACAACACTCTCTTGTGGGGGCAAATGATGGATACAAGACATTTTAGAAGCACAAAAATGGCAGAAAAAAGGAAACCGCATGCCCTCAACACAAAGAGGGCCAGGAGCCAACCTAATGGTCAAAACAAGAGAACGGAAGCATGATGCAAAGCCCAATCTAGATTTCTTGAGTTCTAATGTCATTTTAGATGCTTTTTTGTGACCATCTAATCTGTTCTCCTAATTTCTTCATTTTAAGGAGTACCTAATTCACCATACTGTTGTAAGTATTAGATGAAGTGCCAAACTATCTTCTGATATGTGCAGTTCAGACCTGCTGGCTCCAAAGGGATATGTACATATTCCAGGGCAAAAATGGCTCAATGTTTGCAAAGTATGTCATAATTGCTTCCTGCTGCCTTTAAAAATATTCTCTGTATGGCATCTTCATTTGGTAGCATAACAGGAGGGACATAAAACACTTCAGTTATAACTAGAAAGATTTTACATTTTGAAAAAGTAGTTCTGCCCTTATTGACTTGTCCAGTTGAAACAGAAATCAGCTTTAAACAATAAGCTTTTTTGTCCATTTTGGAAAAAAGACAGCTGCAGACTTGAATCCAGATTTTTCATCTGGCACACCAAGAAATATACATACCAGAAAACAGTGTTTACAATTAGACTGCTTGGGATACAGGACGTGGAAAACACTGGTAAAGTAAAAATGCCTCTTAAGAGATACAAGGAACAGATTATAGGATCAATTTCCCTAAGTGAAACCACTCAGAGGCTGAAGCAGCTGTTTTTGTAATGTTGATATAAAAAGTAATATAATCACTTGGAATTTCTTTATAAATGTTACCAGGTATATTTCAAGATTCTCTCTTTTGGAAATCTGTATTGGACCATAGATATTCAGGCTGTATCTCGGGACAGGCTAGTATCACCTGCTTACTTCATTTATGGCAAAAACATACGGAAATAATGGCAGCATAACCTGATTTTGTTAGAGGAAAAGCTTTCTACTGTGTTCCATTAATTGCTTGGGTTATAAAATATGAGAGCACTACATGCCAAACCTTAATTACAATAAAGGATAATTGTATTACTTAAAATTGATATATGCAACATCTTGTACAAATGAATTAACTTTGACTCCCATAATTACATTTTATATATGTATGCATGCATGCATGCACATGCATGAATAAGTTTTTGTCCCTCAAGTCATGTTACAACAAATATTTTTCAGCATATTAAACATGAGAGGAATCTGCATAATAAACTTCCCCGCACCCTGTTTAGAGAGGAAATGGTGCAATTTTCCATAATGCACAATTTAAAATAAAAATAATCAAGACTTAGACGTAAATAACGTTTTACTAACCAGGAAAAATAAAACTGCCATGTTTTAATATTCAGGTTTAACCCACTCAATACCTTAATAACCAGTCACGTACAAAACCTAACTCTACACCCTCGTGAATTCCAGACACAGAAACCTGTGTTTTGGAGGAAATCAGTTAAAATTACATTACTAAATAATCAGATCACGTTGACTCAGTAAGAATACAGCTGCTATCCAGAACATTTCCTAACAAAATTCAATCATACACCTGCCTCTCAACATCACCAGACAGACACCTTCCTAAGGGGCAGCAGTGTTAGTCTAGTTCAGCAAAACAAACAAGGGGTCCTGTGGCATTTAAAGACTAACAAATTTATTTACTGCATGAACTTTCATGGAAGAAAATCCCACTTCATCAGATGCTTTGAAGATGGGGGAAGCTACAGAATGGGAGGAAATAAACAGAGGGAAGTGTAAGTTAAGGGAACAGGTCATACTGTAACAGCAAATCAAAGCAGTTGTAAAGATTCAAAACACTGGGGAACAACTTATAGCAGAAGATGAGGTCAAATCACTTGTTGTAACGAGAGAAAAATCCAAAGTCCCCTTAAGCCCTGATCACTCCATTGATGATTTACTAATTGCACTGCTCAGACAGCTGAATACCAGATCAAGGCTTCAAAGAGAAGCTGTTGAGATCGAATTTATTTGCAAATTTGATTCCACTGCTTCAAGGCTTAAGGGAGACTTTGGATTTTTCTCTCATTACAACAGGTGATTTGACCTCATCTTCCTCTGTATGCTGTTCGTTTGAATATTTATAATTTCAAAAGGGATAGCCGTGTTAGTCTAGTCCAGTAAAAAAAAAAACAACAAGCAGTTGTGTGGCACTTTAAGACTAACAGATTTATTTTTTGCATGAGCTTTTGTGGGAGAAGATCCCACTTCCTCAGATGCTTCGAAGCATCTGAGGAAGTGGGCTCTTCTCCCACGAAAGCTCATGCAAAAAATAAATCTGTTAGTCTTAAAGTGCCACACAACTGCTTGTTGTTTTTTTACTAAATCTTTATAACTGCTTTGATTTGCTGTTACAGTGTGACCCGTTCCCATGAATTATACTTCCCTGCATTTATTTCCTCCCATTCTTTAAGTTCCCCCATCTTCAAAGTGTCTGATGAAGTTGGATTTTCTTCCACGAAAGCTCATACAACAAATAAATTTGTTAGGCTTTAAAAGTGCCACGGAACTCCTTGTTTGTTTCAAATAGACATCTTAATTGGCAGTATATCTAGTAACATGTAAGGAAATCAATCTCCACATTACAATAGTCTACTCTGATATACTGCCAGTGCTCATAATATTAAGGAAGTAGGCTTTCATTACTGAAAGTCATTTGAAAAGTTTTATAAATCCTTATTCCTTGGCCTGTATTTTATTTTAAAGAGTTAGTTTCATATCCACCTTTATTTTCACTGATTTCTACACAATCACCTGAACAACTAGTGATGTTTGATGCAACTAGACGTGAATGACTTTTCAACACCCTTAGAAAAAGACAAGCCACACCACAGAAGTAGAGTACTCCTGCAAGGGACTTAAAGAACATCATTAATACCAAAGTACTTATTAATGCACACTTGATTTCAGTGTAAAATATAACCAATGACAGACAGATGTACAATCCAAAGGGTCTTTCACACATGCTGTTTATATAGGAAATATTAAAATGCACAGGAGTGGTAAGGAAAAAAAGAAATTAGAGTTTCTTAACCCTGAAACTAAAATTTTGAAAGAAAAAAAAACTCTCAAGTGATGTGCTTTATAGTAAACATTAATACAGCTTTAAAGATGTTTTGTTCAAAACTAACAAGGAATCCTGTGGCACTTTTAAAGACAAAAATTTATTTATTACATGACCTTTCATGGGAGAAAATCCCACTTTAGACGCTTTGATGAAGTGGGATTTCTCCCATGAAAGCTCATGAGATAAACAAATTATTTAGTCTTTAAAAGTGCCACAGGAATCCTTGTTTATTTTGCTGCACTACACTAACAGGGCTACCCCTTTGGAATTTGTTCAAAGTGTTATGAAAACTTAGTGCAATAAACAAAAATAAAACTAGACTCAAAGTATTTTTTTGCCAGGGCTATAAAAATACCAAAAAGCCATTACAAGAAGGATGACCAGAGGTGAATATCATTAGCATGTAAGAACAGATTTCTTTTAAAAAATCCAATTAATTAAGTTTGCTTTCTTTCTGTCATTAGCAAGCAGTTAAATATTCATTAAAGAGCTGCTGCAACAGAAATTCACAATTTGCAGAACTGCCTTGTGTGTCTTTGGATCTCTGCTTGCTTTGAAAACTTGCAATATAAAAACAAAGCCCCTGTGAAAGAACCTGTTTAGAGTCCTGAGTGTCCCTCAAAAATCAGCTCCTCTTAAGCAAACGAAATAGAAGATTAATAGCAACTTTGGGATGTCCTTGGGTTCTTTCCTTCTGCCCTAGGGTGGCAAAGGACAACAGCATTGTTGTATTTATATAGTGCATATAGACCTTATTATGCAACCATCTCTTTCTGGAAAGACTAAAGTTCTGATCTACTACTTTATTTTTATAGTTCAATGGCTTTACATTTTTTCAAATCAGAAACAAGCAATTATTTTTTTCAAAATGATCATTAAGTTGGGTGCTGGTGAAACAAATATTTAGCCAGAAATCCTTCAGTCTATTTTTCAGTGTAGCATAGGGAAAAGAACATACACTACAGTGGAGATTATTGCAGCAAGTAACCTATGACATGACTATTTTTCACATGTGATATCACAAGTTGTCCTTGCAATACAAGAAATTAAGGTGCTTAACAACTAACAGCTAAATAGCAAGAAAACATATCACAATTATGACTTAAAACAATGCATTTAAACTTGTCTGCATAATACACTGATTTGTAAATAAACTGGGTTCATCACTAATACACCTGCAATGTGTGCATTAAAATATTATTTCTGTGTGATGGGAAATAGGTAAGAAGTTTACACCTAAAGGTATTGTTAACCAAATATGGAAAGATTGGTCAACTTAACATAAGTGTGTGTAACCTTTTTGTGGATATGATTAAAATATTAAAACTTGCTGTTTGAGACCAGAAGAAAGAAACTACTTAGCTAACAGCCTATTCTTTCTTCACCTGCTCTTTATATAAACTAAGTGCTTCTATGTTTAATCAACAGAGAAGAAATCATCTTATTTGCTACTTGCGTCCATTTTAAGCGAGTTCCACTGGACTGACTTGAAATGTTTTTACTTCCAGTTGCTCCCTGTCAGTCCAAAGTATGTGCGTCATTGTGGGATACTCCATCAACCCGTCACCAAGACCTTATTCGGGAACGGCATTATGGCAGTCACAGAAACAGCATTACACAAGGTGGGTCGTGCTAAAAAATAACAGATTAAGTAATCGAGAGAGAAGATACTTTAGTTACAATTCTTTAGTTCAAAAATTGTAACATGCTCTTCGCTGTGCCTTTGAAAAAAAATCTAGCAATAGCAAATCAATTGTCGACAGTTAGGAGGTCCAGATTTGCTCACTTTCCACCTATTGACTGTCCCTGCTGCAAAGCATTTGGAAACATGTTTTCTGCTCTGACTGCTGAAAATAAACAACCCCAGCAATAAGAGATGACAGATGAGAACTACTATAAGCACAGTAGAAAGTTCCAACTGAGGAGAACAAACAAGAGTTTACAAAGACTAACACATTTATCTATCTTTAAACGTATTAATTAATTTAGAATATTTCAAAAGGGATAGCCATGTTAGTCTAGTCCAGTAAAAAAACAACAAGGAGTTGTGTGGCACTTTTAAGAATAACAGATTTATTTTTTGCATGAGCTTTCCTGGGAGATGATCCCACTTCCTCAAGCATCTGAGGAAGTGGGATCTTCTCCCATGAAAGCTCATGCAAAAAATAATTTAGAATAGTCTTTAAAAGTGTCACAGGACTTCTTGTTCGTTTTGCTGAACTAGACAAACATGACTACCCCTCTGGAACTGTTCAAGGAGAGAACACCTAAGAGAGGGCAGTTTTTAGATAGAATTTAAAACAAATAATCTTTATAAAATAATTATGTTGAGACACTGGTAGATTTTCAAATGTCCATTAGTTAAATGTGGATCAAAGAGTAAAGGACCAAACTCAAAACACAGTACAAATGAAGCATGCAAGTAAAATATAGTAATAAAAGGAATTAGACACACCATTTAAAAAGATATTAGAGGCCATAAGACAGTTCCAGATTCTACTTTATAGAACGAATGAACAGTTTAGTCTTTAGTAATTTTGATACAACAAAACTAACAAGAAGCTATGGCCTGGTCTACACTAAAAGGTTAAGTTGATCCACCTCTGGATGGCATAATTAAATAGGCCTAACTTGTGCTGTAGAGTAGATAGTGGTAGGTTGACAAATGAATTTTCCCTTCAACCTAGCCACTGCCTCTTGCAGGTGGGAGGGGGTAGGTAGGAAAAGTACCTGTACACTGACTGGAAAAGCCCTCCTAGTAGCATAGATAGTTTCTATTTACACTGAAGCAGTTGCAGATGCATTACTTTAGCATTTCAAGGACAGATAAGCTGTGTGTTCTCCAAAGAAGTTACTCTACTTATGGGACATTTTTAGCACTTCAGGACTGATTTCCATTAACTTACAATGCAGTATTTCAAGAACTAAACTATAATGAAATGCATAAAGACCTGCAAATTACATTTATGAACTATTTTGTACTAGTAAAAGTATTTCAAAGAAATCAATTATTGAAGAGGCTTAGCACAAGTGCAAGGCCTTTACAAAAGTTCTTCCATTAGTCAATCCTGCAATAATTTCAGAAAGTCTCAAGTAATATATTATGTTACTTCTATAAGGTAGCTGAAACATAGCTAAAAATGGACCAGAGAGAGCACAAACGAAAATGGCTGGTTCTTTAATCATCACAAGTACAAGAATGCATTAAAAGAACTGACAACTTGCTGAAGACATAGCTCACTATACTGACATTATGTAAAAGATTTTTCCCAGTCTTTCTTGAAGGCAACTCTTGAAGTGTCCTATTTCTGCATTTTAGATATCTTCCATACCAGCTTGGCACATTTTTACAAGCCCTTAACAATGAAAAACAAACTTTAACAAAAACACACTCCTGGTTCTCTATTACGTTAATCATCAACACATTTCTGATACATAATTTTAAAAACTGATACATAAATAATGTTTTTGCCCTAGCCACAAGGAATTTATTACCTTTACAAAAATAGAAGTTATGCAACAGTTCATATTAATCTGGTGGGTGAAGATGTATCCTCCGAAGAAAACGCCATCTTCCAGATGTAACATATAGCAGTAGTTCCCAACGTTCCCTCTGCCATGGCACACCTTGCTACCTTTAATGAATTTAAGGCACACCACCATATAGTTTACAAAGGAATTCATGAATATTCATTAGCCAATGAGCCACTCCAGAGCTCTGGGAAGTTTGTCAAAAAGTTTTGTGGAACACCTGCTCAAACTTGATGGCACACCTGTGTGCTGTGGCACACTGGTTTGGGAACACTACATACAGGACACCTTTTTAATGTCAGGGTTGTTGCAAGCTGCATGTTTTATCATCTGGTATCATTATTTCACTAATTTAATACAAAACAGTTGCATGTGCCCTTCACAGACATTAACTCAGATATAGAAAAGCAGAGATTACTGACCATTTACAATGTAATGACAGAACACTAACATGGAAGCTCAGTTGCATTAATGAAGGTAGAAAACAGATGGAGATTCGTTTTAACTTGATTTATGAGGATCCTATAGAAAAAAAATTTCTTTCAGATTTCAGGTGCTAGACTGTCAATAGAAGAACAGTCATTTTTTGCATCCTTTTTTTCTGGATTACATTAGCTACAATAGGCACCCTTAAAATCCAGAACCCACTTCAAACAATGGATGAACAACATGCCAGCACGCCCTCTGGCATAAAACCAGACTGTTTCCAAGACTGTTAAACTACACAGTAGTTTACTTTGACTCAAACAGACCTAACAATTAAAAAGTAGTTTGACAAATTACTCCAAGCCTCTAACTATAATGGTCTTGAAGAATAAGGATAATGCTTCGAACTTCCTAACACTCTTCATCTTCAAAGTTCTTCACGATATTAAAAACTCTTTATGCTGAATCTGGTTTTCCCTTTCCGGTTTTTTTTTTTTTTTTTTTTTAGTTTACTTTGCATTTTAGCATCTACAACAGGGGCAGTCAACAGGCAGACTGTGGGTCAAATCTGCACTGCCATTCAGTTTTCAACAGACCTCAAAATCTTTTTATTTATTAATTATTGTGGGTGAGGTCAGGGAGCTTTTTCCTCCTGGAATCCAGACCTTGACTGCAGAATGACCAAGAAAAAACTAAAATTAACTGACCACCCTGATCTAGAACATGCTAGACTGACTCACTGGGAAGTCAGTCTTACTGAAGTCCTGATTACAAAGCTAATTTTTTCCCAGAACGAAACCAGGTTTTAGAATGTTTGAAAATGCTAACACCTCCTCACATTACTACTGGCAGACTTGAAGATAACATCAGCCTCCTTCCCCCCAGAACTAGTACAGGAACATGCACCCTGCTTAAAACAGAAAGAAGCTCCTTTCAACAATTGGAGATTTTAAGTTTATACTTCTCTTTTATGCACAAGACCATAAACCAACATGACATAATCACAAAATAGGACTGCAAAAGAGCTGAGTATTTGTTTAATGGTTCTGTTTGATTTGGTTTAATGTCACAAAGAATCTACTTCAATCTACATCATTTACTAGTCTTTCCTTTGTTTGGCTTAAGTGCCAGAAACTTTCTTCCTGAATAGCTGTTTTGGTTGTTTCTTCCACAGATAATCTAATTACTAAGTAATAAAAACAGAAACCCAAACATAATCCTAGCAAGTGAGCTGGCTCTCAGTTACAACTCTTTTTAAAAAAGCCCCAGTCTGGACTCAAACGGTTAAAACAAAGGACAGCAGACCCCTTCTGCTCCCCATGGTAACACTGCATTTGCAAGCTTGACACAGCTGGACCTAAAAAGCACTGCCATAAAGAAGTTAATGATTTATTTACTGAGATTGCTTTATACCAAAAAAAATTCTGCAAATACAAGCAGTCCCCCTGAAGATTATGCTAGCTTTAATGGAAAGAGCTACCTATAATATCAAAGAAAAGGATCAAGGAGGAAGTGACCCTGGCTGATCACTTACCTTGTTGTTTGGACCCCTTGATTGGCTATGGGACAATCCACCTAAGGGAAAGGTGCACACAATGTCTGACACAGCTGGTAGAGGAAAGCAGCTTTGGGAATGGACAGAAAATGAAAACGTGCTTGGACGTGGGACTGGAGAGCAAAGCAGAAGCTCACTGCAGAGAATTATGGAGGCTCCTCTTTAGCAAAGTGTCTGCGAGAGGTCACATTTCCTTCCTGCTTTCAATCCTCATGACACTTCAACCTCCACCCTCTTCCACATTTAAAGGGCCAGGATTGTTTTCCTCCATTTGGAAAGCAGGTCTTGTCTGACAGCAGATAAAAAGCTCTGATCATCCTGCCTGACCTGTTTCAGAGTGCAAAGCTGGACTATGACTTGACCTGGAACTGTTCTCACTCAGAAACAGCCCGTTTTACAGCCAATTTTCAATCAAAGCTGCTGGGTCTGTCTTGTGACCAGGCTGCAACCTTGTGTTAAAGCTGTTAGGTGTTGAAAGCATCCTCCCAAAATGATGGTTTAGTCTGATGTCTAAGAACAGGATACAGACAAAAGCTATCTTTCAAGCTTTAAAGCAGTTCTATTGATTTGTAGCTATTTCGATATGAGAGAGCAAATAGGAGCAGAGGATTCATGTCGAGATACTTAGCAGCCTCAATAACGCTACAGTGCAGTCAGAATATTAATAAGTTAAAATACTACCACCATGCTGTAGAAAACAAATCAAATCTTTATTAAAATAGAATTCTATATCATGAACTTCTTGGCATTTCATTTCTGGTTGTTGTTGCTTATTACTGTAGTGCGAAGTTTGGTACAAGGATCTTGGCTTACTGGTCTGTAAAGAACCACACACGCACTTCTGGCACTGTATCAACAGCAACTATCAAATTAACTTGGAATATAAACTGCTTTGTCTTTTAGAATCAACTGAGTGAATTAATTCATGTTTCAGTGATTTAAAACATACCAGCTTCTTCCACAGCGAGAAATTCTGATACCGATGAATCTGACCCTGCTGAAGGAATCAGAGTTATCAGATGACAGGAACTAGCCAGCATAATAGACTAATTGGTTCATAAGCACCTCACATTGTCAAAATAGTTAAAAGTAGCAGAATCTTCTGTTCAATGTGGTATTTGATTCTGGTGATAACAGAATCCTGCTCCAGCTCACAGGCATAACGGCTGGTGGAGATATGCTCAGATGAACATCAACATGTGGACACCAGCTTGTTCTATATCAAATGCAGTCGCACCATCTACAATTCACTGTGACGGCTGGACAAGATTGGCAGCTCAGAGAAAGGCAGCTGGCCGATACTAAACCAGGTCAAATGGAGCTGATACTGGTGGAGAAAGGAAGCACTGCCGCCACCACTGCTGCCATGTCGCCATCCACTGATGGCATCTAGCCTCTGATCATCAAAATGATCTACAGCCTCTGCATCCTCAATGCTTCGTGTGGAAACATCTCAGAATACTTCACGTTCTTGTTGACAAATTAAACTAATTGTCTTGTAGTCTGTATATTTCTATAACACCTACAGTTGCTTGATCTCAAAGAAACGTAGTTAACTTGGAGGAAGCATGCTTCTCAAGTGTAGAAGTACATGTCAGAAAAGGGTTAGGAATTTTTAGTAATTTTGGCTAAATATTCTGTAGCAAGATTAAGGATGTTGAACATCTGAAACCAGAATTCTTTTATCTGCAAGCCAAGAACCCTTAAAATCAAGCAGATGCAACGCAGATTCTATTTGGTGTCCACCTGAACTGCAGAAAACCCCCAAAGACAAACCATTTAATTGTCCTTCCAAACTTCAAGCAAAGTTCTTATTCTATGCAGTAACTGCACTGCTTTGTCTTTTTTTTTTTTTTGGGGGGGGGGGGGGGGGCTAAACAACAGAAGTTCTTTGGATCGGGGCAAAATACTATTCGCTTGACTTCTTCAAAAGAATTCTTGTTCTTTCTGTTGTCAGGCAAACAATGTGAACTACATACTTCCTGCATAAATGGAAAATAAAATAAGGACACTTTTATGGATTTACCCAAAGGCCAAGTAGGTGTGAAGCTTCAGCATCTCCAACAGTCAGTCCTTTTGGGTTCCATGTAAATGCTCACAAGCAGTAGCACTTAGATGTATTTTAGTATTTTAGGTACGTAATTGTAGGTATTTTAAAGTACGTCTTTTCATCACTGAGTTCAGGATAATCAATTCAACCTTTCTCAGGCCCCGTCTTTCCAGGGACTAGCATGAAGTTTAGTTGTTGAGTTCAATCACTGCCTCTGATTCATCTATTTCCGTATTAAGACACTTCTGCAAATAATTCAAAGCAAAATGTGTATAGCGGCCATATCAAAGGATCAGCGTGCATGTACATAAAATATGTAAGTAAAATGCATTTCAATGAACGTTTATTTAGGCAAGGTTATTTTACCTTTTTAGTCTGTTCACGTCATTCTGCAGAAGATATGAAAAAATCGTCAGCTAAAGCCTACTTTTCACTACGTGCCATGAGTACTGCTAAACTAGAGGGAATGCATTATCATCCTTTTTGAGAATAGTGAGCTGCATCCAGAAATTCTCAGTACTATGAAATTCAGATGGCAATAATCTTCTGTTGGAACAAATTTACTGTGGAGAAGTTCTCCCCTGGTAAATCAGAGTTTTCCAGAACTATGGAATTTCCCTTGGTGCTCAGAGCTGGAGGTGACTCTGAATTTGGCTTCTCCGGTAAGTAGTAAAATACCATCACTCCCATCCCCACCCCCAACCCAACAGTAAAGTTCATATATCAAGCTCAAATTCATTTCACACATTTAACAAAAGCAAACATTGGGTGCTCCTGCCTCCAAACCCACACACACACACAAAAAGTATTTGTAGAGCAGGCAAACTCAGCTGGTCACGGTGCTATGCACAGTTCTAACGCTACTCAGACTGACATCCCAAAGGGTCCTGAAACACTACAAACTAGATGCATTTGGTACAGCCCCGCTAAAATGCTGCTACCCCAAAGGAAGGGAGATAAACAGAGCTCCACTGGGTACACAGGAGTGAAACAGGAACACATTTTGCCCAAAGGCTAGGAAGCAGGGCCTTTTTCTTACAAAAATGCCAAAGGGTCTTTAATACCGATGAAGAAGAGGCAGCAACACCTGCTTTTGAAGGGCCCTGTCCCAGCATTAACCCCACCACAGAGTTAACAGAATGGAACTCAGTTAATCTATCATAGAAGGATGAAGGTCAGAGTCAATCTTACTGCAATTTGAACATGAGGTCCCAAGGAGACTATTTTAAACTAAAGGTTACTGCAGAAGAACAGCTGTGGGAAGCTTTCTGCAGAGCACTGGTAGCTATTTTTGTGCTTTCTTAGAAACCAGAACAAAAACCAGGGTAGCCATCTGCTAAAAAATAGCGAATTTTGGAAATGTTAAACATACTCTTTTAATAATGACAACAGTAAGTACTTCTATACATTTTGTTAAGTGTTCTGCAATGGAAGACAAGCATCAATAGCCCCATTTTACAGATAAAGGACAGCAGCAGAGAGGTGTCATGGAACCTCCCTATGGCAATAAAAAAAAAAAGTGTCAACTCCAAAACCAGAATGCAAGGAGTCCTAGCTCCCATTCTATAAGTTCCTCCATCTTCAAAGCGTTGAATAAAGTGGGGTTTTCTCCCACGAAAGTTCATGCAATAAATAAATTTCTTTAGTATTCAAGTGCCAGAAGACTCCTTGTTTGTTTCACTTTCAATGTGTACTTGTTCCTACCCTTTCAAATATGTAAGGCACATTACTCCCCATGAAAGTTTTATCATGACTTGTTAAAAAAATTATCCTTTCATTTGCAAGTTACACTTACTGAAAACCATCTGTTTTACTGTGTGCAGTTATCAAAATTTGATTTATTGGACAGTAATGATACTGGGGCAAGTCAAACTGGATGTATGGAAAATTTTATTGAAAGACACATTAACTACTGTGTCTGAAATGCATTCTGCCCAGTAAGTCAGAACATTTTCCTCAGGTTAGGAAACTGTTTCACATTTAATTAAATCAGGTATTTTATTTCCTTTAGTGTCAGCTCACAAATCCATCCCTTTATTTACAGGACACCACAGCCTACTAACTAAAGAAATCGAAGGGGAGCATCAACTGAGCCTCTGCTCAGGACTTGGCACAGTCTAAAGATAACTGTGATTGCAGTATGCAAATGCTGTAAAAGGGAGGTTAATATTTTACAACTGCTGAACTTTGCAACTGAATTCAGGCAGCCGAAAAGCTTCGCAAGGATAAAAAGCAAATCCTTCTTTACACTGAATCCCTCAAAAGCACTGTGGTTTAGAACCTCCCTACTCATCATAGCTATTGTCTTTCCCCCAGCATCTGAGTTTGTGGCTAAAATACCTTGATCCCTTTCTTTGCCTAAACGTTTCATGAACATGAAATTCGCAGCTCCTGTAGAGCAGGCTAATACAATAAAACAAACAACAACTAGTTTTTCTCCATGATCCTCAATTTAAAAGAAAAACAAGTTGTTGGTAGGAGTCATCACTTTAAAACTAATTAAGCCCTGCTGTGGTTTAATATCATTTTGGAGATTTTTGGCATTAACAAAAAAGACTTTCTACAGCTTTTATTCCATGTGTGGTTGAATATGACCTCATCTTTAAATGGACAGTTTCTAGGAACTCAGTAAATTTTCCACTATCAAGAGTTTACCACAGCTATGCATCCCCATTAGCTGCCAATGATTTGTACTTAATTATTCAGGATATACTTTTCCCTTAATTCACAGGTTTTTGTACTCTGCTTGTCAAAGAGCAATGACTTCAAGTAAATTTTAAGATATGAAGCATTAAGACAATAACTGCCATGTTTCTAGAAGTGAAAAAAATATAAAGATGCTACCTTTACCCACTTCGATGACACAATGCCATATAAGGCCAGGAAAGAGAAAACACGGACTCTAACCCAGCAAATACTGGTGGGTAGTAAGTACTCAAACAAGCAGTACAAACATTTCTGAAAAAATATTTCTGGGACATTTAAAGTCATTCTGCAGAATGGATTCATACCTCATAAAGCAGTAGCAGAAAAGACTGGAAAGTAAAGAATCAGCCTAGTATCCTCCCACCAGAGTAACCAGAGTAGATGTAGAATTTCCTTTTTGTATTAAGCGACTACAGGTTCAAAAATATTACATATTGCCTTGCTTGCACAGCCACAATGCTAGACAGCAAAACAAACTAAATTTATAGTCACTGGTTCAACTGTGAGGCAGCAATGCTAGAGCTGTAAAACCCTGCCACACTGTATAGTAGTGGTCTTCAAACATTTTCTCAGGACTCACTTGAAATAAACCATATATGCCCACGACCCAACAGTTACATCTTTGAGCAATGCATTCCTGTCTTTTGGTGGCAGCAGCAGGAGGTGCTGCGACCCAGTACCTGAGGGTCTGAGACCGAGTACTAGGTCCTGACCCTATGTTTGAAAACCACTGAGGTATGGTCCAAATCCCAAAGAGAAGAGCCCCTTCTCGACCCACATCCAAAAGTAGGTCTTATTTCCGTAATAAACCTACCTAGTTACTGGAACTCACTCACTCACACCGTCCACCTCTTGATAGTAACCAGTCACTATTTCAACTTCTGCAATTATGAAATCAGGAAACAATTCTGCAAAAGAGAAGAAACTGTGTTGAGGCAGTTGTATATGTAAGCTATATACCACTGATTTTATTTTGAGGCAAGAGGTTTTACACATGAAACTACAGGGTTTATCATTAGCTTAAACCTGGGAAGTGCTCAGCTGAGAAAGGAATCTGGGAGATCAATCCATTTACCTTCACTCAGAGTCACCATTTTTTTCTCCATTCTGATCCCAAACTCAAGCTAACAAGTGTTCAAGTAGTCACTTCTATCACCCTCCCCCGCAAGGACAGCTGACTTCTGGAGCCCACTGTAAATACAGTCTCTCTTTCTAGACTTATTCTGTCTTCTCACAGAATTGTAACTTGGTCTTCATTAATAGACTGCTCACAAATGGTGCTAGAATCTTGCTCATGCTGAGGAAGAAGTCAACTAACTGCCTGGTTCTCACCAGCCCAGTGCAATATAGGTGTGTGTTTGTTTGCTTTGTAGTTTTTTTAGTGGTGGGGGGATGTCTGTTTATTTTTATTTTTTAAACAATCCTCATTCACACTGAAGCACCAACTGAGCTGGTTACAACAATGCATGAAAATGCTTTTAACTGCCACAGTTTGTGCCTCAGTAAGAACAGTGTGCTGGCCCTGTGGCACTGCTGAGGCCCAAGGAGCAGCCATTCACCATGACTACCAAAGGTTCATTACTTCATGCACAAGGAACTGTGGCAATTATTTCATGGCACTGCTTTCAGACTCTTGCTATTTTCACCATAAAATAAAATTAACATTGGTTTTAAACCACAGCAGATAAACAGAATATAAAATTGCACAGAGATTTCAATTATAATGTTGTAAAGTCCTAAAGGCATTAACAAACAGGGGAAAGAGCCATTCTTACTCTGAACTTCTTGAATCTCTCTAGGTGTGGTGTAAAGAGGACAGATATGGTTTGCTGGGAAGGAGAAAAAGCAGGATACACCACACTTGATCACTACCACATCCACGCTAATCCATGCAATGGCACAAACAACTACCGTACCTGTAACTCTAGAATACCTTGGGGATTTCTCTCTACATTTCAGTCTTATTTCCAATACAAAAACAGATTACAAGAGACAAAATGACAATGTGAAAGCTATAGGGGAGGGAAAAAAAATCAGACAAGCATTCTTTTGGGACAATATTTTAGATTAGCTATTTATTTCACAGTGAAATCAGGTCTTTCAACTAGAAGACAAAACATCTGTGTCAATGACATCACCACAAACAAGGAGTCCTGTGACACTTTTAAAGACTAACAAATTTATTTATTGCACGAGGCATGAGTTTTCAGGGGAGAAATAAATATTTAGTCTTTAAAACAGTCACAGGACTCCTTGTTTGTTTTACTGAACTAGACGAAACATGGCTACCCCTTTGGAACTTAAGGACATTGCTGACACAGATACACCCATCCCTTACCCATCCAATTAAGGCTCCATTCTGCCCTCAGTTGTATAACGAGATAGAATTGGATTCTAAGTCTAAATTGGAAATCTGCTAAAAACTGTCTTTACCTAAGGCTTTTGCTGGCATTAATGAGAGCAATAAGACAGATTAAGCTGTGAATGCTCATGGTGAACATTTTGTTTGGGGACCAAGTCTGTTAAGGAGTTACGTAACAGAACAAGCAAGGAATCCAGTGGCACTTAAAGACTAACAAATTTATTTATTGCATGAGCTTCCGTGGGAGAAAATCCCACTTTGTCAGATGCTCTGAACGTGAGGGAACTTATTTTTCAATAA
Organism: Podocnemis expansa; assembly: GCA_007922195.1. NCBI lineage: Eukaryota > Metazoa > Chordata > Testudines > Podocnemididae > Podocnemis > Podocnemis expansa. The sequence continues at coordinate 55,760,391 of ML681963.1, read as the reverse complement.
GAAGCTATATTTTAATGAGTTCATTTAGAATAAAGACTCACAGGGCCAAAGCAGGAAGGAAAACTCAGTAAAATAGTCATCAGACAAGGAAATATTAATAAATACCACATTTTATAGCTCCTTACAACGCTGTACGATCTATTACTAAATTAAACCTTAACTCCATTGTAAAGCTGTTGTTCCAGTTTTAACTATGTATAAACTGAAGCCCAGAGGTGATGACTCGCCCAAGGTCCCATAGCAAATCAATGGCTGACCTAAGTGTAAAACCCAAATCTCCTGACCGAGTTCTGTACTGTACCCAACTAGACAATGCTTTCTTTTTGCTCTGCTGTATGTTTGGCTACACACGTTAAAGCATGTCGTGCTGTGTGTAACTTTCACTACCAGAGGAAATGCAGATCTGAGTGATTCATCTGCAGCCTGATCTGAAGTGGATGCCATTGACAGCACCTGTTCGGAAAAACAGACTCAGCTAACAGCTAGAAGTGAAGTCATATTTCTGCTTACTTCTTAAAAACAGACAAGCAGAGAATCTGAGTGAAACTCTCTTTTTTTTTTTTTTGGTCTGTTGCATTATCCATCAGGATCTCCTCTCCCCCAATTCCTTTCTGGAATGTTTTTCAAGGACCCTTTAATTATCACTTTCATGCGTGTGAAAGGATTGAAGCAGAAACAAATCTCTGCAAGTCCAGGCAAACTCTAGAGACACTATCGTAGCTGAAAACACTCAGCCTACTAACTAGATACCAAACTCAGGAATCTGATAGAGATTTGCTATATTACAGATCGCTGTCCTTTACCAAGCCCGATGAACAGAAGCACAGCATATTGGTCTCTAACAAGAGAGTCACTTCATTTGCCTTCATATCTGTCTGTAAAGCATCTAGTATAAAGCTAGGAACATTCAGTAATGAACGGAAGAAAGAAATCAGCATACATGTACATCTTAATGTTCAAATGGCCACAAAATGACCAGAACTAATTGGGCTCAGCATGACGAGAGATCAGGAAAAAGAAGCTTAGTAGTCTCTTTAGGAACGCATGACTTGGCTCTCATCTGCCTAGTTATTACCAGTTTAGCAAATAATAAAAAAGTTGTAGACTGTTTATAGCAGGCTTGTTCAACATGAGGCCAGGGGGCCAGAATCTGGCCAACCAAGGGCTTTTATCCAGCTCACCGAGTGCTGCCTCAAGAGCCTGGGAGCTGGGGCTATCTGGAATACTACGTATTGCTACATCAAGTGTGCAGGCAGACGTTGACAATTTGTGCAAGCAAAAGCAATGTCAAATATCACACTAATAATTATTTTATTAAAGTTTATTTATAAAGATCAATTTGTATGTCTTATCTATCAAAAATTTTCTCACCACCACCCCCCAACTGAAAAAAAGAAATGCAAGGTGGCCCCTCACCCAAAAAGGCTGGACACCCCTGGTTTATACTGTAGTAGCATCCAAAATGCACTATGTGCTGCCTAGAGAAAGGTGGTTCCTCACCCAAACAGCTCACCATTTAATTATAATGTAATAAGTGCACTGACAGAAAAACACTGTTTCAGTAGGAACTGTTAAATTTTATTTGCTTAAGCTAGCCTTTATTTCAATTTCAGTGAACATAAAATGCATTCTTCATTAACATTTGCACTCTGCAAGTCTAAACTCCAATAACATGCTAAACAGAAAACCACAGGAACAGCTGGTTATATACTTTGAATAATTAAGCAGTAGCAGTCACTTTTCTAAAAAGGAAATTAACAACACTTCAGAGTAAAGGAAGATAATTTTCTATTTTCCTTGAAAACAGCAACTTCCCGAAGTCCAAATTACAGACCTGAATGCTTATATTGCTTCAAATCATCTAGCCCTTGCCCACAGCCACTGAACTGCATCTTTATCATTTGAAGCTCACTTACTGTCGGTTGCCAAAACCTTAGTCCCCAACCTGTATTGTCCACAGAGGAGTCAGGGTTCTTACTGCTGACATGAGTGAAGATGAAGCCAATCAGTTCTTTTTGAACACATTCAGTTTGCCAGCTTGGTCACTACCTGCAACAGGCTTTGGATTCAACCACCAACCAACAGCAGAGAGAGCAGATGTGATCAAAAGATCAAAGACACCTAAGCCCTATCTCTGGTGCTGTTACTGACTCTTCATCTGACTTACACACTGCACCTCCTACAGAGGTGGCAGGAGGGGCAGGTATCAGAGATATACTTTGCATATGCATAGTCCTTTGAGATCCTGGGATGTAAGGTGCTACTTCAGGAGTGCAAATTATTAGCTCAAATGCCACAGTGACGGGCATCAAATAAGAAACAGACTACTGTAAAACTGAATAGCCAAAGGAATGAGAATGAGGCACTCCTTCCCCTTCTATGCTAGAGCCCAAGTGGCATATTTTTTCAGGCTCCCTGAAAGGAAAAAACCATAAGCCCAAGGCTCATTTGCCACTTCCACTTGTCATGTCTGCCATATGGCCAGTTGTGAGAAACTCAGAGCAAAAATCAAACGTCAGAGTTTCACCCAAAATCTGGACTCTCTCCTGCATCCTCAAATCAACAGACACTGTACACATTAAGAAATATGACACCTGCCTGCTTTCCTCCCTTCCCTCATCAAGACCTGGGAAACTTTCCATATTGGTCTTGAGAAAGGAATCCCAAAGGCAACATTTGGATTCAAAGCAAGCATCCCGTAGAAGGATTTATCCTTTTGGCCCATTCCCACAGAACATAAGCATGTCAGCAAGAAATGACTGTATGGGCTGTCATTGATCCCACTCAGAATCCTTCCGAAACGACCTTACTCTGACAGATCGTACTGCAGTACCTGAGGCTGCCGTGGGTTCTTTTTGTCTCGCTATTTAAACCAAACTACATTTGTACTGGTGATTGTGGATGAAAGCTGAACTAAAATCACTGTCTCCAGTTCAGCGGAAAGAGCAAGACCTTATCGGACGGGTTTTTGATGAGCCTAAATATCTACATAAACATTAACTAAAAGATAAGGTTTTACTTCAGCATCATAGACAGTTGTCAAATTTAATGACACGGAGCCAATGAAAGTTGTTGTTCTAAATGAGCAGTCCAGCCTCATAAAACAAGGATTATATCTGTTGTGTGTGACAGCTGCATACAAGCTATTTACCAGCAAAAGTCACTCAAACTCTGCTGAGGCAACTGTAAAAGCTGCCTGAAATTCAAGAGACATAGTTAACTACAAGTCAGTGTTACTTTTCTCATTTCTGAAGTATAAAAGAACCATTTAAATCTTCTACAATACTGAAAGCATCAGCTGGCTTTGTTACTTCAGAAAAAGAAATTTCAGTGTTATTTTACTTTGCTAGTATGTTTTTTTCTTCCTAAATTAAGGCTTGATCTTGCAATGCAAACCGTGCAAGCAAAATCCCCTTGAAGTCAGAAGAACTCTACCAGCACGAAGGACCTCTTGAACAGATACTTGCATAATTTAATGATCTTGTATTCCCACAGTCCATTAACTTCATTAAAAATTACTACACTTAAAAATTAGATTGACCTAGCTATATTACCCAGCTTTCTTTAAAACAAAAACAAAAACAAAACAACCACATACCCTGAGAGCTATAGTTAGCTTAATGTAATTCTTCCATCAATGTTACTACCATCTCTCAGAGAGCTGACTACCATGAATGGAAAAATGCCTTTCACAGACACAAGATACATACACACAACAGTGCAGCCCTGCAGCACCTGTCATGCAGACACAGCCAAAGACTACATGGATCAACATAAGCCTGAACACTTTTAACATATATTACTAAAAATGTGGCATTATTTGAAAGCATGGAGGAAGAAACATTAGGAACGAGAGAATTCAAATGACAAACTAGAGAGGTGTTATTTAAAAACAGTTGGCTTTTTTCAGAAAATTCAAAAGAAAATGGACATTGCAGGTAATGACTTACTGGTATATGAAATCTTAACAGAGAATATGATTTCTATGTACTCAACACTTTTTATTACAAGAGTTTTCTAAGAAGATAACCATATAAGTGTCTGCTGAACTTTCAGACACCCCACAATAGTTACATTTTTAATGTTAGTACTCTGTAGAGAATTTTGTTTTTATCACAAAATAACCTGTCCATCTAGCAATGTTAAAGCAGATTTTGCTTTTTATTATCACTGGAAACTTCCATAGAGAGCAGAAGATGGCAATTCCTTTTTAGAGATTAGAATAAAAGCAAAACGCTGAGTACTTAATGGTGATTAATGAGAGAAATCAGAGTAATGTGCTCAGTGTTTAAAATAACTCCACCTGCCCTGCCATCTTGAAAGGCACTGTTTCTGGAAAACACCATCATTTTAATTCATGCCAAATTTGCTTTGAAAACAAAGTTCTAATTACTGTCTACTGCAATAAGACACTAGCTTTGTCTAATACAGCTCCATGGACTCTGATTTCTATTTACTTTAAAAGATTGATTCTTCTTATATGAATCTCCAAATGTTCTAACAAACCTACTTTTAAGAAAAGTATAATGGCTTTAAAAATTTGGTGCACAGCATGATAGAAAAATTATTTGCAGACACTTTGTATGATTATTCTGAAAATTTACCAGCTGTGCCACAAAGGAACTAATCCTGCAAAACGCTGACTGCTGAGTACCTCCAGAAGAAACTTAGCCTATAATCTTAATGAAGATAGTAACTTGCAGAATCAATTCCATCCCCACAAAGCAAAAAGGGGTATAATTATCATACACTTGCCCACTCTTACTAAGGTAAAATTCAAAAATACCTATTATTACTTACTGCAGTACCTCAAAAAAAATGCTTTCCCCTTCAGCAAGCAGGGAAACAAGTACATTTTTGCAAGGTTATTATGAAAAAGGTGCATTTTGAATAGCAGCACCAAGGATCCTTGTATATTATGAATTTCCATTGTGCTCTGAGGAACTGCTTGCTCAGTGTTCTGGGTCTCTAGAACAGCTGCTCCTCCAGATTATACAGCTACAAAGCAAAACTGTGTTTCTTCTCTGGATTAATAAATACTCAGTATAATACAGACACAGTAATACTGGTGTCCCACCCAAGTGCAGACTCTAAACCAATGAAACATGAAATGACACAATAAATCTATTTTATTGATATTAAGTATGTTCAGTCTCTTGATGCAACAAATCTATGTATTTGTTAAGCAGCCTAAGCACCACTCCCTGCCTCCCCACCCCCCAACACCCCAAGTGAAATTACAAGGATAGAAAGGGACAACTGAATGCGGTGGATTTGCTGGACACTGTCAAATACTTGATACTTTTCACTACACAGTGTATAGAACAACTGTTTAATGCAGAACATACTGTACAATTCCAGTATCACTGCCACTTAAATGTCTGTTCCTCCTTTAGCATAATTCCTCACTTCACCCATTTCTGTGACATTTGGTGATAAAGAGTTTGCTAAAGACAGAGTATTAGTGATTTTTTCCAACAAACTGCATTTGAAAAATAGAACTATGAGATTAGCAGAATCCTCCTTTGGAGTAAATTTCAACCAGTGCAATTTCTTATTTAAGGAGATTAATTGTTTGTATTCCAACAGATATACCTTTGCTGAGCAAGTGTATTATGTACAACCAGTGGAAAGTACTGTTTTGGAAAAGTCCCCACAGAAAGTAATAGCAGTCCTTAAAAACTACAGTCATACTGGATTTTTACATCTACAGACACAATGAGAAAATACATGCTTGCAAGGTTACATGAAACGCAGAACATAGCCTCCAGCAACAAACAGCTTGATGCAGTAATAAAAATCACATTCATTTGGTAACTTCCTGGTACCAGATTATTTGGGGTACTAGATGTTGCTAAGCATTCTGAAATTGAACTTCTGTTTCTAAGGTTAAGTACTTGCTGTCTCTGATACTAACAACATGAATCAATATTATGGCATAGCAAAAATTAAGGCATCACACATTTTTATGCCCAGGCAGAGGGGGAGCTCCTATTCTGATAGCTGAAGAACACCCAAAAGTATAAACTAATACTTTTGTGTAGTGTCTCATTCTCAAGAAGTCTGTTAACCCAAGATCACTTGTATCCCAACAAACAAACACTTTTTATACAAAAAAACAAGCAAGGAGTCCTGTGGCACTTAAAGACTAACAAATTTATTTATTGCATGAGCTTTCGTGGGAGAAAATCCCAGTTCGTCAGATGCTTGGGTCTGATGAAGTAGGATTTTCTCCCATGAAAACTCATGCAATAAATAAATGTTAGTTTTTAAGTGCCACAGGACTCCTTGCTTGTTTTACTGAACTAGACTAACATGGCTACCCCTTTGGCACTTGGCAACATGCAAGTTTCTATTCAATGCAATCCAGTTAATCAAACACCTCTTCTCACAAAAAACGGCATTTGGGAGTACGGTGCTTCTGGCTGTTCCATTCTGGATGATACGTAAAGCCTGTCCTAGTGCCTTCCCTGAAGCATAAAGACCGTCACTCTAAAGGCCTCAGCGATTTCCAGTTTAGAAGTTCTATCTACCTATGGCTTCACTAGGCTACAGCAGCCATCACACTGTCCTATTGGATAGAATCATAGAATCATAGGGTTGGAAGGGACCTCATAGGTCATCTAGTCCAACCCCCTGCCAGAGGCAGGACCACTCCCACTAAACCACTCCAGTCATGGTTTTGTCCAGCCGGGCCTTAAACACCTCCAAAGATGGAGACTCCACCACCTCCCTAGGCAGCTCATTCCAAGGCTTCACCACTCTCCTAGTAAACAAGTTTTTTCTAATATCCAGCCTCGACCTCCCTAACCACAACTTGAGACCATTGCTCCTCGTTCTGTCCTCTGTTATTACCGAGAACAGTCGAGCTCCATCTTCCTTAGAGCATCCCTTCAAGTAGTTGAAGGTTGCTATCAAATCCCCCTCAGTCTTCTCTTCTGCAGACTAAATAAGCCTAATGCTTTCAGTCTTTCCTCATAGGGCTTGTGCTCCAGCCCTTTAATCATTTTGGTTGCCCTCCTCTGAACTTTCTCTACCATGTCCCTGTCCTTTTTGTAGTGGGGAGCCCAAAACTGAACACAGTATTCTAGATGTGGCCTTACCACTGCAGAATAGAGGGGAATGATCACATCCCTTGACCTGCTGGTAATACTTCTTTTGATGCAGCCCAGTATGCCATTGGCCTTTTTGGCAGCAAGAGCACACTGCTGACTCATATCTAGCTTCCCATCCACCATGACCCCCACGTCCTTTTCTATACTGCTGCTAGCTGAATGTTTCCCAGACTGTAGCGGTGCATGGGGTTTTTTTGTCCCACGTGTAGGATTTTACACTTGTCCTTACAGAATCATAGAATCAAGGTAGATCACATCAACGGTTCTTCCTGCATCCAGAAAACCAGTCATCTGATCATAGAAGGAGATGAGATTGGTCAGGCATGATTTACCCTTGGTAAATCCATGCTGACTGTTCCTGATCACTTTATTTTCCTCTAAGTGTTTGAGGATGGATTCTTTGAGAATCTGCTCCAGAATTTTTCCAGGGATTGAGGTGAGGCTGACTGGTCTATAATTCCCCGGATCCTCCTTTTTCCCTTTCTTGAAAATAGGCACTACATTTGCTTTTTTCCAATCCTCTGGCACCTCCCCCGTTCTCCACGAGTTTTGAAAGATAATGGCCAGCGGTGCTGCTATCTCATCGGCCAATTCCCTTAGCACTCTTAGACGCAGTTCGTCCGGCCCCATGGACTTGTGCACATCCAGATTCTTTAAGCAGTCCCTAACCTGACCTTCCGTCACCAAGGGCCTGTCTTCTTCTCTCCCATCTGCCACACCCATGGTAGTGGGCTGGGACCTGACCCTGCCTGTGAAAACTGAAGCAAAAAATGCATTGAGCACTTCAGCTTTTTCCTCACCCTCTGTCACAAGGATGCCTGCCCTATTCAGCAAGGGGCCTACACCATCCCTGATCCTCTTCTTGTTATTAACATACTTGGAGAACCCCTTCTTGTTATCCTTTACATCCCTCGCTAGCCGCAACTCCATTTGTCCTTTGGCCTTTCTGATTTTATCTCTGCAGTCCCTAGCAATATCTTTATATGCCTCCTTGGTCATCCGACCAAGCTACCACTTCCTGTAAGCTTCCTTTTTATGTTTAAGCTCAGAGCAAAGTTCCCTGCTAAGCCATTCTGGCTGCCTCACATGTTTGTTCTTTCTCCTAATTGGAATGGCAACTTCCTGTGCGCTTAGCAGGGTTTCTTTAAAATACAACCAACTCTCTTGGACTCCTTTCCCCTTCAGATTAGCTTCCCAAGGGATCCTGCCCATCAGTTCCCTGAGGGAGCCAAAATGTGCTTTTTTGAAGTCCAGGGTTTTTGTTTTGCTTCTTTCCTTCCTTCCTTCCTTTAATCAGGATCCTGAACTCAACCATGTCATGGCCACTACTGCCTAGCTTGACATTTACCTCTACGTCCCTGATCAATTCTTCCCTGTTTGTGAGCAGCAGGTCGAGCAGTGCAAGGCCCCTAGTTGGTTCCTCTAGCATTTGTACTAGAAAGTTGTCCCCAACACTCTCTATAAATTTCCTGGATTGCCCATGCACTGCTGTATTGGCCTCCCAGCAGATATCAGGGTAACTGAAGTCCCCCATCAGCACCAGGGCCTGTCATCTAGAAGCTGCCGCTAGCTGTCCATAGAACACCTCATCCACCTCCTGCTTCTGGTCTGGTGGTCTACAGCAGACACCCACCACAACATCCCCCTTGTTGCTTTCCCCTCTCAATGTAACCCACAGACTTTCTATTGGCACGCTTCCACTTCCACAATGGAGCTCTGAGCAGTCATAGAGCTCTTTTACATATAACACTACTCCTCCCCCTCTTCTTCCCTGCCTGTCTTTCCTGAACAGTTTATACCCATCCACGGCAGAGCTCCAGTCGTGCAGACTATCCCACCACGTCTCTGTTATTCCTATAATATCATAGTTCCTTGTCTGCGCTAGTATTACCAATTCTTCTTGCTTATTTCCCAGGCTCCTCGCATTAGTGTATAGGCACCTAAGATACCCGGCCGATTGCCCTACTTTGTCATGTTGATTTCCAATTCTATTACATAAACCTCCTTGCATTTTTTCTTGGATTCTCCTCCCCAACTCTCCTCACGTATTGGGGCTTCAGTAGAGCACTTAAGACATTTATTTGATTCCCACCCCCCCACCCCCAAGTTCCATCCCTTCCCCCAGATCACCCACATTCTTACTTACCTGTGGGCTTTGGTCTCCTTCCCCCGCTGAACCTAGTTTAAAGCCCTCCTCACTAGGTCAGCCAGTCTGTGCCCAAATATGCTCTTCCCCTTCCTGGACAGGTGAAGGCCATCTCTGCCTATCAATCCTCTGTCCTGAAACAGGACTCCATGGTCAAGGAAGCCAAATCCCTCCTGACCACACCATCTTCACAACCAGGCATTCACCTCTAGGATGCATCTGTCTCTCCTCAGGCCTCTAGCCTTGACTGGAAGGATCGAGGAGAACACGACCTGTGCTCCAAACTCCTTCACCCTCGCTCCCAGAGCCCTGCAGTCACCTTTGATCTGCTGAGGATCACCTCTCGCAGTATCATTGGTACCCACATGGATAAGAAGCATGGGGTAGTAGTCTGAGGGGTGGATGATTTTAGACAATCCCTCCGTTACATCAGGATACGGGCACCTGGCAGGCAGCATACCTCTCTAGAGGCCTTGTCAGGGCGACAGATGGGTGCCTCTGTTCTTCTCAGGAATGAGTCCCCAATCACCACAACCCTACGTTTCCTCTTAGGTGAGGTGGCTGTGATCTGCCCAGCCTTTGGGGTGGATGGCATCTCCTCTACCTCCTTCAGTGTGTCCAGCACCGCATAACGGTTCCTCACCACAATGGATGGTGGGATGTGAGCAGGCGTGGAGCACTGTCTACTGCCAGAGGTGACCAGCTGCCAGTATCCTTCCTCTGCCATAGACATCCCATCTGTTTCCAGAGCTGTGGCAGTAGCCCTTGGCACTGGGATAGGGACCTCCTCCTTGCAGGTCTCATCGTGGACACTGTCAAGGAACTTTTCCAGGGCATAGATACCCCTGAGTCACTTCCTCCTGTAACTCTCCTACCTGTTTCCGAAGAGATGCCACCAGAAGGCACCTATCACATAGGCTCATCTCCCTAGCATGATCATCAGTGGCAGGAAAATGAAGGCCACACTCCCTGTAATTCCACCCCAGGGTCTGGGTGGAGATATCCACGGACAGACAGTCTGTCTGGCTACAAACAGAGGCAAAGGAAACAGCAGGGGTGCTAGCTCCAGCAGTACGGCTCCTCTTCACCATCTTGGCCTCACCAAACTCCCTCGCAAACTCCCCTGTTTGCAGTCCCCTGTTCACAAGCTCCCTCTGGTCGCTCAAGCAGTGGCTTTTAAAGGCCTTCTCTGCCTAGGTGAGCCCTTGCCCCTTGTTAGTCACACAGGGGCAGGCCAATCACAAGGCTGCTAGAAGCTGGTGATTAAAGGTGATCAGGGAACAATGGTGCAAACAGCCCCCACCCAATCACACAAGCACAGTCCCACAACTAACAGCAAGCACCTGTACATAATACTGATGATAACAGCTAATGCTTTTTATCCCAAAGGTAGTTTACAAGATGCATTTGTTAAAAGCACCTATTTTCACCAACAGTATTTCTTAACCCTGATTCAGCAATTCCCCTAGATATTTGGCATAGTACCTTAATATAAAAATCAATTTAAGGCTAATTTAAAGTCCAGTCCATTGAACAACGTCAGTCCATGCTGTACCGATAGATTTCATCTTGCCTTCCAAGAAGAAAGGAAATGGTGGTTAATTGTATTTTACCAGTTGTGTAGAATTAACAAAGTCAGCTCCTCAATGTTAAATCAGCACCTAAGTAGCCACGTTCACAAACCGTTTAAAGGTTCTGCAACACACAAAAATTTCTGGAAAACCAGAGAATATACTCTGCAAAAATCTCTAGCTAGGAAGTAAGAAATTTTTAGTACATGATGCAATATAGCAACCCATACAGACGAATGCTGAAACTCCAACAACTTATCTGAAATGACATCTTAAAACTGCCTTGAATGGGAGAAAGGCATGCTCTGGCTGAAACACAAACTGAGAAGTACAGACACCTCCTTGGCAAGGGCAAATTATAATGCCACATACCCAGTCACTTGACTGTAATTAAGGATATGATCTGATCACAGAGATCATGCATAGATTCTGTGATTTTACCTAATCTCCATGATTTGTCTGGCTGTCAGCCTCGCCATGACCATAACCTGATTTTGTCCTTTTCCCCCATCACTTTTCTGTGAATTTTGATTAATTTTACCGTGACAAAGTCATATCCATGGCTGTAATATACCCAAAATGTTAGCTGTAAACACCACGAGGAAAGACCGATACTTGAAAGTCAAATTTATATTAGGAAACACAAAATAAAAAACCCAGAAAACCCTAAACACTCGTTAAAAAACAAATGGCTCTAAGTTTTTTAAAGGACCATTATTTAAAAAGTGTCCTAATTATCATAAATCAGTTGAGAATATCCTCTCAATTTTAAATGCTTTTTTTTTTTAACTTATAGCTATATAAGAAATAAGAGCAGCCAACAGAATAGAAACACAGCAGGTTTTCTCCTGCTGCCGCAGCAGTCAAAAAGCATGATCCTAAAGCCAACCTGACCCAAACAAAGAAAAAACAAAGACCACTAAAATCAAGGGAATGTGAAGGAGACTGTTTGCGAAGGAGCAGGGAAACTATCTTCAAACTCCCAAAAGGGTGTGAGAAACACTGGACAGTGAAAAGAATTAAAAACCATAAATTCCACTGATTGCTGAAAAACAAATTTGCATCCAAAGTATGACAAATATAAAACCTGAGTTTCATAATGAAATGCTCTAAAACAAAAGAATACCCAACACATTTTAAAGAATATAAATCAAAATGTTTAGAGATTACAAAAAACATGGGATCTATAAATCGCACTAGTTACCCCACCAGTTTTAATCAATGCCACTTTATGTATCAGAAAAATGTCAGTCCCCAAAAAGAGCATCCTACACATGCATAAAAAAATCAATGGCAGAGCCAGGAAGAAAAAATTCCCTGAGTTTTACCCTCAAAATCAATGGCCCTCACTCCATAGTTACATTTCCCCTTTTTCTACCCTCATGTAATTTACATCCTCACTACAAAAACAGTTTTCTGAAAATGACATTTGCTCCTTATCAAGCTTATGCATTTCTCAATATTTTGCAGTACTGTAGCACCTCACAACATCAGTTGGTGATGTATTACCCCCACTTTGGGGCACTGAATTTTGAAGGTGTCAAGCAACTTGTCCAAAGTAACAGCAACTCAGTGGCTGAAAATGCAATAGGACTCAGGTATCCCAATTCCCCCTCCTGTGTTTTAACTACAGGACTGCCCTTCCTTCCCTTTGGAACTTCCTAAACATACATCACACTCCACTAAAAGTTTATAATTCAATTTCAGAAGTTGTTGCTGTGCGCTTCTATTAAATAGCCACAACTCATTTTTACACAAGGAACTCTACCCATAAGTCCAATAAGCATTTCACTGATAAGTTCTGGAATTAAGCATGCATACTATCATACAAATCTCTTTGAGAGCAAGCTCCTAACGCATAATAAAATGGATGATGAAACAATACAAAGAGACCCAGTTCAGATATTTATTTTAGAATGAAAGATGCATAGACATAATTCGAGTTCCAGAGGGATAGCCATGTTAGTCTATGTATAGCAACAATGACAACAGTCCTGTGGCATCTTAAAGACTAACACATTTCTTTGGGCATAAGCTTAGGCCCAGAGAAGTGCAGTAATCTTCAAGGTGCCACAAGACTCATTGTTTTTGCTATAATTCAAGTCATTGTGTTCCTTGCTATGCAGGCAAAGAAGAATAAACTGTGTGACTGCCAATGAAGTTCCCAACCCCCACAGGTCACTAATTCCAATGTAATCTGGAAACCAGCAGACTCCACATACTAATCTCATTTACCTCATTAAATCTGCACAATTTTACATGCAAAACTCTGGAAGTCATGTTTCCAAAGAAATAGTGAGTAATGCTAAAAACAACTGAATCCCAGTCCCTTTGGCGTCTTTTCTGATGCAGACTGTGTACAGTTACAGCCAATATTGAAGAAATAAGACCCTTTTTAAACAGTTAACACACAAAAGATGATCCCAGATAGTTATTTACAAGATCTAAAACCATTCAAATGCTTATTCCCAAAATCATTTTGTTTGATTTTAACTCCCAACCCTCCCCATCAGCAAAACTGGAAAGACAAAATGATTTCAGAGTGCGACAGATAAGGAAATTCCCTGCAATATCCTTGGGAGACCTTACTGAAACAAGTTCAGCTATGTTTACAGTCCATTCATGTATTACTGTGGGCTGGGATTGCTTGTAATCTCTTGAACAAGAAAGACGAGACAAGATGTGAGATCTGGGGGCTCAAAAAATATGTGGAAAAGGTACCAATCAAGAACTGACTTTTGGGACAATGTGTGTGAAGCAGATTTCCTTGGGAATGCTTGGGGAGAGGTAAATGCAAATTCCCTGTCTCCAGTTATATGGAAAACAAGTCTTTTGTAGCTATGCACCAAGGAGAGGGTTACTGTTTGTTAATCACCTATTACAGGAGGTCAAGATCAAAGACCCAAACTACCCAAAGGAAAGAAAGACTGCACTATTCATGGTTGTTCTGGTTCTGAATCAGAGTTATGAATTTGTAACCAAGGGGAAAATACAGTTGTAGGTGTTAGTCTTTCAAAAACCACAAGAGCTGGACTTGGAGATGCGGTGCTGTCTGATAAGCTTTATTTAGTATGTGAGTGGGTTCTTTCACTGTTTTAATGTGTTTTCTCGGTAATATTAAAAACTTTATAACTGTAGTTCCTTATAAAGGGCTGTGTGGTAACTTGTAATTGCTGGCATTATGCTGTTTAGAGAGAAAGCAAAGTGCAGATGGTGGGTCAGTTAAGGCAGCCTAGCTAAATGAGACTGTCAGTACAGACCAGGAACTGCCCAGGTTGGAAAAATCCGTGTCAGGAAGGAGAGTCATGCAGTTCTCCATCCAAAAGAGAAGATGGTGGAGGAGCCAAGAGGCTAGAATGGGTGCCTGTGGGGGACCACAAGAAAGAAAAATAGAGGTGCAGTTGCCTGAGCTGTGCATTAATTATCTTTTAATGATGTAGTCCTATACAGTATACACCACATACCTATCACACTACTGTTTACACAGACTGTGGAGCTACTAGTCTAGAAGTTAAGTCATTTACCATGTTTTAAAAGTGTTTCGCGTCCCATCCTCCTTGAGCTAAAGGAAAACTGACTCCGCTCCAGAGACTATCCCTCTGCTATTTTACAGCACTCTTTATAAATCCATTCTTATAAAGAAACAAGGGACATATTTGCTAATAACCTTTCTTGCCTCAACTCTCTTTCCACCAACTACCTCAATCTGTCAAAGTATTCTGCTAGTCTGAAAAGTGATGGTCTAATAATGCAGTTCCATGTGCTGTTTCAGGTTATTAGTGTTTTTAAGTCAAGAGGGGTTCTTTCTAGCTCAGGCACAGCCATCAGTGACAAAAATTACCCACATTTGGAACTTAGTATAATTGAGTGGATGATGCATGAGTCACAAAAGAATCCAGATCACTCTCCCAAATTGGTATGGTCTCTGTAGGACAGGGGTCAGCAACCTTTGCCACCCCGTGCTAGTAAGGGAAATTGTAGAAGACCATTGCACGGTATAAAGTGGCACCCCATTCTAACTGAAGGGTGCCCTGCCCCTGAACCAAGTGCCTGCAAACATGCACACTGACCTTTTTATTGCTTTGTTTGCGAGAGCACTAGTCACCTGAGGATCTGTTTACAAGCATGTCCATCTTGTGACCCTGTAAGGCAGGGGTCTCAAGCACACAGCCCGTGGGCCACATGTGGCTCCTAAAGCTATTTCCTGCAGCCTGCAATGACACTATTGTTACCTATATTTGCAATGTTGTTGTATGAAAAGGTTTCAGTGGTGCAGCCCTTGGGATCATGTTCTAATTCTCATGCAGCCCTGTACTAGTCCTCCTGCAGTCCTCATAGAGATTTGAGCTGGAGACCCCTGCTGTAAGGCATGTAATGCCTGCAAAGCCTATGTGCTTACAGAAGCACATTCTATAGTTAACTAGTAGCTTCCCACCCCCAATTAACCATACTTCACCAATGGACTGTGAAGCTGCAGCTGGTGCCTTGGAAGCAACGCCCAGGACCCCATCTGCTACCGTAATGGGGTTCCTGGTTGCAGAAGGAACACAAGCATTCTACCTCTTTAATAAAGTAATCTTTTATTCTATCACTTGTGGTTACGTTGTCACTGCCCAATCCAGATCCTGTTTACAGCGCCCCCTTTGGGCTACAGCCAGTCCTTCCCTCCTGACCTTCAGCTGGTGTCAGTAGCCCACTCTGCTGAAAAAAAGTGGTGGCTCCCCGAAAATTCAGCAGCAGTCATGGCTGGAGTAGGAGCGTTTCCCAGGCATGCCACGGAAAGATGCCACCCAGAGTGGCTCATCGTGGTGGTGTGCCTGGGGACAGGAGTCCTCAGGCATGCCATGAAAAGCAGCAGCTCCTTTCAGGGGTTTCCAGGCATGCTACAGAAAGAAGATTCCCAGAGTGGCTGCTTTGGGGAGCATCACACTACAGAGAAGAGCCACTCCGGGCAGCTTTTTTTCTGTGTCACATGGAGGGGCATGGGGGGGACCTCTTGTGTCCCAGCTGCACCTGAAGGAAGCCACTCAGAGTGGCTTTTGGTGGCAGGAGTGGCAATTTCTGTGGTACTGCAGAGGGTGGCATGTGCCACTCTAAAGGGGCTTGGGTGCCACTGTCGGCATACGTGCCAGGGATTGTCTACCCCTCCTGTAGGAATAACAAAAGACAGGAAATCATATGTTTTTACAAGAACTGTGTGTATATTTAAATTTATTATCTGTACTTACATCTTTTATTTTAGATATTTACAGGTAAATATCACTGACTCAGATGCATACAGGAAACAACTCTTAATTAACATGTCAATTTCTCAGGTTTTTTTCTGTTTACATAGTTTGGAATGAAGAAAGCAAGAGGGATAACAGACTCACTGAATGGCAATGCAGAAGAGCGTTTAGAGACTGTCAAGCAAGGATGGCCCGACATTTACCAAGTGTGGTTTTTATCAAGTAAAAACACCCCAGAAAAGGTTAGTTAGTACCTGTTTAAGACATTTTCTATTTTAAGGAGTGTTTAATTAATGCACACCACAACACACTCGTCAAATTGTGGTTACATAATGCAGTAGGTATATAGGTTTAATTTAGGATTGCACTGGGCTTAATATTAGTATATGTAAATGTACTACTGAACATTGGAATGTACGTAAGTGTTCTGATTTGGTATTTTCTCAAGGAAACTATACATCAGGATTCATATTTCTGTATTATACGAACAAGGGCAGAAACATTCAATTAACTGAAACCAACAATGATGCAGAGTATAGCATCAAACAATCAGCAGCACACAAAGTTGCAGACATTAGCTCAGATTGTTTGGTCATACAGCAATCTGCAGCAGAAGACCCCCCTGAAGCAGTGGACAGACAAACCCTATCCCTCGGTTTTGAATGGATGTATTCTTAGTTTGAAAAGATCCCCTGTACTCCTGTTGAACTTTTTGGGCACTGAGGCAATTTTCCCCAATCTTAGGCTGGTATTTACCAGCCTTTTGTCCTAAACTGGTGCTTCCTGGGAAACTGCCTATGCTTTTGTCAAAAGTGATTATTTTCTTATTGGAGTGATAGGCTCGATGAGTTGAGAAACTCTAGGAATAATGTTTGCAGTTAATATTAATACTGTCTAGCAGAATAATTATAACTTCCATGTAATGATAATTTAAAATACCCAAGTTGTCCCTTTTCAGGCAGTGTGATATATTTATTCAGGACTCTCCAAAGACCTTCCTCTTAAAAATGATTCCTTACCTTGATGGTTCACTTGGTTTTGCCTTCACTGAGGTTATGGGATCAACTCCACCTCCCTTAGTTACACTTTTAAGAGCACATATTCTTTGCAAATAGGTTATAAAAAGTGAACAAATGTGGACTTATTTCTAGAGGAGGCAGTCATGTTAGTCTAGTTCAGCAAAACAAACAAGGAGTCCTGTGACACATATTTGTGTACCTTGTGTCAGCTTCCTAATAACAGCACTTCTTAGCTCTGAAACACTGAGCCTTTGGCAAAAAAGGTTAAACTCTCCCCAGTTTTTAAAGAAGAGAAGTTATATATGAGCAAGCATGTACATTTGCTAGGATAAGAATGACAGAACACCGACTAAGTCATTCATCCCATATGCTCCACAGAGAACCAAAAAGTTTCAAATATTCAATTGTATCAGCACAGCAGTTCAGGTATCAGGCCCTAAATCAAACAAACAACAAATGAACCTAGTTGTCCATACATTTTTTATGTACTGTCCCTACACAGAAACTGGATCCATTAACAACAGATCTAGTTCCCTTGGAGACCAAATTTAAACATCAGAAACAAGGAGCAGAAATGCAACGCTTCCATGTCCCCAGCAAGAAATTCAGGAGCCTAATCACTAAACAGTTCCTGCTGGGAGAAGGGCAACGAATTACTAAGGTGAAATACAAATGAGAACAAGCTTGACACACTCTCGCTATTCCTGGAAACAACCCCCCCCCCCCAAACACTCTTTGTACTCAATACCTTCTTACAGCCACATCACTACTACAAAGCACAACAGAATAATCAAAGTGGCTAGCAGCCAGGGCTTCCAACTGAGACATGGGGGAGCATACAACCAGAGACAGGGCAAGTGTCCTATTTGGAATGGGTAGGGAAGGAAGGAGGAGGACACTTGGGTGGAGAAGGGGGTTGACTGTGCTGGACAGAGGGAGGGATGTTAGTGAGCAACAAGCATAGACAAACTTGCACTGTAAGTCTGACAAGTTTATTGTATTATTGTTTAGGCCATTATCTTCAGGTCCCTGTTTTCTGTGTGTGCACAGCCTTGCACAAGAAGGCCCCAAGCCTGGTTGAGGCCCAGAGGCACTTTTAGAACACAAATATTTCCCTCTTTGTCTTACAGCAATAATGCCCTGTGCAATGGGGAGAGGGGGTGAGAGTACACTAAGGCTGCTGTACTGCAAACTGAAGGGTGATCATTATAATAATGAAAAAATTCTAAAATTTTCCAGTAGACCAGTTAATGTCTCTTTATACTGAGATGAGATTATATAATGATGAAATTTTGTAATGGGATGGAAACTGGCCACAGTATGATAGAAAATAAGGTCCTAGCAAACCTGTAGACAGCTACAAAACAGCTGAAATCTGGTACACAAGCTTAAGGGGAAAAACCACATACACTTGACTCATTCCATGGGAGAACCAGAAGGGAAGTTCACTCTCAGAAGGTATTCCTGAGAACAATCCCCCAGGAACTGAGTCTCATCCCTTCACAATGCTGCATCATTGTAGGATAAAATGACATTGCTCTATTCACACACTACACCATATATTATTTACTACGAAGTCTGCATAGTCTCTCATATTTGAAGAGGCCTGAATTTTTCTGAACCTGTTGTTCTCCACAGAAAAGGAAAGGTCACTGAAAGACTACTAAGAAAACAAACCTTGTCTCGCTGAGACTAATGTACTCCACCCATCAGTGCACAGTACTTTAGTGTTCTCTCAATCGCTATTGTGTCCTATAAAACAGCAGCTTCCGGTTACCATGCTGTGAAACAAGGCAAGCGTGCGTCTCATGCCAGCTAAAAAGTAACCCCATGTTATCATCACCGTTCATAGCTCCAACATTACGAACTGAAACAAAGTTGAAACTCAACACTTCCTCAAGTGATCATCTACATTACCTGCCCCTCTTCTTCAGATGCAATCACCAAAGGAGAGAATTTAGAACAGGCACTCCAAACTGTGGCTCAGGAGTCACATGTGGCTCTTGAATGAAAAACTGTGGCTCCCGGAAGAACGTCAGCAAATCAATTTAGGAAAGCAGCCCCAGCCTAGGAATTCAGGAGGGGGTCAGGAAGGTGGGGAGAAGCGCGGCATGGTCGGGATTTTAAAAACCTTGCCACTACCCTGCAGTCTTCTACATCGAGCCACGGCTAAGTTTTTATTGCATAGGCCTAATTTTCATGGTAACCCTGAGTAATTATTAGAATCTGACATTAGTAGAATCAATGTTTGCCCTCTTTTTAAAATAAAATGATTTTAAACTTAGTAATGCAATGATTTTAAACTTAGTAATTTTGCAGTAGGTAAAAGTATATGGCTATATGCCTCAGTGAGGCTCTCGAAGGTTTAATAATCAACGTGTGTGGCTCTTGAGTTCCATAAGTTTGGCCACCCCTGGTCTAGAAGGACATTCCTCAGCACGAGACACCCAGGGAGTTAAAAAGAAGCACACTCAGAGAACCTTCAAAATGGCAGCTATTTCTCTTCAGCCACCACTTCAGAGCACCAAGAGAACGGACAGAGTAGGCCAGGATGAGATCCTCTAGTCATTTGAACAAGCTTTCATCCTCATTCAGAGGATGTAAAGGTGAGCAGAAATTGATGGCAAGATGAGCAGAAACTGCACAGGATCTCTCAGCATGAACATTGCCAGGAATTCTATGAGCAGATAACCAGCTGAGTAAAGTACAGAGAAGCACATTTGGCCACACAACTGTTAGAACTTGTATCTGATAGCTGCCAATGCACAGTTAGCTACTGACTACCAGATAGCTTGCATAATTTGCCACTACTCAGGAGCACACAAAGCATTACAAATTTTAAAAATGCACAAGACAGGTAGTGATACAGTCCAGATTTGTGTCTCCTTACAGAGAACTAGACAGTGAACAAAACTGCAAGGCTATCAACAGGAGAGAGCACTTGGCAGACTTCACAATTATCCATTCCTCAAGCATGCTCTTCCCTCCCAGAAGGAAATCACACCCCATCCCCCCCAGCCTGGGCTTTCCAGTTAGCTAGCATGTGATAAGATCTTCTGCTCCTTCCCTGTTCATGGCATGCTGCACAGCAGTGTGATGCAGTGGAAGAATCACTTTGCTTCCTCCTGCAGAGAGAAGGCCAGTATGAAGATAGAGCTGTATAACACCACAACCCTCAGTCCAGAGCTTTGAAACGTTCTCTCTTCAGCGCAAGAAGAATTATTCTTCACAGCTTAATGACATGCTCTGAACCTCAAAGGCAGAGAAAAGATTTACTGAGAGAAATGAATACAGTGATTCAAAATTTTAAAACTATTTGTGACATTCAAAAAAACTGATCAAGTTCAAAAGGGGCAGCCGTGTTAGTCTAGTAAAGCAAAAAGAAGCAAGGAGTCTTGTGGCACTTAAAGACTAACAGATTTATTTATTGCATGAGCTCTCATGGAAGAAAATCCACTTCTGTGAATCTTCAAAAACTGATCAAGATCACTGGTCCCTCAGCTCTGACACAATAGTCTCATGATGAGAAGTGTCAATAATAGCACTAGCCAGAGCTTTTCGAGACAGCTTTTTTCCTTGGCTTTCAGCACAATGTTTTCTGCACCTGGTAAAAGAGACCAGCACTACCTTTCACATTACTGTAGACACGCTGGAACAGAAGGAAAAACAGTTTCCGAGAAAGCTGAACTATGCAAAGGCACCAGAAGCTACCTGAAGTATAAAGTGCATTGAGGCACAGAATATGACTCTCTGCAATAAATGCCTTGGTTCACATGCCTTTCAGCTGACCATAAAGCAGGTAACAATGCCAGTCATTACTCAGCCCTTTCCTCATGCTATTTTGCTGGCTCCGAGTGAATTAGTTCTTGCAGAGTTCTTTCCAGTTCTAGCTCAGGTACCCATCACTGTGTTGCCTAAGCACTATGGTCACAGAAAGATGACACTAGATTCCATCAATGAACTCAGAACGGCTAAGATTTACAAGCTAACTGTTGAGAAAAGCACCCTTTTCCCGGACTTCAAAAAGGGTCCGAATTCAAAGGAAAGCACAAACAATATTAAAATGTGGTTTATTAAAACACACAGGAGAAACAGCAGCTCTCTCTTGACAGGTGCATCTGACATAAGATGGCAGTGAACACACACAGCATGCTGTATCATCCTAATGTGCATACTGTCACACAGAGAACATAGATTATGCTTAGCACCAGAAGCATGTATACTAGCTCCTTGATTTTGGTGCTAGAGGGAAGGAGAGAAAAGCAACTGCCTTTGCCAAACAATAATGAGAGGATTTGACTATCATGTGAGGAAAAGCACATAAAAGCAGTACAGGCATTACATCTGCTGTTATGACTGAATACTAACTCCCACAAGCACAGTTTTTTGGCACTACTACAAAGACTAAAGTAGCAGCAAAGTGAGGCAGAGGATTCTGTCCACGCTTTTAAGTAAGTACACAGCACCCATCACTGTAGTGTCCTTGCTGGAACAAGTTCAATAACCAAAGTCAGCAACTTATGTGAGTCTCACAATCTATCATATCACAAAGTACTTTGCTCTTTCTTCTATTCAGTGAATTTGCCCATGTTTCTCCTAGAGCAGGAACGCAGTTTTCCCAGGGCATATTAAAAAATTCATGTTGGAACATCTGTCTTCTCCCCAGCAGTAGGCTAGGCAGATATGCTGCTATACAAAGCAGTCATGAACCTCATGCTCCTGAGCCTATATAAACAGTTATTATTTGGGCCCAGGCAGACAAGTCTAACATAAACAGATTTCCCTTAAGAAAAGTTCACTGAGGTGGTGTGAATCCTCAGTACCTGCTACATTCAGCACAGCACTCCCGATCTTGCAGAGCAGGCCAGTTGTCACATATAATTTAAAGGAACACTGGGAGGCCTGGTAGAAAGCAAGAGTGAGGACAAAGTCCATATTAGGCACTTCTCAGTAAGGAATGAGCTAGCTTTTTTACACACACACAGAAACACAATTTGGTTTAGAGAAAGGACTCAGCTCTAGAGAGCATCAAGCTCCAGATCTTAATTACATGAGCAAGCCCAGTTACGCAGGACTCCAGCCTGATCATCTTTCGCCATACTACAATAAATGCAACTGCCTCACAAATCTTATAGTCACTGCAAAGTAAAACATTATCATTTCTAAAAGCTAAAGATTCAGAAACTGGCTACTGACAGCTTAGTGACAATATATTCAATTGCTAGAAACTCAGCTCAGTGCTCTTGTTCATTCCAGCAATAACCCTGGCTTGAAGGGGAGCAGATTTAGTTTTTGAGCAATGCAGCACACTGTGATGTCCTTTATGGTTTATTAAAAATGATCTTAAATGGTCTTAGATAACAGTTAAGACCATTTTAGTCCCCCTGTACAGAAAAGTGTGCATTTATGAGACTTACAACAAAACAGTGTCACTCAGAGTAAAACACTCAATTCAATTACCACATTCTCCGCAATTATATAGTACCCTTGACTTCTAAAAATGGTGGGGAAAATTCAAAAGATAAATATTTTGTATAATTACATCCTGCATCAGCAACTAAATTTAGTACATATTATTGAATACAAAAGTCCAAACAACAAGTTACATGCAGTGTTGTTGCATCCACATCAGTCCCAGCAAACCGGAAAGGTGGGTGAAGTAGCATATACTCTGTATTATAATGGTTTTCAAACTTAGGGTTGGGACCCAGTACTGGGTTGTGGCGCCCCCTGCTGCCGCAGCAAAACAACTCGAATGCATTGCTCAAAGATGTAATTGTTGGGCCATGAGCATAAACGATTTTTTTTCAACTGGGTCCCGAAAAAAAAAAAAAAAGCTTGAAAACCACTGCTCTGTTGGACCAACTGCTGTTGATGAAAGAGTCAAGCTTTAACAGAAGACCAAAGGAAGAGCTGTGTCACTCAAAAAATTGTCTCTCTCACCGACAGTTCGTGCAATAAAAGATACAACCTCACCCACATTGTCTCTCTAAAAAATAAGTGACTAAATTATTCCGAGGACCCCACTGTCTCAAGAGACTGAAAATGGAATACACAGCATTTCACATCCACCTCACCACGAGCAGGGCCATTCCCAGGGGGATGTAAGGCCTGGGGCCAAAAGGCCAGGGGTGGGGCAGGGCCCTGCACAGTGCTGGGGGGGCGGGGCGCAGGCCTGGTTTTGCACTGTGGCCCTTCCCCTGGGGGCCAGGCTTGGCTCTGCTGTGCGGCTTCTGGGTCGGCCCTCCCCGCCCCCAGGGCAGAACAGCCGGCCCAAGGGAGGGGACAGAGAGAAGCCCGGCCTCTCGGCTGGCCCGCTCTACCTGAGAGCTGGCTCTTTCCTGAACCTGGGGGGAGGGTGTCGGCACTCCACCCCCCTGCTGCCTTCAGCTTTGCACCAAAAGCAGCGGGGAAGGGGCGGGAGACGGTAGGCCCCGCAATTCCCTGCTCACAGCAGGACAGCGCAGTCCATGGAACCGCGGGGCCCGGGGTGATCGCCCCTTCCTCCCCACCCCAGGGACAGCCCTGACCAGGAGTCCTTTACCAGCTGTTTGTACAAAGCTTAGCACAAGGATGACCTAACCTGGATGGGCCATTAGCTGATAAAGCAGCACAAGTGTCAAACATACACTACGCTGGCACTGCCTGAATCAGGCATTTTCAATCAGTGTGCCATAGCACGCTGCCATGAGAACTGTTTGAGTGTGCCATGAAATTTTATATACAGGTAATGAAAATCAATGTAAACAAACATTATTTCATCTTACACAACATTCTAGTCAACCAAAATTACAACTCATAAAACTTATGAAAATTAATCATCAGATTAAAAGCGAGGTATCAGCCATTTGATTCTAAAACGTGAACATTCTAAATGCAGGTGACCAAGGGGCAAAACTGAGATGAGGTGTATTTTTTCCAGTGGATTTGAAACACTAATGCATTTGATCCTGCTTTAAGCTTGTTTATATGCACTATATAGCAAACCTCTCTAGTAAGACTCTAACTACAGTAAATGTAAGTAAACATGTTTATGAACAATCAATTCAGCTGAAAAAAGTGGGTGTGCCATGAAACTGTCTGTCTCACTGAAGTGCACCCTGTTACTGAAAACGTTGGGAACCACTGGTCTAAATATTATCCCGAGATGTTTGGAGGGATATGAGAAAAGGGAGACATCTTCTAGAAATGTGGTTTTTCAGCCTTTATCAGGCTCAGGACCCGTTTGCAAACACTGATGGCCTGTCACAACCCCATGAATAAGCTGGAGGGGGGAGCAAGCGGCTCTTGGGGATGAGGGAGCAGATTCGTATAGTTCTGCAAATATGCAGATATCCGTTGATATCCGCATCTGCGGATACAACACGGATATCCGTGGACCATTTCTTGCAGATGCAGATTGGATACAGGTCCACATAGTTCTATCTTCACAGAACTAGAGCCCTGCAAATATGCAGATATCCCCATCTGCAGATACACCATGGATATCCGCGGACCATTTCTCGCGGATGCAGATCAGATACGGATCCACATATTTGTATTCGTGCAAGGCTCTACAGAAGTGTTGCAGATCCCTCCCCCCGCCATGATGGAAGAGGAACTGAATCCAATCTGACTGAATAAAGCTTGTTTTAATACTGTTTCTCAAATGGTGTTCTGCAGAACACACAGTAAGCTGTTCTGTGACTGACCCTGAGACCTATGGAGGCGGGCAGTAGGAGTAACATGTAAAGCCCCGACCTATCTGGGTAATTTAAAATGGGGAGGTACAGCTAAGCTTCATGAGGTGTGTTGGTGTCCAACCACCCCAGCCTTGCTACTTTCCAGCAACTGGGGCATTTTAAATTTCCTGACGCTATCAAAATTGCTTGGACATAACTTCCATGGTCAGGTTTTCCTTGACAAACCTTAACCCAAAGAATAGATGAACTCTGCTTGAATATGCAAGTCCAAAGTTCCCATCAAAACTAGAGCACTTTCATTTTCAAGTTGTGAGCATAACCATTACGTATCTGTTTTTTTTTTAAATAAATACAGGTTATATTTGTAAAATCATATTTAATTTCCAGAGGCGAAGCCATGTTAGTCTGTGTACAGCAAAAGCAGCGACCGTCCTGTGGCACATTATAGACTAACATTTCTTCAAGCATAAACTTTCATGGGTTTCAACCCACTTTATCAGATATGAAGTGGGTTGGAGCCCACGAAAGCTTATGCTTGAAGAAATCTGTTAGTCTATAACAGGCGTGGCCAAACTGCAGCTCAGGAACCACATGCAGTCCTTGAATGAAAAAGTGTGGCTCCCAGACGAACATCAGCAAACCAATTCAGGAAAGCAGCCCCAGCCTAGGAGTTCAGGAGGGGGTCCGGACAGTGGGGAGAAGCGCGGCATGGTCAGGGATGGTGGGGAGAAGCGCGGCATGGTCAGGGATTTTAAAAACCAAGCCACTAGCCTAGTCTTCTACATCTAGCAGCAGCCAAGCTTTTACTGCATAGGCCTAATTTTCATGGTGACCTTAAATAATTATTAGAATCTACCATTAGTAGGATCAATATTTACCCTCTTCTTACGTCAAAATTCAAGCATGCAATGAATTTTAAACTTAGTCATTTTGGAGTAGATAAAAGCATATGGCTGCATGCCTCAGTGCATCTCTCGAAGGTTTAATAATCAACTTGTGCGGCTCTTGATTTCCACAAATTTGGCCACCCCTGCTCTGTAAGTTGCTACAGGACTCTCGCCTATTTAATTTGTTTCCCTGAATGGTTTTCGCAGGAAGGCGTGGCACACAAGTATCAAACACGTTACGACGGGTCTCGCCAGGTGTTTTCCCAGAAAGTTTTCATCGAGGGGGCCATTAATACCTTTAGGCGTCCCCCACTGAACGCAGTGCTGAGGAAACACTGCTGCAGCACCCCGGCCATGGCACAGCGAGTCACCCAGGCGCTTCTAGCTGCGTCTCCCGGGTCACGGCGGCAAACCGGCCGCCCAGGTGACAGCCAAAGCCAGAGGCCTGCCAGGCCCCAGCTGCGCCACAATTGTGCACACTCACGCCGCCCGCGCGCAGCCGCCGGGCCAGGGGGAGGCCGCGGCCTGGCCTCGCACTCCGAGCCGGCGACGGTGACGCAGGCGAGGCGAGGCGAGGCGGCGCGCGCAGGCAGGGCCCGGCCCCGAGCGGGGGGTGGGGGGGCGATCTGAGGCCCGAGCCGCCGACACGCGGCGCCTGGTGGGGGTGGGGTCGCCTGGAGACAGGCTCCGCCCAACGGGCCAGGCCGGGGTGGCGGGACCCTCCCCGCCGGAGCGGGGGCGCGGGGATGGGGACCGGGCCCGGTCACTCACCGGCTGTAACTGCACCAGCGGCCTCCTCCGTCCGCTGCCACCGCCTGCTCTCGCCTCCGCCTACGCTGCCGCCGCCTCACAGGCCGCGGCTCCCGCCTGCCGCGCGCGCGGGCTGCTGGGAGACGGGGTCTCCTAACGGCCTGGGCCCATTGGCGGCAGCGGGAGAGAGGACTACAACTCCCGCCAGGCCCCGCGCGGCGCCCGCCTCGGCGCAGAACGCGGCAGACGTGAAACGGCGGGGGTGGAGCTTGTGGTGGGGGTCAAAGGTGTCAGCAGTGGATGAGGCCGCATGGGGAGGGGGTGTTAAGCCCCACACTCCCAGTGGGGATGCGGCCAAGGGTTAAGCCAGCTAATCAGGGGTGTGGTAGAAAGAATTAAACCTCCTAACTGGGGATGGGGTGAGAGGCAGAGATTAAAAACCTAACTGGGGAGGGGGAATGAAACCCTTAACAGGATGGGGCAGCGGTTAAATGCCCTAACTAGGAATGGGGCTAGGACCAGAGCTCAAAGAGGGGAGGGGAGTTATCCC
Organism: Podocnemis expansa; assembly: GCA_007922195.1. Classification (NCBI taxonomy): domain Eukaryota; kingdom Metazoa; phylum Chordata; order Testudines; family Podocnemididae; genus Podocnemis; species Podocnemis expansa. The sequence continues at coordinate 55,733,443 of ML681963.1, read as the reverse complement.
CCCTAACTGGGGATGGGGTCAAGACTAGTGCAACATTGGGGGGCCAACGTGGCTAACCTGGATCCTGAATGAGTCAGGGAGAAAGATTTTAAAACAACCCCTTCTCAGTAGCTGCCAGTCTGAGATACTGCTTGGCCCTGATGCGATTAAAAGCCTTTGGAGCAAAGTGCAGATCTTTCGCTTAAAGCCAGAACTGCACCTTTTTTAGCTCTGACACCCTGGAGAGCCCTCTGCTACTGGTAAATGTGATCAGGAAGGGATTGCTCTGGAGGGGTCTGAGCCCCCAGACTTGGGGAGATTCATTACTGGAGGGCTGTCCACCCACTGTGAATGGATTTGGAGGCTCAGTGAGTGGTCCAGATCCTGACAGGGAGCCATGGGATCATGGGTGTTTGAGGGAGAAGATCCAGAAGCCCATGCTCTGCTTTTGGCCAGCGCAGGGTTAAACCAATTCACCATGTGATAGATGGAAATGTCAGGACTTGCCTTTCCAGCAAGGGTTCAGAAGGCTGCCCCACACGGCAGTGCCGGAACTAGGCATTTTGGCGCCCAGGGCGTGCCTGGAGCAAGCAGCATGAAGCACGCCCTCAAATTGAGCAGTGAAATGGAGCTGCTCAGTGTGCACCCAAGGCAAAGCCAAGGTCACCCTGTCCTGCTAACAGCCCTGCTACAAGGTGCAAAATGCCTTCCCTGAAGCTGGGAGGGAGCCATGCCAATCAGAAAGGAAGCCACAGAAAAGGTTAAATGGGAAGGAGCTAGTTCACATGAAGCAATCAGCAGTGGAAAACACAGGCAGCCTTTTGCCAAAGTCCAATGAGCAAGCAGTTTCAGAACAGGCCCTCACTGAGTTGCTGTGACTAACTTTGCACAGATGCTGCTTCCTTGTTTTCAAGGGCTCAGCACTTGCTGCAGCCATCCTTGCACTAGACTAGGATAGAATGAGAAACCCACAAGTTATGGGTTGGCATTAGCCATGGCTGGAAGATAAAATACTGGGCTAGATGGATCTTTGATCTGGCTGTTCTAATGTTCTTACAGCCTAAAAATCTGAGAATTGACTCATGGTTTTTCAGCCTTTAGGTTCCTGCCTCTGCTTGAAACTGACAATGGTGGAAATGAGGCCATTTCACCAGATGTTTTGGAAACTGAGCAAGTGTGTACACATAGTTCAGTTCTAGCCTTGGGCAGTGACTGGAGAATCTGGGCTTGTTCCAAACTGCTTCTCCCCTCCCAGAGCTTTGTAGTTCCCCATGCAGGTGCCTACTCCTAGCAATTCCTTTGTTGCATGGTGCAGTTTTAAGAATCATTTCTATGGCTTTCAGGAAGTCTGGCTCTGGGGGCTGCAGGACATTACCCTCTGCTGGGACCAGGGGTGCTGGTGCAGCACAAGGGCCCTGGAACTCCTGCCCTCTTTTCAGAAAAACACCTGCTTTCAGAAGCAATTAGCAAACAGCCATGGTTGCTCACAGCCAGAGGAGCCTGTATCATTTTCCACTGACCTTTGAAATTACTTAGGGCTGCTCCTGTGATTTGTGGGAAGCCACCAGCCAGGGGAAAACATCAGGGAATCACCTCCCTTCCTAGGTCAGTGAGTGATGGTGTGTCCGAAAGCTGCCCTGGGACCAGAGTGCTATAGCAGCTGAAGCCCAAATAATTGTTTGTTTCTTCGTAACAGCCTGGAAAGATGTGTGTGGTTACAGCAAGGCCCTCATGGCTGCCCTACTGAACTCTTCCTAGCCCTGCATGTGATTCACAGGGACTTTGTCTTTGATGACTTTTAGGGGGTCTTTGCAGTCCAGAGATCAGAAGAAGCAGCTGGATTTGAGATTCTGCCATTGACTCACCGCCTGGGCAAGACCCTCATGTCTTTGTGCCTCAGGTTTCTCACCTATCCAATGGGGCTAAGAATGACTTCCCTTTTTCAAGGGGAAAGGGTGTGAGGCTGGATTCGTGTGTGTGTGGACAGGGCTTCCAGTGGGGAAGGGGCCGAACATTATTTCCTTTGTTCATGCTGTAGGGCAGCTGTAATGCTCCCATAGCAAATAACAAAGAAAGGCCCAGCATAGCTCAGCTAATGTTGATTTCCAGCTGGACACCAGTTGGTGCTGGCAATCTTTCAGGAGCACTCCCAGCACCTGCTCAGCTGCCCAGTGCTCTGTACAGATGGTGGTGGTTCTAAGTGGAACTTCTAGGGAGTTTTGCTGGAAGCTGACACCTGGTACATTTATTTGCCCAGTTGAGCTTTCAGCCAATTAAAACCCAGCTATGGATCCTTAGGGCTCAAGCCAGCCAATGGAAAGTCTGCAACTGGCTGCAGCAGGTTTGAATTGGGCCCATTGGTGCTATGCTGACCAGCCTGCTTTGGATAGATAGTGCAGCATCCAGCTAAAGTGAATCAGAACCAGCTAACCGAGTATTACCTTTCCTGGGCAGTCAGTACAGCTGGGCCCTTCCTAGGGACACACCAGCAGGCAGGGTGCTTATAGGTGGGCCCTGTGCAGAAGCAGAGAACAAGTTGTGGGAGATGATTGAATATTCCTGGTTTGACTGGGAGCCATGAGCTGTGCACTAGACGCTGCTCCGCCCCTTGGAGCCAGTACCTGGGCTGCTCTTCCCATAATGCTGTGAGGCCACTTTGGGGCTCACACACACACACAATTCATTTCCCATATTTAGGAGTGGAAGGGAAATCTGGGGCTTTCCACACTCACAGGCTTCCTGGCTTTGGTGAGTGTGATGCTGGCTTGGTCTAGAGGACTGTTTAGGATCATCTCTGACATTAATATTTCATATTTGCAATCATTCATATGTGATATGCCATGTTTGGTATCAACAGAAAGGTTATAATCTGCTAGGAATGATTATATGGTTTCTATGTAGGTATCATATCTGTATTAGAAATTAGGAATATATTTGTTTTATGCGTGTTCTAAGTTCTTAGATTCTAAGGCAGTCCCAGGCTGGGTGTCTGGAAAACCATTGTCCTCTTAATGGCCCATTAAGAAAGCTCTCAGCTACAGTGGGACTAAGAAGAAACCTGTTTAATGAGTCACCCAGACTGACCATGTGACTCAACTCCATTTTGATTTGGCAAGGACTCTGAGAGCATGGAGAAAGCAGAAGTGATAAAAGGTAATGGTCCCATCCCCACTTTGTCTTCAGTCTCCAACCTGCAAATAACACCATCTTCTGGTATATTCTGCTGCACCGTACAAGGGACTGAGACTCACCCAAGTGCTGGGTGTCTACCAGAGGAATTGGACTAACCTGATCCTTCTAGGACTTTCTTTCTATGGACTCTGAAGGTCTGGCCCCTGGTTTTGCAGCTTACCCTGATTTTGGCACATTCAGAAGGTTATCCCAGGAGGCCTGAGTCACACTGAGCATCAGGGGGCTTGCCAGCACAGTCTGTTTTTTTTTCAACTGCAGACAGGATCATTTAAATTCCTTAACTTGCTGCAGGATGCCTCTGACCCATCAACATCAGGGCTGGACTCATGATGTGTTATGTGCCATAGGCTAGGAATAACCTCCCTGCTTTCACCCCAAGATCTAGCATGACACCTGTCAGGACAGACCTAATGGGACTTCCCAGGGATATGGTGGAGGGCACTGAAGTACATGCCATGGTTCAAGTCCCTACTTTGCCACCAGGGCTGTCCGGGGGGGGGGGGATAGGGAGGGTGCAGGCTCCGGGGCAAATCGTCCTCTGAGTGGCCCCCACTCACCCTCCTGGCGCTGAGGGGCAGGCCCTTGCTGCAGCCATCCCATGCTGGAGACCAGGTGATTCAGCACTGCTGGTCCGCCCCCTCCTCACCTGTGCTGCTTTCGGCTCTGTGCCGGAGGAGTGGGGAGGGGCTGGGATGTAGCACAGCTGGGGGGGTAGTGGTACATGCCCTGCACTGCCTCCGGCCCCCTCCCTGCTGCTCCAGCATAGAGCCAAAAGCAGCGTGCGTGGTCTTGGGGGGGGGGGGGGACAGTAGCGCTGAACTGGGCCACTGCTTTTGGCTGGCTCACCCAGTCCCCAGCAAGGGGGGGCAGCGGTGCAAGCCCCCCAGGGCGTGGGGCCCTGGGTGGCTGCCTGTCTTACCCTACCCTAAGGACAGCCCTGTTTGCTACCAACTCTTCATGACTCAGGGCAACTCACCAACCTCTCTGTGCCTCACTTCCCCAGCCTTCTCCCAGTCCTTTTTGGTGTTGTCAATTTAGATCTAAGCCCTTTGAGGCAGCAAGGATTGTCTCTGTGTCTATGCTGCACCCAGTGCAAGGGGGTGTTGGTCTCAGCTCAGGCAAGGTGCTATTATACACTAAATATTTAGCCATTTGTTGTCCCTTTAAAAAGCATCATTCTTGGGTGTAAAGCAGCCTGTGAGGCTGTATAAAGGTCTAAGAACATGCCTGTTTTCATCCCTGGCTGCAGAGCTGTTAACAGGCCCCTTCATTTCAGATGGTTTCTGAGAAAATGTGAATTCCTTGCACTGACCACACCACTCCACCTTGTGTGTAGCTCTGACACTCTGCGTTCCTGTCGCACCACACCTGAAAGTGAGCTCTGTGTGGCTCAGAAGCTGCTCTCTCACCCCCAGAAGCTCAGCCAATGACAGACATTGCCTCACCGCCTGTGTGTCTGAGAAAAGCCACGTCTTTGGCCAATGCATCCTGCCCCACAGTTGCTACTTGCTGGGCTGGGGAAATTCAGCTCCCCGCCTGTCCCAGCAGTATCCTTCTTAAAGCAGGAGTGCTGGGACAGCCAGGCCAGGACTTCACCCTGCTCTGGCAGAAGGGTTGGTGCTGAGTGATGGGGATGGGCCATTTGAACTGGACAGATGCCAGAGTGGAGCAAAAGGAGGGGAGGCCCAGCTGAAAGTAACTATGATCTGGGCACCACAATAATCCCTGCTGTGATGGCTAAAATCAGACACTCAAAGGAAGTCCACAGTGCTGGGGGAGGGGAGGGGGGAGGAGGAGAAGGCTGAAACACAGTTCCCTGGGGGGCCTGTCATTGGTGTGAGCAGAGCTGCCTCACCAGGAGCAACAAAGCAGTGTTTGTCAGAAAAGAGCCTGGAGAGCCCTGAGATTGCTGTTGATGTCAGAGCTCTGTCACACAGCTGGTCACCTATCCACTTACTAGCCATAGAGGAAAGGTGTGTCCTGCCCAATAGGGCCAGGGGGTGGAGATGCATGCTCACAAGTTGGTAGGGTGCATCATATGGCCCACAGGCCTATGGAGCAGCCAGATGGGCTCAGGTAGGAGCCACTTGTGACACCGCTGATATATGTGACCATCACCTTTCTTATCCATCTGCACTGGTGGAAGAATGGTGTCCCTCTAGCAAACTGCAAACCTATAGCCCCCATGGCAAGGAGGTGCCTGGAGCCCTGGCCTTATAAGAAACAACAATCTAGCAGTGGTAGAAGCAGACTTCAAACACTGGGAACAAAGCCTGAACTCACACTTAAGGTACCTAGGCTGACTTTAAATGGCTGGGCCCAGCCCTGGCAGAACCTGATGTTACTTTTGGCCATGAGCAGAGCAGGACAATGGGAACCCAGAGAGCCGGGCTCCATGTGCTTGGCTTTGCCAGGCTATCTGACATCACATCAAACCTTCCCTGTCTGTTTACAGGGCCTGGCCCTCTGCATGGAAGGGGCTCACTCTGCTTTTATTCTTAGCAGTTCTGTTGCTGGAGCATTAAACTGCACACAAGTGTCTCCTGGCGCTGCTCCTGGCAGCAGCAGAGCCAGTGCCATCCAAGAATGTTCCTGCTACATAGATGATTGACACCACACCTGGGGGCCCCTTTCCCATCCTTGCTCAGCTTTGGGGGTGGGCAGGGGAGGAACCCTAAGAGCCATGCCAGGGCCAGCCATGCTGACCTTTCTGTGCTGATTTCCCCAGGGAACATGCTGGAGGCCACCGAAAATAGAGTCCCAGGTGTCAGACATATTAGAAAGGAACAGCTGAGCAGCCAGCTAGAGGGGGAGGGGAGTGGGGGGGCAGGGTTGAGGGCTTAGGAAGTAGACTTAACCCTTTGAGGAAATCTGCTTCACCCAGGGAACAGTAAGATCCTGTGTCCCCAGACCACAGCCAGGCCAGCTCACCTTCCCAGAGCACCCCTCCACTCCCACAATAGGATTGGCAGGCTCCCCAGCCATGAGCCACTGGGGGGCACAAATGTCTGTTTCTCAGCATCTTCACCATTCAGGCAACCCTGGCACAGCAAGAAGGACAAGCCCTTTCTCCACTTGTATGGCACAGGCATGGAGGCAGCAACACAGGGCAGAGGTCAAAGGGGAAACCTGATCACATGAACTAAGAAACAGTTGACCTGACAAGATCATTATTAATTAGCACCTGCACTGGGGTAGCTCCTAGCTGCTGGGCACTGCATGGCTGCACCCCAAAGAGACGGTGCTGCAACTGGCAGCTGTGTAGCAGGTAGTGTACACATCTGGTCAAGACCAACTGGTCTGCCCATCAGAATCCCCCAACGCACACAAAGCCAGGAGCAAGATCATGATGTCCACAGTACCTCCCCACCCACCAGGCTTGGACTGCTAGGAGCACCAGTTATCCCAACCATCAAAAGGGACTTTCAGTATAACAGAGCTTGCAGGAAAGGGGAAGTTCTGAGTAGCAGAGGGTTCCTAGGGCTGGCTGGGTTCTGCATGCAGACCCACTACACTGGGGTTGGCCTAGCCCTGCCAGGTATTTGTAATAAATTTTCAGTCATAAAAATACTAATCAATTCCAACCTCTCCCCCTGGGCATGCAGGGCTGGATGGCAGGCATTCTCATGGCAGTGGGAGAAATGCAACCTGGTGGTTCCTGAGAGTTTGGGGTTTTATGAAAAATTCAATTATCAAAATACTCAACCCCAGTTCAGGGGCTTCACAATGAACAGAAAATTTCAGGAGTGTTTTTCAAATGTTGCAATTAAAAAAAAATTAATCACAAAAACAGAAATTTGGGTCAGTGGCAAACTCTGCAAAATGGAGTCAGTGGCACACTTCCTTCCACTGTGGGGTTCTAGCAGTCCCTGCTGAGTGGAGCTCTAGACGTCTGCTCTGCTCTTCCCAGGCAGTCCTGGGCACCGGGACTGTGACCCAGAGTCCAGTAGCTAACTTCACACACCCACCAGTGCACATTGGCAGCTGCCTAGGAAAGAAGGTCCGGCTGAGATTCAGCCAGCCAGTCGCCCCATTACCACTAGCAGAGAAGAGCAGAAAGATTGCTGCCATCTTCTGGCCTGCAGTGGTAATGTGGCAGGAAAGCTGGATTCCTACAGCACAATCTCTCACAGCTAAAAGATTAAAAAAAAAATTAGCCACGCCCTCGTCTCTAGAAATCAATTATGTTGAGTTTGCTGAGGATGGCCAGGATTATCATGTCCCTGGAGCAGGGGTTAAAGTATAATTTGGGGGGCACAGGAACACTCCCATGCTGGTGGGCCCCCTGGACCCAGCTCTTGCCATCCCCCGCCCCCAATACCCCTCCACCCAGCATGAACCAGCTACCCCCATGCTCACTGGCGGTGGTACAACTGGGGAGGTGTAGGTCCCGGGGTGGCACTGCACCCGGGGCTCAGGTAGCAGGCCCCGGGTTGGGGGCAGGGCTTGGAAGGGGAGGAGTTTGGGGTGGGGTTTGAGCCCCTAGTAACGCCCCTAGCCCCCATCCCTGCCCCTTGCCCGCTGGAATGCACTGGAACGCCTCTCTGGGGCCTTCTATTTTTAGGGTCTCAGTGTTTGGGGCCCTAAAAATAGAACATGGACCTGGAACACAGCTTTCTGGAGCCGGCTATTTTTCAATGGTGGGCCCTGGAATGCAGCGTTCTAGCTCGATGTTCAATTTTTTGGGGCCCTGGAATGCTGAACCCCTAAAAACAGTGGGCCCTGGAACAGCATTCTGGGGCATTCTGGCATACTTTAACCTCTGCCCTGGAGGCAGGTGTAAATGGAACTGCTGTGCAGGGACAGCCCAGCTCCGAGGTGGAGAACGAAAAGTCAGGGGCTGGGAAAGGCCCTGCTGGACCCTTGTCTCCCTGTGTTGGGCTCAGCATGGCAGGGCAGGCCACGGACATATATTTCCAGTCGTGGGTCAGAGACCTGGCATCAGATAACAAGAGGCTGTGGCTAAGTAGCCATCCTGTCCTGGTGCTGAGCAGGATGTGGAAGCAGTGAAAGGTGCCAGCAGTTGCTGGCAGGATGGGCATGCATGCAGGGATGTGGAGGCAAGTGGCACCCGTGGCAGCTGGCAGGACTGGCGTGCACAGAGACACGGAGTCAGGGTGGCTCTTCCATTTTATTGTTTGAGTAGGTTGTTCAGATGCGTAACACTATCACAATGGGCCCTGGCGGCCCCTTCCCATACCCGCGCAGCACTGACACCTGCAGTTGCCAAAGGGCATGGCACATTGTCACAGAGGCACCGAGCGAGCGCACACATGGGCACACACAGGGGCTGGCTAGGACCAGCTATGGGAGGTTAAAGGAGATCACCCCTGAGCTCCAGGAACATGGCCAGCCTATCCCAGTAGAACAGACCCTCTCCTGGGCCATGACTCCCGGCCAGCCTCCTGCACACTCCAACCTTGCAGCCAGGTGACGGGCCGGGCCCTCCCTGCTGCACGGAGAAAGCTGAGCCTGGCTGCCGTCCCTGATGTCACACGGACCTTTATTTACATTATTCACATACACTGTCCCCAGCAAGTTAAATAACTACATTATTACACCACTCAGTGGGGTGGCTGAGCTGGGAAGCATGAGGAGGGGTGGGAGGGAGGGAGGAGGTGTCAGGCTGATAAGGTGCGTGTTAAAAACAAATGAAACAGAGTCCCTGGGGCAGGTCAGGGGATGGAGGGGTGCATCCCAACTTGGCCTGCCCCCCCCCCCAATGCCCTGCCCAGTTCATCCTCTTCAGGGGTGCTAGGTGGGGACAGAGGCGATGTAGTTTTACTTCTGGTAACAGCTACGGTTCTGTGAGACAGTCCGGACTTGGCACTTCTCCTTGCCCCAGCGCCGGGGCAGCCGCAGTGCAGGCCAACAGCGGGTGCTCTGCCCAGGGAGACTCCCCTGCCCCTCACAGCACTTCTGCAGGCAGAGGGTGAGAAAATGGGCAGCCAGGTTAAGCCAGGACAGCTCACATACACCATGTCCCCACTCTCCTGGCAAGCAGCACCATGCCCACTCAGGGGCTCTCCATGCAGCATCTGCTAGCTGCAGCAGCACATGCAGAGGGAGGCCCAGCAGGGCAGCCCAGGATGCAAGAGGAAGGCCACAGAGAGTGAGCTGCCATGGTTTGGGGTAGGTTGATGCTGGCCCTCTGCCAGCTGCCACTCTTGGACTTTGGGAGGGCCAAACTGAGTCCACCCACAAGACCTGTTGGGGCCACCCTCCAGCAAGGCCATCCTTGGGGGGTGATTGCCTTAGCCTCCTGAGGTTCACACTGCTGCCCACCCACCCCTACCACACTACCTTTAGTGGCAAGCAAAAGGCAAGGAGTGGGGCAGGAGCTTGGCCTCTGGGCCAGCCCACCCCAGCCCCAGTGTGAAGCAACCAGCCCAAGGGTGGGGCAGGAGCACAGAGCCCAGCCTCTGAGCCGGCCCACATCATTGCACCCCTAGTGTGGGGAGGTGGTGGCTGGGGCCCCCATAGGCTGATTGACTCTGGGCCCTGCCCTGCCCTGCCCTCCCCCCAGAAGAGTCCTGACCCATACCCTGCTGAGCCTTAACTGGCCCCCACTGAGCACCATGCTGCCCTCCCACACCCATGCAGATATTCCAGGTTGGTGTCAGTGGGCACAAGCTCCAGCACTTGCTCATGGGCACTGAGCAAGCAGAGGTGTCTCCTACCTGTGACCTGGGGTGGCTTGACCACGGCCTTCTTGAGGAAGGGCTCCTCGTCCCGGAAGGGAATGATGGGGTCTGTGCTGCCGCTGTGCTGCGAAATCTCCAGGACACCTTGCAGGGCCTGGCCTGCTTCCTGACTGGGGAAGCCATTCTCGTGCTTGCCCGGCTGCACACCATTCACTAGGGTCACCATGTCCTTGCTGGGGGAGGAGAGGCGGGGCTGCAGTGATACATGGTGGGGGAAGCAGGGTTCCCAGTTCCCAGACCCAAACCCTCTGCAGCCATCCATGGTCCCAGGGCTCCCAAATGCCCCTTGCTCGCAGTGTGGTCCCCTGCCCTGCCCAGTGCCTCACACCCAGAGCACATACCTTTGCTGCGGCCCTTCAGGCATGGGGGTCCGCACACCCTGGCGCTCGATGCTGGGTGCTACCGACTCAGGGAGCTCCTCTTCCTTTGCCAGTGGCCCTGCTCGCTTCCCACAGCCTGGAGTCCAAAGCAGAGATGGATCAACCTTCAAAGGCATGGTCCCCAGGAGGCATGGGATGCTCAGGCCTGCCAGGGTGGGGAAGGGGCGTGTGTAGGCCTAGTGGAGGATGGGCATCCCACACAGACCTGGCACAGGAGACCTGGTGTGTATTATGCTTGAGTCTGAAGGGTGTGTCTCAGGACCAGCAGGCTGGGCTGGGTCAGCCAAGAGCCTTGCAGGACTTGCCTGGTGGGAAGAGTCTGGAGAGCGGGCTGCCTGGGATCAGAGGAGTGGGGACAGAGGAGTGTCACCAGGAGTTTGGGGGTGGGGCAGAGGTGTGCATGATATAAAGGTGGGGGAGGGAGTTGGCCACCTGGAGGGATATAGGGTAAGCTGCAGCTCCCCTATGCAGAGGGGGAGACTGGGGGGAGGAGGTGGAAAGCAGTTTTGCCAGGCCCCATTACCTGGGCTGGCATCAGCCTCCTGTTTGGCATCTTTCCCATTCATCATTTTCTTCTCTTCCTTCTTCTGTGGGGGGAGAAGAGCAATAAGCTGTGTCCCACAAGCCAGCCTGGGTGAAGCAGGACTTCATGCTGTGGAGAAAGTCGGAGGGGGAACCCCCCCCCCATCCCAGGGCAAGTCTGAGGCTGCTGGGACACAAGCCAGCCTGCTACGTTCACTGACCTCCACAGACTCAGTATGTCTTCCCCCTCCCCTAACCCGAGTCCCACTAAAAAACCAGAGTGGCTAAGCCCAGAAACAGGCCTGGGGGGGCCTGCACAGGGTTCCCAAAGGAAAGGCCCCAGGGTGCTTGTGGACACAGCTCCCTACCTTGGTGTCAGCCGTGTCTGACTTGCGTGTTCTCTTCATGATCTCTTCTAGCCGCTGCGGAGGGAGAAGGTGAGTCAGCCCCAAAGCCCTCACCTGGCACCCCATGCCCGCCTCAGCTGGGACCAGACCTGCTTGGGTGAGCCAACCCAATACAGGTTGAGGGGCAGCTGCCCCCACAGTGCTAGGTATCCATGGAGAAAACACTAGCAGGAGGCCCCAACCAACCACCTCCTTCTTCCCACCCCCAGGGGCTCTCACCAATGCCAGCAATACAAAAGGCACTTCCCTAGAGTCTCAGCTGCCGGTTCTGTACCCTGCTGGCTCCCCTCCCCAGGCTCTGCCTCACCCTCCTGCCTCCCACCTAACCCCCATCCCCCTGGGCCCAAAGCATGTCACCCACCTGGCCTCTGTGCCCACCCCCACACTGCCCTGCCCTGACCTATGCTCCACCACCTGCCACCAACGGTGTAGCCAGCCTGTTTTCTGGCTAGGGCCCCAGAAGTGCATGGTGGGCCTGGCCAAAGACAGGCCTTCCCCCTCTCCCCAGGGAGGACCACTGCACCCAGCCCTGTGCCCTGCCTGTGGCCAGAGGCTGCTGGGTGACCCCACGGCCATGGTGGGGAAGTAAGGTAGGCCAGCCTTAGGGCTGAGTGGGGGGGCCCCAGCCCACTCGTGGCTATGCTCCTGACAGCCACTCTGCCCCACTTCCCCATCCATGACCCTCCCCTCCCCGCCCCACCCCACCTCCCACTCCTCTCTCCACTCCACCTTCTTCCTCTCCAGCCGCTCTTGCTCCTCCCTCTGGAAATGCTTCTCCCGTTCCAGCCGCTGTCTCTCAGCCTCCTCTCGGGCCCGTGCCTCTGCCTCCTCCTTCTGCAGGACAGGGGAGAGCCAGCCACCAGGGTCAGCATGCAGGCTAGGGCCCTGCCCTGCCAGGAGTGGGGGTCATCTCCCTTCCTGGGCCTTTACAGCCACCAGGTGCCTGGGGCTAGGTGTCTAGCATCTGCCCTGCCTCCACCCTGCATGTGTGACATGGGCATAGCTCTGACCCTACCATGGGGACCGCACAGGGCAATACAACCAGCAGCCACTCAGGTCAGACCAGGCTGGACAAGTCGGAAGTGAGGGGCACCAGCAGTTCTGGGGGGCAGGAGGCCAGTGAAACCCCAGATCTCCAGGGAACATGGCTTGGCCCAGCCCAGCCCAACCTCCCACAGGGGAAGGGCCAGCTGTGGCCACATGGGAATTTCAGACCACTGAGGTTTCTCCCCATGGCTAGGTAACAGGGCAGGTTCATGGCTCCCTCTCATGCCAGGGACTCAGGGATCTTTGCCCAAGCTGCAGCACTGCCCATGACCACTCTGTGCCACCACAGACTGATGGTGCCTCTTCTGCCCATCCTGCACTTCCCTAGCCGCACATCCAGCTCCACTCCCCTGTGCCCAACCCCCCACCTGCACCTGCTTTCGCAGCCGCTCTGCCTCCTCCTGCTCGGCTCGGGCCCTTTCCTCAGCCTGGCACGCTTCCTGGCGGAGCCGCTCCTCCTGCTGCTGTCTCCGCTCCTCCTCCAGCCTGCGGGCCTCAGCCTCCTGCTGGGCCTGTTCCTCCCTCTGGCGCCTACAGCACAGGGTTCCTCAGTCCCCCAGCCAACACCCAACCCGGCCAGCCCCCCCCACAGGCCTGTGGGATGGCAGAGGGCTCCCAAGGGAGCTTGGTGGGTTAGACAGCTTGGGCACAGGGCCCTGCTGCTCCAGAGTCTGCCCCATGGTCAGTCACAGCCCTGATTGTCATGCTCCAGGTCAATGTCATGGACCTTTTGGGCCCAGGGCAGGGGGTCCCCCCCTTCCCAGGCATGATGAGCCTCGAACCACTCACCTCTCCTGCTCCTCCTGCTCCCTGCGCTCCTGCTCCTCACGCTCACGCTGCTCGCGGGCTTGCCGGCGTTTCTCTGTCAGGAGCCGGGCTGCTTCTTCCCGGTCTGTGGTGCCCGCCATGGGTTTGTTCAAAGGCATGGCAGGAGCTGGTGCAGGGCTGGGGGCATCAGAGGCAGCAGCACCTATGGAATGCTCCCAGCTCACCAACAAATTCATCACATCTGCTGCTTCCCCAGGGACAAAACCCAAAAGTCCTGGCTCCCAGCCTCCTGCTCTAGCCCATTAGACCCCATTCCCCTCCTCCCCAGGGGCAGAGAGATCACCCAGGAGTCCTGGATCCTAGACACCCAGCCCCACAAAGCCCTGGCATGGCCATTCCCAAGTGGGGAGGCATGAAGCAATTCGATGAGGACCCCAGCCTGTGACCAGATGCCCGCTGCCTCAGTGCTGCACCCAGCACTGTTTCCCACCCTGGCTCACAAGGGGTGAGGCGGGGAAGCTAGGGGATGTGGCTAGAGAAGGGTCCATGTTCTCAGACCTGAGGGCACCTCGGTGGGTCCAGGAGCATTGGGCAGAACTGGGGAGGCTGTTCTCCCCTCCTCTTCCTCCTCCTTCCTCTCACGCGCCTTGCGCTCCTCTTTGGCCCTGGGCCGCCCCTTGGGAGAAGAGTGAGCACTGCGGGGCAATGGCGGCTTGTGGGGGGAGCTGAGGCCTGGGCTGGGAGAAGCTGGCCGGTGCTTGGGGGTGGCAGGTGATGAGGGCCGGTTCTTTGGCCCTGGGCTGTAAAAGAAGAGGAACAAGGCGTCAAGGGGAGTCAAGGATGCCCGCACCATGAGCCTGCTCACTATGCTGCAGACCGCCAGTGGCCCCAGTGCTTGGCTATGGAGTGGCTAATGGCTATGGGGGTATGGGTTCCCGACAGCTGCGGACGGGTTTCTGACCTGCTGTCCGTGGTGGGGCGGGGGAGTTTGGGTTGGCTGCCGGGCAAGGGCTGGTGCTTCTTGAGGCCACGCTCGCGAGACAGGGCGCTGCGCTCCTTGGCGTTCTCCCGCTCCTTGTCCTTTTTCTCCTTCTTCTTCTGTGCAGGGAGAGGAGAGAGAGATCAGAGCCCATGTGCAGGGTGAATTGTGATGAGGGACTTGGCGTCTTGCCCACCTGTGGTGAGACAGGGCTCAGGGTCCAGACAGGTAACCCTCTCTCAGTCCCCTGGCTGTCACCCGCAGCCCAAATGGGAAACTGATTCATGAGCTGCCCAGAGCCTGGGAGCAGCTCAGGAACGGGTGTCTGTGGGGTACAGCCTGAATGGTAGCTTTGAGACCCCCCTGGGGCAAGGTCTGCTCTTCAGGGGAGACCAAGGGCCAGGTGGGCCACTGAGGGTTGATTGGGTCTGGCTGATGGGTGACAGGCATCTCTTTCCCTGCCCTGCCTCTACCCACAGTGGTCTTGCCATGATCTATTCTTGCTGGGTCAGTGCCCATCATGGGCCAGCCCACAGCACAAACCCTCCCTGTGCCAGGGACAGAGCCCAGGTATGGGTGGGGAGCCAGGTACTGGAGGTGGGCTTTGTTCCCGCCCCACCCCAGGGCTGGGATCAGGGAAAGCCATGTTTAAGCCCTGGCAGCACTCACGAGTGAGGACTCAGCTCTCCGGCGCGGCGTTGTGTCTGAGCTGCTGGCTGCCCCCTTGCGGCGCTCCCAGCAGCGGTGCTGCAGCCGGTGGTTGTTGCAGGGACTGAGGGGGCTGGTGGAGGCTGAGCGGGGACACACGGGTATGGCTAGGGGACAGAAAGCACACATGGTCAGGGGAGGGGTCAGTGGGCCAGTAGGCTGCAGGAACATCCTCCAGAGGAGTGAGGGACCCTGGCACATGGGGTGCATCCAGGGAACAGCCCTGGAGAATCTCCTTCAGGGATGGATGAGTGGATATGGACTGGGCTAAGAACACCAGTCCCTCGCCACATACACTGGTGCCCTGGCATGGCAACTGATGTGCAAACCCCTGGGGGATAATCCTTAGCGTAAAGAACCACCATGCAAAGGTGACAGGCACAAACCCAGCCAGGCCCAGCCCATGGTCTCCAGGACCGACTTCTGGGTCCGGCTCAGCAGAAAGGGCCTCTGGGGATGCAGTCAGGCCCAGGACAGGACAGGACAGGACAGGACAGGGAGACCCAGGCTAGGCTGCTGGAGGAGGGAAGAGGCAGGCTACTGCAAGGCCCTTCTGGGTGCACCACATGCGACTGTCCCCGAGCCTGTCCTCCCAGAAGGAAACAAGTCAGCATCCCCGAGACAAGCAGATGCCCTCCTGTGATACTGTTTGGATTTAGGGGATCATTTATGATACTCTTCATATTAATATTTCATAATTGCAATAATCCATAGGAGCTATGCCACGTTTGGTACCAACAGAAAAGGAACTCATTAAGAATGATTTTACTGTTTATATGTAGTTGTTATAGCTGTAGCAGAAGTTAGGAATAATTTGTTTATTTCTGTTTCAACTTATTTGATTCTGGGGAAACTCCCTGGACTGGGTGTCTACAGTTGTCGTTTCCTTAATGGCCCATTAAGGGAACGACAGGTACAATGAACCTATGGCAGGGGTCTCAAACACGCAACCTGTGGGCCACATGCGGCCCCTAAAGCTATTTCCTGTGGCCTGCAATGATGCAATCATTACCGATATTTGCAAGATCATGGAAAGGTTTCAGTGGTGCAGCCCTTGCGCTACCATACAATCCTCATGTGGCCCTCTACTAGTCCTCATGCAGCCCTCTCGGTGATTTGAGTTTGAGACCCCTGGCCTAGGGAGAAACCTGCTCAGTGATTCACTGGG
The DNA here is from genome assembly GCA_007922195.1 of Podocnemis expansa. NCBI lineage: Eukaryota > Metazoa > Chordata > Testudines > Podocnemididae > Podocnemis > Podocnemis expansa. Next base: position 55,717,589 of record ML681963.1, on the reverse strand, counting down.
ACTGATCTAGGGCAGGGGTTGGCAACCCAAAAGAGCAGAAGAGCCATTTCCCCCACCGTCCCACCACAAACACACGAGGCTGAGCCAGCCCAGCAGCTGCACTGTGGCCCCTCGCACTGGCAGGGTGTGTGTGTGTGCGGGCAACACATGCTCCCCCCATCGGCAGGGTGAGGCAGTGCTGCCCCACCTACCTCCAGCTGGCTGCCCCTCCCAAAAGTGGTTGGGGGAGAGCTGCAGCTTGTGGAGGCGGGCCCTGGAATGACCCCTCCACAAAGCTCAGGCCGCTTTGACCCAAAGCTGAATGGCCCCAATGCAGAGCCTGGGGGCGAGGCAGCCTCTGTTCAGGTCTGGAGTGGCTGGGTCAAAGTGGCCTGAACTCTGCGGAGTGGGCCATTCCAAAGCCCCATCTCTGCAAGCTGCAGCTCTCCACCGGCTGCTCTTGGAAGGGACAGCCAGCTGGGGGTAGGCTGGGCAGTGCTTCTCCACACCGCCAGCTGAGGGAGGGACAGAGGGACCACGCGCCACCCGTACAACCCCCGCCAGTGCTAGGAGCTGCACTGCAGCCAGTGGGCTGCTTCTGGCTCATGCGGTTGTGGTGGAAAGATGGGGGCAACCCCAAAACCCCTGATTTGGCCACAATGCTGGGGTCAGCTGGGAGTCCCCGGAGCACACCTGGCTCCATGGAGGAGTTTGCCAGGGAGCCAGAAAAGGACACTCAGGGAGCCACAGGCAGCTCACTGAGGCTGTGTTGCTGATCCCTGACCTAGGGTTATCAGATGTCAGGCAAAAGGAGGACATGTCCTCCTTTTTACCTTCATGTCCTCCATCTGGCAGGCATTTTAAAAATACATGATTTTGTCTGGCTTTTTACTTACAGGGATTAAAGTATGCTGGAACACCCCAGAACACCTATTTTTAGGGGAAAGTGTTCCAGAGGCCCTAAAAATAGAAGAATATTACATTAATACTATATTTTCTCCATGTGTCCTCCAATATCCTCCTTTTCATACTTCCCTGTCCTCCTTTCCATGCTTTGGTATCTGGTAATCCAAGATCAACCATGTGATTCAACTCCATTTTGATTTGCAAAAACTCCACACAGCATGTGCCAGAGGTGACAAAAGACAGCAGCAACAAGTCCATTTTGTCTTCAGTCTCCAGTCGTCAACCAACCAACACTCATCTCTGGATCTATTCCTCTGCAACTGGACAAAGGTCTGAGGCCCATCCAGATGGTGAGTGTCTACCAGAGGAACTGGACAAGCCTGCAAATACCAAATTCTTCCAAGGGCTTGCTCTACATAGACTCTAATCATTTGTATGTATGTGACCCTTCAATAGCTCTCATATTTTGTTTCGTTTCCTTTTATGTTAAACCTTTAGTTTAGCTACTAACAGATTGGATGGTATCGTGGTATTTTCGGGATCCAAGATTATATTGTTCTGTGTAATGTGGCTGGCCCTTCGGGGTCAGGAGAATCTATTTCTTTAAGAGATCCAGTGGCTAGTTGGGGACCAGATGTGCAATAAAGGGGGCTGTTTTATGCTATGCTTCATGATAACCGTTGTGGGGAATCAGAAGCATGGTGTGCTGCTGACTGGGAGTCTGGTTTAAATGCCCCTGCCTGTGTTTAGAGAGCTTGCCTCTCAGTTTTGCAGCTTGCCCTGATTTTTGCACATTCTGAGGTTATCCCAGGAGGCCCAGGTCACACCTCCCTCTGCCTGCCAGGCACCTGTGGTGTGCCCCTGCCGGGGAATACCACTTCATAGGGCTCTGGTGGTCAGGGCCCAACAGGAGCTGCTGCCTGCCTGCTTGCAGTCATGGTCATCAGCAAATGCCACCAGAAGGATGATCTGAGGCCTACTGGCTCTGTCACCGACATCAGCTTGAGAAGGATATGCCTTGCTCATTGAGCCCCTTCCTCTTCAGAGTCGCCTATAAAGCTTCAGGCTTTCCTGTGGCTGCTCTCTCTGCCATCCTGCTTTCTAGTCCCAGCCTCTCAGCCAGGGGGCAGTCCCCACACCACTGTTGGAGCCCCACCCCACGGTTTTAGCTGTGCCTTGGGCATGGTGCCTCCGGCTCCCCACAGGACCCATCTTACCCTGATCCTTGCCATTGCCAGCCAGCATCACGGCGCTCCTGCTGCGGGCCAGAAAGGAGAGGGTGGGTGTCATGAGCCGGTCCACAATGCTGCTCTCCCAGGGGCTCAGCTGCAAGCTCCGATCTGGCAAAGAAATGGGGCAGGACGGGAGACTTTAGTTCTTCTTTGGGCCCCAGTGCTTCCATGCCCTCAAGTCTGCATCCATGCTGGCACCAGCTGGCTACACACTTGCCTCTTCTCTGCCATCCTGCCACTTCCCAGTCCAGTGCTTCAGCAAGTGCTGCCCCCACTATCCTCCCACCCCAGCCCCACATTCTGGCTAGGCTGGATCAAGGCCCTGGGGCCTCTGGACGCCTGCTGATGCCCCTCGGTAGTAGTCTCAGCTGCAAGGCCTTTGGGTGGGCTCAACTGGGCAGACCTCTCCCAGTGTCCCACTTGCTAGATACCTGGCCAGGTCTTCCCTGCCCTGCCTGTAAGTCCTGTGGGAGCCATTCCTGGTGGGCTTAACTGGGCACCTCCCATGGCATAGGAATGGAGGGGAGGAGAGCCCCAGCAGGCTGGCAGGTCCTGCTTCAGTGTAGGGCAAAGGGAATCACACTCCAGGGTCCAGCTGGAGCGAGGCACCTCTAGGTCCCAGCTGTACAAGCTGGTCACGGCAGATCTGGCCACATGCCCACCCCTGCCAAGCTGGTCTCTGCAGAGGGTCCTATCGTCCCCAGCATGGTGTTCACTTTGGGTGAGCCCCAGGGAAGTAGGGGATGGACAGGTAGCCAGGGATAGACAGACACACATGCTTAACGGAGCTCAAATGGCAAGGGTGCCACCATGATGACAATGGTGGTAGACAGTGCACAGAACTGGGCAGAGCGTTCATCTGCCAGGCATCTGCAGACAGACAGACATTCAGAGCCATAGCAGTGTTGGGTCTGGGCCCAGACCCATGGCTTGCAGTAGCTGGCTAGAGCAGTGCTTCCCAGCCAGTGTCCTGTAGCACACAGGTGTGCCACAAAATTTTTTGAAAACCTACTCAAAGAGCCATGGATTGGCACATTGGCTCATGAATATTCATGAGTTCATTTGGAAACTATATGGTGGTGTGTCTCAAATTAATTAAAAGGTACCAAGGTGTGCCACAGCAGAGAAAATATTAGGAACCACTGGGTTAGAGGGCAGGGACCACTGGCTTTGGTTCCCCACAGACCCTGGGCCCAACTCCTGGCTCATCAGGATGAAGGGGGAACCTCCCAGCTGCATTTCCTGCCCCACTTGCCCCTGGATGGCTAACATCTGCCCAGCCCTGTGGGCTGGCATGGCAGCTCTAAGAGCCTCCTCCACCCATGCCCATCCTGGCCCTGCTAGGATCTGTCTGCCCCCTCATTACAACCACCGCATCCAAACCAGCCTCAGCCACAGGCCAGAGCCCCTCCTGGGAATTTCCTAATGGGCCAGGGCAGGCAGGCACAAACACTATACAGGCTGGGTGGGGGAATCAGGGACACAAGTGACTGAGCCCTGAGAAGAATGGGGGACACCAGACAAGGACCTGCTCAAGTTCTGTACTAACACAGCTCCACTGCTTCCAGGGGTCAAGACCTGGGTTCAGACCACCGGAAAGAGCGAGTCCTTAATTCAAGGGTCAGCTGCACCTCTGCCCCAATGCATCCCGACCCCACCCCCCACATGCCCTGCAGGGCTCAGCAGACTGCAGCACCTGCTGCTTGCGCTCCACCCCACAGGCCCAGCGGGCAGCACGGCTCCGGGCGCAGAAGTCCAAGCAAACCCATCAGCTGCTGAGGCTATTTATACCTTGGTTGGGCTGCAAATGCCCATCACCAGGCAACCAGGCCAACAGAACAGCCACTTGGGGGCTTATAAATAGCCCTCGGGCCTGGTGAGCCACAGCATGGGGCTGGGTGCAGGGCAAGCTCTCCATAGGCCTAGCATCACCAGCCTCAGGAGCTGAGCCACTGTGCCTAGGAGCCCCTATGGAGGGGAGGGGCACGGCACAGCACAGCACTCCTAGGCCCTTTCCCATCCCAACAGATACCACGGCTGGGACAGAGCCAGATTGAGATCTAGCCCCCCCACTTCCCTCCCTCAGCAGCTCCCCCACAACCCAGACCAAACAGAGTCCAGCCATGAGCACAGCCCACCATTCCAATCCTGGGATCACACATGCAAACAGCCCCATGCACTCTGTGGGAGTCCCTCTGTAGTCCCACATGCCAGTCACACTAACAGAGGCGACGTGAGCATCCCACCTGCTTGCCATCCAGCCCCAGGGTGGCAAGGACCCCCATACATCTGTGACCAACCCCCCTTGTACTGAATTCACCTGGCCCCATGCAGCCTCCCCAGGGCTCCCTGAGGCATAAGCTGCTGCTGATGGGGATGGTGCCTGAACATGACCTCAGTTCTACCAAATGTGGGTTGTTTCCCAGAGAACCAGCCAGCTCCCCCCAGGATGGAGGCTAAGCTCAGCCAGCAAGGACTGAGAGACCTTGCTGGGGTCCCAGAGCCTCGCCTGTAGGCTCTATCTGGCAGGCCAGACCACTGCCCCAGATGACTTTGCCTCCTCCGGCCACCTCATCCCAAGCCCCACCCTATGGCAGTCAAGGTCTGGCTTCCCAACTACAAGGAACAGTCAAGCTGGGGCTCTTCAGTCTACTCCTGTCTGCAGCCTGACAGCAGCTGGGGGCTCACAGACTCCCAAGATTGCTGGTGTTGGGCACATCTTACTATGCTCACAGCCTGCCTCCCTGCGGCTGCTCCTCCAGGGCCTCTCTCAGAGCAAGGGGGCAAGGCAGTGCCAGGACAGGGCACTTTGCCCAGCAAGCAAGGAGGTGCCAGTGGGCTCCAAGTTCTCCCTGCAAAAGAAAACAGCAAACGGCTTCTCCTGAGGGCATGGATGGGGGACACGGCTTGAAGCACTCCCTGGCATTCAAGGGGCATCTCCCTAGTGCGGGGCTGGGGTCAGCTCCCTCAGCTGCTTCTCCCCACTGGCCCCATGCACTGGTGGGAAAGACAAAGGTCTCTTACTTCTACTGGGAGAGTTCCAGAGAGTGGCGGAGGATTTGGAGAGCCGCTTGTTGATTATAGAGTCCACGTGTTTGGGGAGGTTTACAGCGGACACCGAGCACCGGCTCGCACCTAAAGGAGGGAAAAGACACAAGGGCATTAAAGTCACAGTGGTGGGCAGCTGGGGGAAGTCTGGCCATAGCACGGGACTGCAAGTGCAGAGGAGCAGCACCCAGAGCAGCCCAGTACAGACAGGAGTCAGAGCCGGCGCTGGGGACAGGCTTGCAGGAGGCACCGGGACAGCTGCTGGAATCCACTGAGAGCTGGTACCTGCTGGAGCATCTACTTGGGGCACTGGACCCACTGCCCAAGGTATATACCCACTGCAAGGAGTGCTATGCCCCATGGTGCTCTGGCTTCTCAGAGCAGTTGTGCTCACTGGGCAAAAGTCCTCACCGCCAGGACCTAGTGCGGCATGCTGAGGTGGTGCTTCTGGGCCCTGCAGATCTGGGCCTGCATCTGGCCCTGGAGGGAGAGCACCAGGGCAGGCTCAAACAGCTGGCTGAAGAAGCCAGCTTGGGCTCAAAGGGCGGTTCACCTCTCAAATCCCAGCTCCCAGTGGCAGCGCCTCTGGGAGCAGCGTGGCTGGCGCCATCAGAGGCAGACCACAAGAGCTTGGATGGATAAATCCCGGCCCCTCTTTGGAGAAGCAGCTGGGGGACATATGAAGGGGGGTGGGCTGCATGCACTAGATGAGGACCCCCTCCCCAATATACATGGTGAATCTCCTCGATTGCGCCAAGCCCCTCAATCCAGCCCTGCTCCAGCTCTGGGCCCCTCTGAGCAAGGTGCATCGTACGGCTGCACGTCACTTTGCAGACTCTGCTGCTTGGTCTGGCATGCTGGGAGTTTGCACCAGACTGCCTGGGGCTGGGGGCTAGATCCATCTCAGACACAGGTCAGGGCAGGCCCAGCCCAGCCGAGGGGCTGTCCCAGGGTGGAATTGCCCCTGCCCTGCACATTTCCTGCAGCCTGCTGTGGCTGTGGTGCAGCCCTGCTTAGGCAGGGCAGAGGAATGGGAGCAGTACTGCACACCCACGATGATGGACAAGGCCCAGCCACGGAAGGGATGGGAGGAGAGTGCCTGGCAAGGTTTCACAGCAAATTACCCAGTGCGGCCCGCTGGGAGCCAGGCAGCCCCTGGGAGCCAGCACCAAGTCGGTAGCTGCTGAGCAGCTCAGGCTGACAACCAAAGCGGAGCCCTGAGGCTAGGATGCAGCACCTGGGACACAGCACTCTGGGCTGTTTCATGTCTCCTCTCAGCAGCACACCTGTAGGTAGGGTAAAGAGCCTCCCTAGAGGTACGGATGCCTCCCTTTTTCCAGATGCCAGGCAAGCCTGAGGAAGCAGACCTCCTGATGCTAAGAGATTGTCAATGAGGAGGAAGGAGAAAAATTGTTCTCCTTAATTACTGATGATAGGACAAGAAGCAATGGGCTTAAAGAACAGCAAAGGAGGTTTAGGTTGGACATTAGGAAAAAATTCCTAACTGTCAGGGTGATTAACTACTGGAATAAGTTGCCTAGCAAGGTTGTGAAATCTCCATCATTGGAAATGTTTAAGAGCAGGATAGACAAGCACCTGTCAGGGATGGTTTAAGAGGGTACTTGGTCCTGCCATGAATGCAGGGGATGACCTCTCATGGTCCCTTCCAGGTTTTATGATTCTATGCCCCACAGAGCAGGGAGCCCAGCTGCAGGGTCAGAGCATCAAGACAGGAAAACTGACTGGAGCTGGATTCTCCAAAAGCAGCTGCTGGCTGGGGGAGCTAGCCCATGATCCCCAGGGCTACCCTTTTGCAAATTGCACAGTCCCTCAGAGAATCAGGCCCAGGGCACCCAAGGCTGGGCTCTCTGGAACCAGGAGGCAGTGAGTCAGATCCACAGTTGGCTGCACTGCTGCAGACTGTCCAAGCACCTGCCAGAGTCTGGAGCAGAAAAGAAGCTGGACCCAGCTCTCCTGGGCCAGGACCCTGCCTGGGCACCTAGCTCCATCGACGGGTCCCAGCAGAAACCAAACCAAACTCAGCCATCCCAGCCAGCTCCACTTGGAGCCCACAGTTCCTGCAAACAAGGCCTGGACCAGCCAGTGTGCAACCCTCCAAACCCCTCTAATGCTGCTGCCTGGCTCTCCAGCTTCTACCTCTGAAGCAAACTTCACTGTCATAGCCAGTGGGCACCTGAAGCAGACACACTGGAGTCTGCAGTGTCTTGGAGATGTGTGAAGTCCCCAGAGGCGATCACTGAAATGCCAGCAGTGTTGACCTTTACATACCAGGCATGTGGTGAAGCACAGGGGAGTGGGCCATGCCACTGATTGGTGCCACTTGCTGGGAGCAACCCTGAATTTTGGTGCTGCCAGTAGATGAACCAGGGAGATTTTCTTTCCCCGCAGCTGAAGAGGAGCTGAGCTCAGCCAAGACATGGGCATGGTTACACACCACTGAAGATGAGTCAAGGAATTGTTCCATCATCCAGAGTGGTGACTTACTTCCCCCACTCGACCCCTGCTTGAGCCTGTACCCTGGGGACGGTGGGTCAAACCTTTGGCAGCACCAGGCCCTGCTGAGCGCAGGAAAGGGAACTAATGCCATGGAGGTCCGTCCCTCCTGGCTCCCTGGAAGGCACAGCAAAAGTGATGCAAGATGTTTTGCACAGAGCCATGCCAGCTACAGTGGGACTAGACACACCCCAGCTCCCACCAGGCAGACTGGACGTCTACCACACTGTCTCTATCCGGGAACTCCTGGGACCCAAGAATCATGGGCTATTCACACATGTGCCTACTGGTGCCAGACTTCTAGAGACTCAGAGAGCCACTACCATGCCAACGTCACTCTATGTTCACACACATCCAGAGTCACCCCTTGGAAGACAGCCACCTAGTGCCAATGAGCCACACAGACCCTGAGAACCTGCCACAGGACATTGAGAGTGACAACTCTGTGCAGAGGAAGGGAACGTGGGGGGCACCGTGCTGGTGCTCCTGCAGACAGAGCAGCTGTTCAGAGGCAAAGACGCTTCCATGAACCCCTCACTACTATATATGCCCCCTAACCCTTCCTTTGGCCATTCGGTGGGCGAGCCCCAGCACAGCAACTACAGACATCCTGTGTCCCCCCTGGACTGGGGAAACTTCTTAGTCCCGTCCCCCCCCATTTCTTCTTCTCATGCCGATGGGGAGCCCAACCAGCTGGTGCCCAGCCACACATACACTTGAGCCCCTGACTCACCATCCTTATGCCCGGGAGAGCCCTGGTGCAGCGCACCAGCCCACGACCACCTCTGCTGCCGGATCTCGGCCCAGGTCTTCTTGGCTGACCTCTGAATGGCAGCTTCGTAGCGTTCCTGAGAGAGGATGGGGGGTGAGTGGTAGGGTCAGGCAAGGGGAGCAGCCTGCAGCTGCACCAGTGGCATCCATGTGTCGGGGCGTGACCAAGGGGCAGCATTAGAGATGAGGGAGGGGCTGCTCTGAAACTGGTGCCTGGGGAGACCATGGAACCATGACGTAGGCCCAAGCAGGACAAGCCCCAATTGCCTGCTGCACCAGCAGTGCCAGGGCACATGCAGAAAGGTGCAGGATGTGGTCTATCAGGCTGGAGCAGCGATTACATGGTGGTTGTGCCGGTGCACAGGGGAAGCAGGGGGCTGGGGCATCAGGGCATGCGGGGAGGGTGCTGCAAGTGCATAGAAGAGACGGGTGCTGGGCATGTGAGGGAGGCTGCAAATGCACAGAGGAGGCAGGGGGCTGGGACACCAGGGTAGGGGTGGGTCAGGATCTGCAGGTACACAGGGGCTGAAGTGATTCCTCTAAGGGGTGCAGAGTTTGGGATGGTCTCTCCACCCAGTTTTGAGCCTGGAAATCTAAAACCCAGGGGTGTTTTATCAGCCCACTGTAGGCTGCCCCTGCCCTGTCCATCCCTACACCCACCTTGTTCTTCTCCAGCTTCTGCCTCTGGCGCTCCTCCAAGATGGCTCGGCGCTTCTCCGCCTTCAGCCTCTGTTCCTCCAGCCTCTTCCTGCGATCCTCCAGCTGTTTCTCCCGCAGCAGCTTGGCCTTCTCCTCCTTCTCCAGCCACAGCACCCGCTTGGCAGCTGCCGAGAGAGCCCAGCTATGAGGGGATGAAGCCTGCAGTGCCTGGCTCAGGCTGGTTCCTGCCCAGGGCTCTTGAGTCTTTCCCAGAACACTCAGCAGCCCAGAGCAAGGTGAGGCCCAGGCCAGTTTGTCCCATGCTGATGGGTCATGTTGTGAATGGGGCTGCCTCACAGGGCACCTACAGCCTGGCAGCAGTGAGGGAAAGGACACGGCTGGGTGTAGCCTCAAACCCTGACTGGGGCAGGCATCTTCATTCTTCCCTCTGACCATTGCCCAGGCTTCACACAGGACCCTGGGTGGGGGGCTGGGCTCAGTCTGCAGCCCCCAACGTCATGGCAGCACAAGACTTCTAGCGATGTCCCCTCCCCTCACTTGTTGGAATCTGATCCAAACAAAGAGTCACTGACAGGACCCAGTGCCTGGCCCAGAACCTCAGCCTCTGCCAAATGTGCAATGTGGGCTTTGTGGGGTCCTGGGCAGGACTAAGGGACCAGTCCCAGCAAAGCACAAGCCACATGGCGCAAGGCAGTGCCAGGGCACATTGCCCATGCACTACCCTTTCTCTCCTGAGCCACTTGGCTCTTAGGGTTAGGCAGTGCCAAACAAGGCAGGTCCCCATCTGAGCTGGCCACTTGCCATTGCCCAACGCATATCAATGATAGAGAGCAGCTCGGCCAAGCCCATGACCAGGATGCAGCCTCAACATGGACCTGTTGGCCATGGGCACCCCTTTACCAGCCACTCTATGGCAGCAGGCTGGAGCAGCAGCCACACTGGGGTGGCAGAGCCTGGGGCAGCTGATAGAGCACCTCTGCCCAAATGCTGGTGTGAGAAGCTCTAGAGAGGCCCAGAGCTAGGGTAGGGGGTGAAATAGACTTGCTGGTGGGGGTCCCACCTCCAGGAACCTGAGGAATCAGGCGGGCAGAGCCCAGCTCCCTTTAGGCCCAAACCCCCAGCCCCCTTCCTGATGGCCAGCCAGCAGGAGTCAGAGAGTTGCAGGCATCCAGGAAGGGTTTGTGGCAGATGCACCCGCAGCAGCAGTGGCTCTGGGGCCAGGGAGCAGCTCAGCATGGAGGGGAGGAGTCTGGGGCCAGAACAAAAGGAGCAGAGAAGCAGGCCTGAAAAGCACATTCAGGGAAACAATGGGGGAATGAGGGTGGAAATAGCTGGGAGACAAGGCCGTTGCTGTGTGGGGATGCAGAGGGGGCCCCACAGTGCCATGGACAGACAGGAGCAGGAGGCCCTATCTTGCTCCTTGGGGCTCCCAGACCCACACAGTGCTGCCCCTCACTGGGGATGCCAGCAGAGCCAGGGCTGTGTTTGGCAGACCTCTCCCCATGAGCCACAGAGTGAGTCCTACCACTGCCCAGCAGACCCCGCATGGCTCCTCTACTTGGGCTCATCTTTGGCCCGCTTTTCCCCTTACAAACTGAAACCAGGCCACTGCCCATAATGCCCACAGTGCCCAGTCCTCACTGCAGGTATGCTCATTGCCCAGCAGATGACACACCCACTCCCTCAAGCCACACCAACCCCCTGGCTCCTCACCCAGGTATTTGGCCCGTTCCTCCCGCCGCTCCTTTGCCTGCCTGTGCCTTGCTTCTGCTTTCCGGGCACCTGGAGTAGAGAAAAGAAAATCTGCTGGCACAGGGTTCTGCACTGATCACGGGGTTCTACGGCTCTCCAACCTGCTTCCACCAGGGACACTCAGATGTGTCTTCCTGCCGCCTTGCCCTGGGTGAGTGGCCTCAGCCCAGAGGGCATACACAGCTGCTTTGTACCACAGCCTCCTGCTGGCCAGGATTAGGGTTAGGTTTAATTTTCTAATTCTTGTGCCCAAGGCACTCATGGGGCCCATGCCTGCCCCAGTGCCCAGCTGACCAACAGAGGCCCTACGAAGCCTAGCTCAGCACTCTCAGCTGGCTGCAGCAGACCCACAGGATGGGAGACCTCACACGGGGCCCCCAGGGTGCTCTAGGCTTGTTCATAAAGCAGGAGTTGCCAAGCCAGCACTGGCAATGGGGGCAGAAGAGGAGGTTCTCAGGGCCCTGCACCATGCTGGCCTGACATGAGACACACACACCTTTCTCAGACTTGGAGCTGGTGGCCACAGCAGCAGGTGACAACGTGGTGCTGGCAGGGGATGGCCCATTGTTCTTGGAGGGCAGTGCTTCTCTGGTGGCAGCAGCTGCAGCTGAGGAAAGCTGGGCATTTTCTGCAGAGCTCTTTGCACCAGATAAGCTCCCTTCCACAGGAGCAGGGGCACCCACTGGGGCTGGCCGATCTCCTCGACTAGGCAGGGCTTCTTCTGCAGGTGAGGGAGCAGCAGCAGGGATTGGCTGGTCCACCTGAGGGGGAAGGGCTTCTCTTGCAGGTTGGGGGGCAGTGGTTGGCTGGTCTCCCATGTGGGCCAGAGTTTCTGCAGGCTGGAGGGCAGCAGCAGGGGCTGGCTGCTCCAGAGTTTCCGCAAGTTGAAGGGCAGCAGCAGGGGCTGGCTGCTCCTTCCGGGGGGGCAGAGTTTCTGCAGGTTGGGTGGCAGCAGCAGTGACTGGCTGGTCTCTGCCGGGGGACTGGGCTTCTCCAGGAGCAGTCACTGGAACAGAGGAGGGCTGGTCGTGCTGGGGGGAAAGGCTCTCTCCCATGGGTGTCACTGGGGGAGAGGTAGGCCAGTCACTCTTCAGGGGCTGGGCATTTCCTGCAGGCCAGGGGGCAGCAGCAGCGGCTGGCTGGTCGCTCCGGGGCAGGACACTCGGCCCTGGGGGAGTTGCTTCATTAGCTGAAACACAGAAGCAAGACAGAACAAAGTCATTCCCATGCCAAAAGCCCCACTCACCTGTCCACAACCCCCTCCCTGGAGCACCAGGCTGGGCCTCAGTCAGCTGCAAGCCCTGAAAGCCGCTTTGAAGCCTGGTCTGGCAAAGCATAGGGTGACCAGCGGCTGGACATGGCTGTTCTGGCATCACAGGCTCCACAGAGCAGCCAGCACTGCTTGTCCACACCAGGCCAGGGGGAGCCGGTTGCTGCTGCCCTCCGCCATTGCCAGAGACTATGTTAGCCTCCAAACAGGAATTAAGGATGCAATGAGAGAAGCAACACTGAAAGCTCCTCATTCCAGTGCAAGCCCTGGACCTGTGACTCACACCCTGCCTCCCTGCCCCAGGTGGGCTCCTCTCTCCATCAGGCAGCCCCTTGGCAGCCTCCCACTGCCCTGCCAGGCAGGATCAGTCCCTAGGGACCCCCATGCTTCTCATACAAGGGCTACCACAAGCTTGCAATTTCAGGCCTGGCCGATGAACAGCCAAATGGAGGGTGCCAGGCATGGAATGCCCCATCTCCCCCAGGAGCAGGGCAAGGTGAATTTTAGGACTAGATGGCCACTTACCATGACAGAAACTGGCCAGAGCAACACAGAGAGATACTTGGGAGGGCCCAGCTGGCTCAGGCCCCTGGGAGCAAGCCTGGCCCAGGCCTGATGGCAGCTTGCAACCCACACAGCAACCCTGTGGCACAGCAATGCACGCAGTGTCACAGGGTGTGTGGAGCAGGACCACAAACCCAGCCAGAAAAGACCCAGGGCCCACACCTGTAGGAGATGGGGCAGCAGGAGCCCTAGGCTTGATCAAGGCAGGGGGTGATCTGAAGCAAGTGAAGTGGACCAGGGAACAGGTGAATTGTTTGTTCCCAGGAGCTGCATGGATGGTGTCCCAGCATTGGTAGGACGAATGCCAATCCAAAATGTCAGAGGGAGGGGAGAGGGCAGGGGCCAGAGTCGCTCCTGGGGGGTACACAGAGAGGTTTGAGTGTCTCAGGGAGATGGGAGGCCCATGCCAGAGGCTCCAGCACTCAATCCATAGCTGTTGGCACCCCTGAACAGAGATGCTCCCTGAGGGGACCAGAGTGACCCCCACTGGCCAGACAAGGCACAGCTGGGCCCAGGTCCCAAAGGTCTTTCCTTGCTCCCCACCCTCAAAAACAGCTATGCCCCAATCAGATGTCACAGCCCCCTGGCAGTTAACAGTCACTTGTGCTCCCCATCAGCCACAGCCCTATGCTATATGTGCTAGGCACAAAGTGTCCCTCTGGCCAGCTCACAATGCAGAGAGTCCCTGTTGGTGAGGGCCAGCCCAGCCTGGCACTGCCAGCCGGCAGGGCACAAAGCCATCCTGTGTCCTGCAGGGGCAGCTGCCTGTCCTGCTCCTGGGGAGCTGGGGTGGAGATTCCCAGAGCCAAGCCCGCACCTTCACAAGGGAAAGGTTCCTGGGTGAAGCAGGGGATGACCTAGAGCTGTATAAACTGCACATCAGCAGGAACAGCCCCTGACTGGCTGGGGGTGCAGCATCTCACCCCATCCCAGCGCTGCAGAAGGAGCAGCCATTCCCAGCCCTGAATAAAAGCAGGGCAGTGACGTCCCCCTACGTAAGCACTCCAGCCTCAGCAGCTGAGAGCTTGCACACAGCCATGAACTAATGCTACAGGAATGTCCACGTGAGGACAACACATCTCCAGCAACAGAGCCACCCACAGCCTCTTCTGCCCCGCCTGCTCCCGCAGGAAGCCACTGACAGGACCCAGCCTGACGCCAGGCCTCTCCCAGTCTGAGGGAGTAGGCCAAAGCTGGAGCAATACCCCTCCCCACTGCAGGGTCACTGGGGGTCCGCAGAGAACTAGGTCTGCCCATGTGTATAGCAGGGAGTGTATTGGGAAGGCTCTCATCACAAAGCCTGCTGGAACAGCTGGCTCAGCTCCAGCTCTGACACAGCAAAGTGGGGCGCTGCAGATCAGGACCGAGGGGCACTGATATTCCTTCAGGAATCTTATACCAAAAGGTCACCCACTAGGTACCATCACTTGTTTGCTGTCTGGGGCTTGGGACACTTCCCCCCGCCCGGGTCCCTGCCTGCTGATGCCCGGAGACATGGGCAAAAAGCCACCTCTACTTTGGACACAGCACATGCTGTGTGTGGGTCTGGAAAACACACCCCCCTGGGAGCAGTTTATTGCAGCCATGGCATCAGGACTGCCTGAATCCATCACAGGAGCCAGTGAGGAAGGGCCTGGGTTCCAGGGTGCTGCACTGAGGTAAAAGGATGAAGCATCCACAAGACAGCACCCTTTGGAGGGGTCAATCCAAGACTGCAAGGGACAGACCAGAAACCAGGGCGGGAGGCACTGTGTCTGGGAAGAGACCTATCTGACCTCCTGAGCTCTGCTACGGCCTAGTGCTGGGACAGCTTGGTCTGCTGGGCACAGGGGGTACAGCAGGATCACATGTTATCCATCCAACCCACACAATGACAAGCTGAGCTTCCCCAGGTAGAGGGCACTGGTCCCCACACAAGAGAGGGTGCCTGGAGGATGGCGTTGCCTGCAAACCTCCCCCCATCTTCAGTCTGAGCTCTGGAGCCAGCATCTACACAGCTGGGGAGTAGGGCAGCATCCAGGTGGAACAGGCTAGGAAACCAGAGCACACACAAGGAGCTGGCACCCTGGCTGCTGAGAGCGGAGCCTGAATGCCAGGCCTCAAAGCACACCCTGGAAAGAGGAGTCAGATGGATGGGACAGACAGACACAAACAGACAGCTATGCCAACACCCCTCTCCACAGGGAAAACAACACCACTCAGCCCAGACTGCTCCCCTCACACAAGGGGTCACTGATGCAGACCGCAGGAAAAGTGCATCCAGCCCTCTGGCCCCCGGGGTACCAGCCCCCAGCAGATGCTGGTCACTGGCCCAGACCATGCAGCTGCTCTCCATGGCAGTGTGGCTGCGACGTGGCCAGCGGCTGCATGGAGGCCTCAGCAGTGCACGCTAGGACAAGGCAGCGGTTGAGCAGCTCTAGAATGGCCAGAACGCCACAGCAGACTGGGGCCAGGGGACTTAGGCACCATGGGAAAAACAGCTGGTCATAGGTGGGACATGGCCCATGCTGGGAGGAGCCTGACAGCACTGCCCTCCCCACAGCCATGGCTGCTCCCAGGAGAGCGAAGGCCCCAGAACGCTTCAGGGAAGGGAGTCCCCCCCAACCCCCCACTAGCCCTCCATGGCTCCCCCTGTCCCTGCCCCCAGCAGATTCTGGAGGTTTCCATGGCAATTGTGGTGGCTCATGAGGACCAAGAGTTAACCCTATCCAGGCCACAAAAAGAGAAAAAGCCACCCCCAAGGTACTGGGGCCTAGCACTCCATAATGTAGTTGGCTTGTACCAGTGCTGTGCAGTGTGACACCCAGAAACCCTGAAAGAATCGCCTGCTGCTTCCCATGGGCAGGCCCCGGCCCCACTCCCCCACAGCCCACCCCGGCATGCTGCCTCTGCAAAGACTTGCTCATGCAGGCGCCTTCCTTCCAGGCTGCTCCCTCCCCTCTGCCTGCTGCAGTGGGGGCGCATTACACATCAGATCAAAGAGGTGTTTTGTTTACAAGGCAGTGGGTGTCAGCACCAACATCATATCACTGGGTTCCCAGCAATGCTGCAGCAGAGGCAATGTGAGCTGTACCTCAGCGTGAGCTGTACCTCAACTCAGGGCCCCCAGGTGGTCACACCAGGGTGGGCCAGATTCTCCCCCAGAGCCCAGGGCCAGGTTTGCAAAGGCTCAGCACCCCTCCTCAGTGCTGGATTCCCAGAAGGCTCCACTCACAGCCAGGCACCAAAATAAGGACCAGAACCCCAGTACCCAGCTGCTCCCAACCGGGAGGACCAGGGCCAGAATCTCTAGAGACTCCAGCCCCCCATATAAGCCCAATGGGGCAGCCAGACCCACAGACCCTGCTTGCCATAATGTAGAAGAACTCTCACAATGTGATGCCAAAGCCAGGCATCTCCCCGTGGGGCTATGTTCATCACCGTTGTCTATTAGGTAGGTTTCAGTGTGTCATGTTCCAACCCCTGTGCGCCTGTCGGCCTACACCGATGGCTCCTCTTGCCCTAACCACCAGGGACCAGCATGGACTCTGGCAGGGTTTGGATGCTGGGGCAGCTATGCTGGCAGCTGGATCCACAGCCAGCCCATTCTGAGTTCACTGCGCTACTCCCTTCCACACCCCTGCTCTGAGAATGTAAGCAGCACTCAGCAGCCCCTGCCTGTTTACAGAGAAGCCACCGCTGTGAGAAAAGGCAGGATGGGCTCCCAAGGTGACAACTCTTGCCCCTTTGTCAGGGCTAGGGGAGGGTGTGAGGAAGACGGGGTGTTTGGAGAAGGCTTGGGAAGGCCATGTGACTTGGGGGGGGTACACAGTCCCTACAACCAAGGAGCTGTGTGCACAAGGTCATGGATGAAAACAAACCCTTCAGATGTAAACTGCTGGGTCCAAGGGGCTTGTTCACTCTCTCTCACACAGGCTGGCCTGCAAACACACCTGCTAGTCCCTGTGTAGCAACAAAGCTGGCATGGCTCTCAGAAAGGAGCTGCTAATAATCACCGGCACTAAAACAAGCAGGGAGCAGTGTGGAAGGCTCCAGCCATCTCCCCGGAGCTCAGTGAATGTTGTGGCAGGCAGGGTGGGGCAGCAGAGAAGCCCAGCCCCAGGAGCCATATGCCAGCAGGGGAGGTTGCTCTGGGGCAGCAGCCCCCTCTCATGCTTAGTGTGTTTCCTCCGGTCCCACCCTCACACGCCTGAATCCAAAGGCCCACCAAACACCAAGTCCTCTCCTGGCCCTGTGCAGAGATCCCTGTACCGCAGGGGCAGCAGGAGGGCATGAGTGAAATGTGGTGTGCACGCTGGATGGCACAGCAACTGTGCCAGTGTTGCCCAGTTGTGGTGCTGGGAGACACCAATGCTCCTGGCCCAGAGGGCCTCAGAGGACCTTATGTCAGAGCTGGGATCACACAAACCCCACTGAGCATGCCCAGGATGGGAAGGGGAGCTTGGCCAATGGGAGCCAGGCTCTAGGGAATCAAAAACAGGCTCTGAGCCGCAGGTAACCCACTAGGGGCTGACTCGACCTAGCTGGGGGAGTCATTCAGCTGCTGCACAGAGAGCTGCCATCTGCTCCGCTGGTGGAAGAGGAGCTGGGCATTGCAGGACAACGTCAGCCCACTCTTCCACCCGCCCAGTCCCTGCACTGTGCAAGAGGCTGTTCTCTAGTGCGTTGCATGACAGTGAGGGGCTGATGCTGCAGCCATCGCCAAACGTTTGCACAGGTAACGCCTGCCAGAGCTAGGGAGCAGCTGGCTGGCACAGCAGACACATGGGGAGTGGTTGCTTTGGCAAGAGGACTGAACCCCTCAGCCTGGCATAACCCAGCAGGTGCCTCTGGCAGATCAGCCAGGGGACTGAGCCCATGAATGTCAGCCTTGGCAGACGCTGGCCTAACAGTTTGTGACTAACAGTCTGATCCAGCCCACCCTTGTGCTTAGAACGGGGCCTTGGAAGCCAAGGACTTCTTGGTTCTGTCCCAGTTCTGAGAGAATGGCCGGGTGGGGGGAAGGGGAAGAGATACAGCCAGGACTCTTGAGGTCTTTTCCAGGCTCTGCCTAGTTACATGCCTCAGTTTCCCCACCTGTGAAGCACATAGGAGTGTCAGGAAGAGCAGCCAACACTTTGACAGACCAACTGGCATGGAAACCTTACTGCTGTGACATGCCACTTGCACTGGCAGTTGACACGTGCCAAATTGCACGGGGAGTGGGAATGGGGGTGCAAAGTCAGCCCCTACCCAGCAAGATGACATAATCCCACCACCAGGCTTTCGGCCATGACTGCAAAGCTGGATGGGGCCAGACAGACAGACTATGCACGGGTCGTATAAACACAGGCCCTGCCACACTCCTCACCCAGCCAGAGAGAAAAGAAAAAACAAATGCCTAGCCATGGCTTGCTCCTGAGAGTCACAGCTCAGAGCAGCCACAGGGCCTTCAGCTGGCAGGCCAAGAGGGTCCCCTCTGCCATCCGTGATCTGGCCACAAAGGACACAAGCTGTGAGTCGCAAGCCACCAGCAAAGGCATACTCACACCAGGGCCAGAGTACAGCTGAGCCCTAGATCTCAGTCCTGGGGGGACACAGAGAATGGAGGAGGTGGCTGTGCCACAGATGGCCCTGGCCAGCTCTGTGAAGCTGGGCTGGGTGTGCTCAGCTCATCTCACTGGTGGCCCCCGGGCCCAGCTGGTCAGCAGGGGTGTCACTGCCCCAGAAAAATATGTGGGGCCTGTCCCGCCCCCCCACCTGCCAGGGCCCAGGCTGGATCCAGCCCCTTCCACTGCCAACCAGCAGCTGATGTCCCCAGGCCTGACCCAGACCAGCCCCTGTTGCTGCCAACCAGCAGTCCCAGCCGACTTGTGGCAGAGCTGGAGACGCACAGGGCTTGCGTTCCATAGGCCAGCAGTGGTGATGCCCCTGCCAGTCAGAAATGCCAGCAGGGAGAGGGTGGGAGCCATGGCTGCTGCCTGCACTGGGTATTCAGAGCTGCAATTCCCAGCCCATGCTGGTACCCACCCAGGCACAGGTGATGGAGAGCTGCCAGCCTCATCTCCACAGTGCAACCCTGCAATCAGCTGAACCAGCTGGGCAGGCTCTGCCTATAGCCTGTGCCCTCCTCTCTAACACAGCATGTCCTGCCATTGCACAGCAACACCCCAGTACTGAAAGCAAGGCTGGGCAACACCACCCCACTCCACCCCCAAGGGGCAGACAGAATGGGATAGTGCAGTCTCCCAGTCTGGGGCTCACTGGGCCCCACATGCCAGGGGTCAGTGAACTCCTGGCTTGCAGTCTTGGCGTATGCTACATGTGGAGCAGACCAGCTGGGTCACTCCAATGGGCTAGATGTGTGCACATTCCTTTAGTGCTAGGCTGACCTGTCCTGATGCCCCCAACCCTTCTGAGAACTGCCTGAACAGATCCTCACACTGAACAAGCCGACTCAGCATCGGCATATTGCATGCAGGCAGCGGAGGGAGCCCTTGACCTGGGACAGCGGAACACCCTCCCCAATCCCACCCTACCCCATATTGCCTCACACCCCTCTTCTCTTCCACCCCAGTGGAAATGATGGCAGGGCTTGCTGCACAGAGGGCCAGATCAGGTGGGATGCATCTGGCCTTCTGCCAACAGTAGGTAGTCTAGGGCCTCACACACTCCAGGGGTCACAGGTGGTCCTCCATGACCAAACCAGACAAAGACTCTCAGACCCAGCCGGGTCTCACCCCACCAAACAGTCACCAACTGAGCAAAAGCACCAACCCCAAGATGATGCCTCAAAACAGCTGGTGATGCTCAACCTGATCCCTGAAGATGCTGGGAAAAAACCAGGGGAGGGCAAGCTGGGAGGGCACATCTTAAGCTTGTGGGGCAGGGCCTGGTGAGCCGAGGTTCACTGGGGGATGGAAGCAGCAGGGCAATTGCTATGTGGGGAGAGGGCACAATGGGCTGCTCAATGTGTGGGGGGGTGCCAGGGTTTCCAGTGCAGAAACATACATTGGAGTACCCCAGCTCCCAGGCCGATGCCAGGACGAGGCAGGATGCCACACATATGGACTCCCCTTCAGCTCTCTTTGACCTGAAGTTGGAACTCCATGGGTTGTAGGCATGGCAGGGTCCAGCATGGCCAACCCAGACAGGAACCCCTCTCCTCTCCACAGGAAATCCCAGGCAGTGCATCCAAGATGGCTGGGGAATGCAATGCGGGCGGCTCCTTCCCCAGGGCAGTGTCGACTCTACTCTGCCCTGCTGCTATACATGCTGCATGAGAGAAGCCATAGGGCAGGGACCAGGTCGTGGACGGCCAGCAGGGACTTGCCATTCTCTCACTCTCAGCTTTAATACACTGAGAACGTGACCCCAGAGAAACAGCCCTGGGGGTAGATTTCTGATCCTCAATGGCAGCAGTTCTGGGCACCTGACACAGCAGAGGCCCCCCTACACCTCACCAGGCAAGCAGGGGCAAGGAGTCAACAAGACAATGCCAGCCAGAGAAAAACACTACCTTACTGGGGCAGTAAGGCAGAGCTGGAGCCATGAGGGCCCATCTAGGACAGCTCCCTAGGCAGGCCAGGATCCATCCTGCAGCCCTAAGTGACAACAGGAACCAGAATCTCTTCAGCTTGGGCCCTGCCCTGCCCTGCCAGCTGTCACTACCTCATCCGAGCAGCTGCCCCGAAACTCAACACTGTTTGTCTGCTGGGAGAGTGCGTATAGAATGAGGTGGGGGATTCCAGAAGGGATTAAGTCCAGCCCCATACTCCCCACCCGGAGGGCACTCCCTGCAAACACAGGTGCTTCCCATTTACTTCATGCAGTGTGGCCAGGCAATCTCACACCTGTGGTGGTAAATCCTCATGCCCACAGTGACACCGCTCCCAAGGCTGGTGCATAGGAGGGTAACACTCACTACATAGCGGGGCCCGCTTGATCCTCACACCTGATGTCTTGGTGGCATCAGTAAGGATGCTTGGTATAGTGACAGCACTGGTGGCAGAGCTGTTGGGACGAGGCAGGACACCTCCCCCTGCAGCCCCTCACAATCTAGCTATCACCATGGTACACAGCTCCCTCAGTGAGGCCCCTATCACAGGATGCGCACCCCGACTCCCCGAGGATATGATCTATATAACTTTTCTGTTCACTTTTGCAATATAAAGTTGTGGTGCAACACCAAATAAATCATACAAGGTTCCTTTTGGAATGCTCTACCATATTGGTATGGTACCATGTTTCCTGCAGTATCACATATGCGTACAGATGTAACGCATGTTACATAGCTCAGAGCCTCAGGACCATCCTTCTGAGGCTGGAGTGGTGCGTGACAAAGCAATGCAAATTGAGCTTCCTGACTCAGGTGGGTCAAAAATCCAAAGGGGTAGCCCTGTTAGTCTTGTTCAGCAAAACGAATAAGGAGTCTTGTAGTACGTTTAAAGACTAACAAATTTATTTATCACATGAGCTTTCGTGGGAGAAAATCCCACTTCACCAGGTGCTTTGAAGATGGGGAACCTACAGAATGGGAGGAAAATAAATGCCCAGAAGTGTAAGTCATAGGATCAGGTCAGACTGTTACAGTCATTGATTTGCTTAAAAGTCCGACCTTATCTAATGACTTACGCTTCCCTGCATTTATTTGCCTCCTATTCTGCAAGTTCCCCATCTTCAAAGCATCTGGAGAAGTGGGATTTTCTCGCATATATGCTCATGTGATAAATAAATCTATTTGTCTTTAAAAATGCCACAGGACTCCCTGTTTGTTTTGTGGGACAAAAAGAATCTCACAGCAGCACAGAGAAGGAGGGGTTAAGGGGGAATGGAAAAGAAATGCAGATACTTTGAATAGGGAGTGAGGCTTTTGGTTTTTGGCCGGAGAAACACCATCTTGAGGGCAATTCCAAGAGACTGTGCTTAACCACATGGCCAGGCGGGCCATGACTGGCTGCTCACCACCAGCAGCTAGCCTTGGGGGTTAGGAGGAGAAGAAAAGACTAAAAAGACTAATCTTGGAATAGTGTTATTAGATTAGCATGTATTGTATATCTTTTACTTTCCTATGATAACTCGACTCCTTTATTAAATGATTGCACATCGATCTGCTATATAGTCACTTGAAATCATACCCTAATCAATAACTTCACATTTGTTTTATCTAAGGTTGTGTGGACCTGAAAGGGTGTGAATGAGTTAGGCTGTGTTAGACAAATGGACGGACAAGGGTCTGTGATTGGAGAAGTGGCCTGATCCCTTGTAGGATGGAAGTTCACAGTGTAGTATCTGGGGTTGAAGGCACCCACTTGGGGACTGTCCCTTGACTGGCCAGAGGCTGCACACCCACTGCTTGGGACCAATTACATGCAAGAGGCTGGTGTAGACCAACTCAGGAGTGAGTGGTCACCTGGCAAAGCAGGGTAAATCAGGGTTCCAGAGTGGAAATTGTGGGGGGGGAGGCACAGTGGCATACTGGACCAGATTCTGGGAGGGGGGTGTCACAGCTCCATCTACTCTAGACAAAAAAGCACTGCAACAAGCTGAGCACAGAGTCACCACGATCACTCCAGGCACACACCACCACCCCACGCACAAGTGTCGTCCCCAGTGTCTGATGAGCAACAGCTACAGCACCTCCTACCAGGCCCCAATCAGAGATGGAGCTGAGTAAAGGCCCTAGAGGGCTAAGGGCTGCTCAGGCCCCTCTTTACTTCCTAGATCTGGGCCCCTTGCTGGGCGCAGCTGAGCCTGGTAAGATGGGGCAGCTTTTCAGAGACTGGTGAGCATGCTACTAACCAACTGGATGCTCATTGGAAATATGCAAGGCCAGGCAGTCCTGGGACTGAAGGGGGAACCCTGGATCCCTTCTGAAGGAGAGGGGCATACGCCCCCTTGCCCAGCACCTAAGAGGAGTCCTTTGCCCCAAAGAAGACACGGACACTCTGCCTTGTAGGAAGAGGCACTTTCCCAGGGCCCTGCTCAAGATCCAGAGAATCCCTCATCACAACTGACCCAGGCCCTTCCCCTTCCCAGGCTTTCGGGTGATGTCACTCATCCCCAGCAGGCTGCAGCATGCCAGGCCAGGGTCCCTGTACCCTCACCCAGCCCTGCTCTGTGCCAGCTTCTCTTCTAGCGCCAGCAGCTTGCATGCAAGGAAAGATCTAAGCTTCATATACAGTGCCCCTCCGGGCTAACACTCTTCTTCAGCACAGCAAGGGCAAGCTGTGGTGGTGACACCAGGCCTGGCCCCAAGCCAGGGGGATACATCACCCCCAGCCTGCTTGTCTTCGACAGGAGAGCAAGGACAGGAGAAAGTGGCTGACTCCAAGAGAGGGCAGCCCTGGCCTTGGCACTTGGGAAAGGGAGAGATGCCGTCTCGCCAGCCTCAGCCATGAAGCCCATCAGAGTCACCATGCGCAGCCAAGCCCTCACCCTCCAGCCCCTGCCAGCCACACTCCTGCAGCACCACCCAGCCCATGCCGGGCCAGAACCAGGGCCTTTTCATAATTCATCCAGGGCCCAGCCTGCAGGTCCTGTCTAGGCAGCTCCCTCCTCTGTCCCAGGATTTCAGGGAAGCTCTGACTGGTCTAGCTCATCATCAGCCAAGGGTCACCAAATAGCTCCTTCACCCAGTCCACAATTTCAGCCCTCAGATCGGGCAGGAGCTCCCCACACAGCACCATGCTGTCCTCTTTCATGCTCCCTCCTCTGAAGTAATGCTGACAATGCCACAACTCCACTTAGGCAACGGGTGCCGTGAGTCCAACGCCTTTCCTGTGGGCCAATACCGCCTCACCAGTTCCTTATGCTCGCCTGCCTGTTGGGGCTCACCCCTTGAATTGGACTGGAAGCTCCTTGGGGCAGGGACAAGGGCTGTGTTGTCTCTACAGCACCTAGCACAGTGAAATCCTGCTTCATGGCTGAAGTTCCTAGGCACTCCTGGCACACAAATGGATAATGACCTCTAGTCTCATTTTCTAGCCGCCTTGGCACTGTCCAGCCAAGCCCTGCAGCAAGTCACGGGTCTGCCAGAAGGGAAAGAGGAAGAGAGAGAGTTCTCAGCTGGAAGTCCCAGGCAGAGCAAGGGTTGAACCAAACAGAAGCATTCATGGTTCCTCCATTTTCATCTCACAGGGCAGCTCTCAGGTGTCTGAGCCACCCTGATGGTTTTTTGTGGGGCTGATACAACAGGTCCCAGTGGGCACCAATGGAGAAGCAGTCCTCGCAAGGGCACCTGTGATCCCCCAAACAACAGTGGAGGGCAGCTGTCACCCTCTCCCCCGGGGTGCATGCATGCGCACAGATCTGGGGAGATGGCAGAGCACAGCTTTCCTGGGAAGGTCTTCTGGAATCTGCTGTTCAGTTCAGCTCACACATAGCAACTCCTACCTATGCCTGGCACCTTACATGAACCATTAAGGACTGGGAAACCCCTCACAGCCAGTGGGAGGTGTCAGGTTCCACCTGTGAACAGCCAGGACGGGAAAGCTCCAGCAGGGTCCCCCATTACAGAGAAGCAGCTGGGAAGACCCAGCTGTGAGGCAAGCAAAGGAAATTAAAATGTGGCTTCCCAGAGCCCATCCAGGCAGTGCGCCATCCACGGCCAGCTGGATCAGGAATTGCAGTCTCCAGTGCCACCCCCAGATGGGGCAGGAGATCTCCAGAGAACCCCCAAACGACCCTAATTTCCTCCTTCGTGCCCCCTTTCAGTATATCACCAACAGCCAGGACCACACAACAGCACAGAGGAAGGCTTCCCTGGTAGGTGGAAAGTGGGACAGTCCGTCAACCCTCTCACCCTGCTGCATCCTTTCCATGCTGGATGCAGCAGGAGCCCGAGTCTGAGGCACGGAGACGAGTCAATAGGGAATTCAGTGGGTCAGTGCCGGGCTGTGTGAGCCAGCTGGTTCCTGGAAGATGTCTGAGCCCTGGGACTGGCTTTTTAGTGTTTGGCTGTCATTGCTCCATGACAACAAGAGACAGGGCTTGTTTGGGAGAATAAAACGCAAACTCTGAGCACCCAAGGACTGGAACAGCCATCTCACTGAGACCTGCTGAGCCACTGCCCCTTGAACAAGCAACGAGGCCACCTCAGGCCTGAGCCCATGAATGTGTGGCTCCCACCCAGGACAGCACGGATGGGTAAGCCCAGGCCACTCACAGCTTGCAGAGGGCCAGAGGCCCAGCTTGGCACCCCAGCACCACAGCAAGTGCCTCTGATTATGGCCGTCACCCCTGTGCCCCCGAGCCCAGCTCTCAGCAGACATGCCCGGCTCTGTCCCTAGAGAACCCAGCTGTCTGTGCCCATCCCCAGCAGGGTCCAACCTGTGGCCAACTTCTCTGCCCTCATCCTGACCAATGTGCCTCAGTGGCTCAGAGACTGTCTCTAGCTGGCAGGGATCTCATTCAGTCCTTGGACTCCTGACTGCCACAGCCAGGCTCCATTGCCTGATGAACCTCCCAGGCTTGAAGCAGACCCTCATCAGGTGAACACAACTGGCGCCAGACTGGAACCCTAGAGGGGAAAAGCCACTATCACTGTCCTGGTCTTGAAGTCAGCCAGCACCCTGCCCTGGGGCAGGATCAAAGCCAGCACCCCAATGAAAAGCCCCCACACCCCAGTCTGCAGTCATCCTGCCTTCCCACAGGATTATCAGGAGCAACTGAGCGTGTCTCAGACAGACTGTGAAGCCACACGCCCAATTGCTCACACACGCGCATCTTCCGGTGATTAGCCCAACTACTGTATCCGTCACACCTGGCTGACAGCACCTGAGAATGAGGAAGCAGCCTCCCCGCCACCGCGCACACCCTGCAGCACAGCTACTGGCAGGTATGACTGCAGCTCGGTAGTCACACGCCCACCCCGCAGCAGCACAGAGCTGGAGGTCTGCCTGCCACGTGGCAGGGACCCATGACTGACCCAGAGAGCACCCACAGCGAATCTGAGGGCAAAGGGCTGAACAGAACCACTGCCTTTTTGTGCCTCTCCATCCCCAGTCCCCCACAGAAGGTGGCTCATGATGCAGAGACTGTGACCCTTCCCTGTCAGCTGGTGTGGGCTTGCAGCCAGATCCCATACCAACTGGACTTGGTGCTCAGAGGAAGCCAACATCCCTCTAGGACCATCTTCCAAAATCCAGAAATGAAAACTAGGCTGCTCCCGTTCAGGCCTGGCTCCTAACTCCTCTATGGCAGGAAAGGGGATGCAGCAGGCTCTGATCACACCGCAGGCTTTTCAGAAGAGCTGCAGCTGGATTTATGAATATGCACAGAACATGCCCTGAGCTGGCATTCCTTAGCCCCTCCACTGAGACAGGGTAGGGTGGAGGGGGGGTTTCAGGGGGTTAAATCTTCCCCTGCTCTTTTTCTAGCACAGACATCAGAGCCCATTGGTAAGCCAGAGGTCAGAGCTGAGGACCCCGAGGGCACAACAGAGTAGAAACAAAGCCTGATGCTTCCCAACTCTCGCCAGACCCTGAAGGTCAGATGTTTTGTGCAGTGCTCAACATATTTCCCTTTGCTCCTCATTTGAGCAGTCTGGGAGCACCAACAACCAGTACAACACGGACACTACTCCAAAGACCTTCTCAGCTCTACGAGGCTAACCTGCAGCAAGGGGCCTGTCTCTTTAGCCAGGGACTATCAAGGAAATTTAGCGTTAATTGTACCACAAACAAATCCAGAAGAACTGGCTCAAAAAGGATGCTCTGGGGAACACAGGGCAATGGGTAGCCTTGCTGCATTCCCATAGCTTGTGCAGCAGTGGAACTATCCGTGGAGGAGCAGACTTTGATCTGCAGCAGTCATTGACTAACTGGAGCAGGAGTGCACAGCATCTCTGCAAACGAGAACGTTGGCGCTGTAACCCTGAAGCCCTAGATTGCTAGCAGGATCCAGCACACAGATCCTGCGGGTCCCCCAGTGAACAGCCTGGCCTTTTCCCTAGTGCTCTGCTTTTGAGCACTCCCAGAGCAGGTGCCACTCAGAGCTCTCCAGGGTGAAAGCTGCTGCGAGAGTTTTGAGCAACGCATGATAGTGGTGTCACACCACAGCCCTGCACACTGCATCTCTTGGAAGGTTTCAAAGCTACCACCCAAGGCCAGGACTCCTTCCAACCCCAGCTCTTCCAGCCTCTACCAGATTTGGCTTCCTCCAGAATCGTGGCCTCAGCTGCTGACCCAAGTCCTCTGCATCTTGGACCCTCAGCCCCTGTGGAAACAAGGGCTACAGTAATCAGAGAAGAGGAAGCCTGTGAGTGCTCTGTCCCCATACTTCTGCCTGCATTTAGCTACCCTCTCTGATGGAACCACACCAGCGCCGATCCTCCTCACAGTCTGAAATCTACGCCACAAGCGTCCTGGCTGGATCACTAGGGGACACGATGCACTCTTTGTTCCCATCTTAAAACCTATCCAGCAGCACTGGAAAACATCCTTCCCTGCACTGCAGCCAGCTCGAGACCCCATCCTAAGGAGAAGCATAAACACTAGGACAGGTGAAGTCCTGGCCCCGTTGAAGCCAATGGCAAACTGAGTTCAGTTGGAGACAGATTTACCCATGCGTTTTAATCATCCCATGGGCTCTGGGCTGTTTCCCAGCCACAGCAACAGGCAGAGGGAGTGAGGCTCGACTTTCTTACTGTTTTGGACTGACCAGAACTAAACAAAAAAGGTAGGGATTTAAACAAACCCCTTTCCACTAAAATCACAACCTCGTTACATTGGTGCCAGGCCTCAGAGAGACCCATTCTACAAAGCAGGGCCAAACATCACTTGGTAACATCCCGTTGAAAAGATAAAGCGATCTCTTGCTTTACATCTGGATCTCTCTCCCCATTACTTTCCTATTCCCACTGTGTTCTAGCTAGGAGATCCACAACAAAATAGCTTCCCGGTGTATTGTTGGGACACACTAAAATCCCTTGGGCATCTGCGAGCTCCTGCTCTTGGCTGCAGGGCACTACTCTCAGAGATGGACATCTCTTGCTAACAGCAAGGCCTGAGCAGCCTGGATGTTTTACGGCAGGCCATCAGCCCAGGACATTGTCATCAGAAAGGAAAGAAATGTTTTGCTCCACTCTAAACAATAGAAAGCCAGGACTATTGGAGGAGCCTGGTACAGACAATATGTCTGCAGTCCTTTTTAAACACAGTGTTTATCAAATGCTCCAGGGTCTGAGGATTTCAGCTCAGCATTCGGGGCCGGTTCGCCTGCCCACGAGCAGGATAAATGGGCCACAGTCGGTCTGCTTCCCCTGCCAACTTTGTCTTCCCCTCCCCCAAAAGGCCACCGCAGACTCAGGCCTCGATGAATCATGGCAGCTGTCCCTCCCACTCAAGCAACAGGGCATCAGGGACAGACGGGGAGCGGGCTGCTGGGCCTTCCCTCTTCCTACTCATTGGGAAGCCAGGCCTGCTAACGCTGCCCTGCATGCACCAAGAGATACCAAGTCAGCCAGGGCCAAAGAGCATTTGGCTTGGTCCCCTTGAGCGGCCCAGAGCCAAAACAAACCCTGGCTCCAGCAGGCTCAGCTCCAGCCAGCCGCTGCCCCGTACTCCGGCTACAGAGGAGCAAGTGAATTCAGCAGAGTTCAGCCTGGGCAAAGCTGCAGATTCAAGCCGGGTTGCTCCAATGACCTGCCTGGGGCCTGACAGCCCCCAGAGCAGCACTGCACTTGGGAACAGAATCAGAGCCAGAAGACAGCTCCCCCCGCTTATGTTGCGCCCTCAGCATCTGTCCCCCAATATTCTCATGCAGGGAACTCCTGCCATGGAAGCCCTTTTGCCTTCCCACTCCTAAGACTACCCTCCTGCCTTCCTCACTCAGATGTAGGAGGAGGCTATGCTATACAGACCACCATCTTGGGGGGCCCCAGCTATGAGCTAACATACTGTTGCACCATGTGGTGTAGACAAGAAATGACAGCCTTTTAACCATGTCTCCAAACCGTACCAGGGCCTGGATAAGCAGGCCTGCTGCAGCACAGCTCAGTGACACAATCAGCCACTGGCACCAAAGCAAGACGGAGCAATGTCCAAAGACAGACATGTCGTACCCAGGGTGCCCAACACTGCAGACAGCCTGGGAATGCTGCAGACATGGGCCCTGTAGCACTCAGCAGAAACCCAATCACTAACCACATGGGCACCAAGCAAGCCGTGAGTGGGGGCTGGCTCAGCTCTGCCCTCACCCATAACTGGGGTGGTGCTTCAGTTCTGGATTTAATGAGCCAGAGGATATAGCTCTTACACCCATCTGCAGGGGAGGTGAAGCCTAGTACAGGGCCACGCGTAGGGTGGGCGAAACCCAGACATGGGGGAAGACAAAATTAACGACTCTTCACCCCAACTCTGCAAAAGAAACGGGGCTTGCAGGCTGGAGGGTGACATCCATGGGAGAGATCCGGCTGGCCCAAGTCAGTGGCACCCCTCCTTGACCCATGCTCCAATCATATGGTAGAGCTGGGGACGTCACGCTGGGGGCCCCAGGGCAGAGAGAGAAGGAGCAGGCAAATCTTGGGGAGAAATCAGCCTGGTCCAGATCCTGCAATGCCCCCGACAATTCAGGCAGAGGGGCTGTACGGTGGGGGAGTCGGGCATACCCTGCAACACCAAAGTCCAAGGCTCAACAAAGGCTGCTGCTGCTGCTGCCTGGAAAGGTCTCATCAAGGACAACTTCTATCTTGCAGCCACTTGAGTGAATCTAATTAGCTTCCAGGGACTGCAGGCGTGGCTCTATTCGGGCCTTTCCCTCTGTTCCCAGAAACCTCAGGGAAGGGGCACTGCCTTCCCCCCCATTTATTTCAGCTGGGTCTGTCTTCCCAGGGAAGTGAGTGTACATCCTTCACCACTAGCCTGCAGCCATAGCGAGGCGGCCTCTTTGGAGAGCCCGGGCCTGTCCTGCTGCTTAGAGGGGACAGGGCCATCGCCTGCTGGAGTGAGTCGTACACCCCGGGGCCCAATTCTCCATCTGACGCCATCTCTGAGTGACATCTTCCTGATTCACACTGGGATGGGCGAGCGCAGGATCACCTCCTCTATTCCTCCCACCCCAGCAGCTCTGAGCAACCCCAAGTTTTTTGCAAACCCCAGCCCCCATCTGTTGCCTACTCCTGGGTTTCCTTTCCATCACACAGGACACCGGAGCCTGTTGGCTGAGGCTGCCACCCATTCTCCACCCGCCTTGCATAAATCCACTGGCGTAACTCACCACAGCGCCACTGAGGTCAGCAGATCTGGCCCCTCCACTCCAGTGGGAGCCGCACCCGTTCACCCCAGCTGGGGGCCCCAGAAAGCTGCCCCTCACTTGCCCAGCCCTGTGCCCAAGCGCAGGTCAGTCCCCTCCGGCCTGCAAACACTGCAGGGCGAGGCTGACATTTTGCGCCTGGCCTGAATGAGCAAAATCTCTTGGCCTGGCTGTGCAAGACAGCCGCCTCCTGCTTCCGCCGGGGAAGAGTCCGACCAACACTCCCCGAAAACTCAGGCCTGGGATGAAATTCCCCCAGTCCCAGGCGGCTCAGGGACCTAACCCTCCACACACTCCCCTCCTGCAGGCAGGGGGTCTGGTCCCCACCGCTGCCAGGGCGCAGCAGCAGCGGCAGCGTGGCGCGGAGGCGGGATGCTCACACTCCCGCAGCGCGCCCCGAGAGATGCTCCAGCCGCGGGCGGCCGGGGCTGGGGAGAGCCCCGCTGACCTCGGGGCTCCTTGCAGGGCCGGGCTGCCCGCCCAGGGCCTCCTTCTTCCGCCTGGCCGCGCCGCCAGCCTCCCTCCCCGCGCTGCGGGCGGCCGGGGGCGTTTGCAGCCGCAGAGCCGGGGCTGGGGGCGGCCTCGCCTCGCGCTAGCCACGCGGCTACCACCTGATGCCGCTTCGCCCCCTCCCCGCCGGGCGCCCCAGCATCTCGCCCCCGCCCCGGCCAGCATTTACCTGGGGCCGCCTGCCGCTCCATCCCGGGCCGATCACTCCCTGCTCCGCCGCCCCTGTTCCGCCGGGCGCATCCCGCCCCCGGATCTAGCCCGGCCCCTTCCCGCCCCGGAGGGCTGCGAGCCGCCCCGGCTCCCCGCGCAGACGCCCGGCCGGCGGCCCGGGGCAGACAAGGGCCCCGCGGCGGCAGCTGGTGCAGACGCGGGCGGGGCGGGGCGGGGGCGCTATTGTGCAGCCCGGCCCGGCCTGGGAGCGGCCGCTACCACGGCCGGGCGGCGCAGCCGGGACAGGGGTCGTCGGCTCAGCCCAGCAGACGCCGGGCGGCGGGCCGGGCAAATCTCTGCCCCGATCGGCTGCAGGGAAACCCTCGGCCCGGCTCCAAAAAGCGGGCGGCCCCGCCCGGCCAAAGGGAGCCGGTCGGGAGCAAGGCAGCGGGGCCGGGCCGCTCCGCCTCCCCCCGGCCGCTTGGTCGTGCCCGGCAGCGTGTTGAGGCTATCTAGGGAAAGTTGGAGGCTCGGGCGAGCGAGGGGATGACTCACTTAGGAAAGAAAGGGGGGCACGGCCGGGGGCGGGTCCTACCCAGGCTGGGAGCGGTGCATTGATTGTCTGCAGGCTAGGGAGGGCTGGCGGCAAGGGGGTTCTTGATCTCAAGCGGGGTGCAAGGCCACCCCAGGAGCAGCAGGTCTGGCTTTGCCTGCTGGGAGTGGCCCCTTGCAAAGTGCTGCAGAGCTGGGGACAGGTGTGTATTTGCTAGGAGGGTGGAAAAGGCGCTCCCTCTCACACAGCTGCAGCTGTGCTGGGGTGACCCGCTCTCTCCTGCCCAGACCCATTGGGCAGAGCCTATTTTATGTCACCGTGGAGCCCCCCGCCCTGGGGGGGTCACAGAACAGTGTAATAACTATCGGTTGGTGGTACCAGCTGTGCCCCTTGAGGGTGGAGGGCTGCGAAGGCCCCCGGCCCAAGGTTTCGGGACTTGGTCAAGGCGCCCTAGGCCACGCCACCAAGCAAGAACATGGCCCCGCCACTTCGAAGCCTGTGAATCAGCATGGCTGCTGCTGGTGCAGTTCAGAGCATTGCTTGGACTGTGTGGTCACACCACCACCGGTATCTGACCCAGATGCCCCTCTGTCCAGGCCGTCCAGACAGTGGGCCAAATGGTGCTGCAACCTGGCACACAAGCAGTCTGTTCATGTACAGTGGCGGGGCACCGGGGAGTCTAGTGAGAATTAGACTCCCAATGGCACCGGTGCTTGCTCTGAGGAACGACTCCCTGTCTAAGGGAGACCGGAGGTCCCTGCAGGGGCGTTGCTGGCGCTGGGCTTATGGGGCTTGAGCCCCAAGTCCCAGCGCCTGAGCCCCAGCACTTCTGGGTCCCTGTATAAGGAAAGGGACGAATGGAACTGGAGCAGCAGTCCCTGCTGCAGGGTGAGGGAACCAACTCCCCCAAATCTGAATTGGCACCACTCCACAGCACCACCAAAATGTAGCTACAGCCCCCAGTAGAATCCCTGCACAGCTCAACCAGTACCCATCACCACACCAAACCCTTTTGCTATCCCAGCTCTGGGTTTCCTATCAACAGAAATTGCTAAACTCTTTGCTGAAGTGTAAGGAGATCTAGGGATGTGGACAAATGTCCACTAGAGGCTGGGAAGCATTTCGGACCCCTTCTCCTCAGCCAGCTGCAGTGGGCTGACAGGCTCTTGGGGTCTGGCTCCTCATTCAGGTCAGGCTTAGAAGAGGTTCAGTCTGAGAATCCCAGAAGCTGATCCTAGGATATTCCCACTGTTTGGAACCAAAATGGTGGTTTACACTTGCATCCCAATGGGGAAGCAGCCCCTTGAGAGGCTAGGATTGAACCTAGAGCCTAGCTCACAAGGGGGGGGAAAGGGTCCAAACTGAACTTGGAATCTGACCTTATCACCTTAATATTTGAAGGGGCTCTAAGCTCAATTCCTTCTTGTTTATAGCTTTTGCAGGATTTTGCAGCTCTAGAGTTTACATTTTTGGTAAACTGGTTTCCCTGCCTAACCTGTGTGTTCGCCTCCTCACTTGCCCTGTTTTTACTCTCTGCTGACTGTGGGATGACTCTAGGGAGCAGCTGGATATTTGTTCATGCCAAGTCTCCAGCTTCCAACTACAACCTCATCACAACTGTGGCTTCACATCTGTAGTGGAGGCCACAAGTCTCTAGGAAAGGCCACTGGACATGGCTGGCTCATTGAGCAAAGAACATCTGTCCCTACCTCACCCACCTGAGCACACATCACCTCAGCAATGGCCTAAAGATGCTACCATGTTAGGGCTCTTCCGTGAGGGGACTTACATGCAGTGAGGTTGATGGGTCCAGTTACTAATGGGACAGGACTAAAGCAACACACCCTTGTTGAGGCTCCAAGCTGGGTCCTGCTAGATGAGCACTTGCTTCAGACATCTGTTTTAATTAGTTGGAGTTTGGCCGAGATGGGCCAAGACGGCGCTAAGCCTGTTCATTAACTGGAGTTAAAACAGGCAGGCCCTGCACTTCACACAACCTGGGCCTGCACAGGCAGAGTGAGTGTCTCCACTCTGTCCACCTGGCCCCACCACACCCACTCTAGCAGTTGAAGTGCTTTGGCATCCAGCATCACCTTCCTGTGCAATGGCTGAGCCATGCCATCAGCCCAGCTTCCATGAGGTTGGGAGAAGGAAGAGCAAGATCCCAGAGGGAGGCAGGACCCCAGTGAAGCAGCCCCTGGCTGAATTTTGCTTCAGCCCAAGGGGTCAGATACTTGTTGGGTGTAAATGGCTGGCTTCAAGGTGATTTCAGATTTGCACCAGCTGAAGATCTGTCTCAGGGGGTGCCAGCCTGCCCTGCCTCATGCAGCTGTCTCTGGCTCTAGCAGGGCTGCGCACGTGAGCAGAAGTTTTGCTGGCCCCATGTACATGGCTCTGGGTAGACACTTGCAGGGGCACCATGTAACAGCTGACCAAAGAAGACGCCACCTCCACCACATGCTGCCAGGAGAAGCTAATTGCCCCCAGTGGAATCCAGCCAGGAATGTGCAGAATAAAGTGAAAGATTAAAAACAAAACCCTGCGAGCCCCCTCCCTGTGCAATTTGAAGCAGCCAGGGGCTCAGTGGGATCAGCCCATTGATTGTGCCGCAGGGGGAGAGCTGAGCTCAATAGGCTGCTTGCTGGGCCCAGGGACTCGTGGGATTCAATACATTGTTCAGCTACACAGCCTGTGGCTCTTGAAAGTCAGAGCTACTGGCAGCAGCATGCCAGGGCAGGGACCCACAAATGCTGATGCTATTTCCACCTTTAAAGGCAGGCTCTGGGGTGAGTACTTGGCCGTACATACAGGGGGGAACCCAGCAGCATGGAGATGGGAAGAGTAGCCCAGGAAGCTTTGCTAAGGCAGGGTGTGTGACAGGCACAAGGGGACATTCCGGGGCATGCATGGACATGGCCAGCTGCTGCTTGTCGGGGACAGGTCAGTGCCCAGTAGTTGGTGACCGGGGCCGTTCTGGGGTCCAGAGATCTGCTCCTGCAAAGGTTCTGCAAATGCAGGGGCAGCAGTCATTTGATTGCCTGCTTGCCCACATGGTCTGAAGCTGCACTGAGGAACAGACTGTAGGGAACAATCCCTTCTGGGAGAGGGACCAGAGGTAGGGTTGCCATATACCAAAGCGTGGAAAGGAGGACAGGGATGTACAAAAAGGAGAACATTGGAGAAATTGTAGTCTTAATGTAATATTCTTCTGTTTTTAGGGAGCCCTGGAATGCTTCTCTGTAAAAATAGGGTGTTCTGGGGCGTTCTGGCATATTTTAACCCCTGTAAGTAAAAAGCCAGACAAAATCATGTGTTTTTAAAATGCCTGCTGGACAAAGGATGTGAAGGTAAAAAAGGAGGACATGTCCGCCTTTTTCCAAAGGGATAGCCGTGTTAGTCTAGTCCAGCAAAAAAAAACAACCCAAAAAAACAAACAAACAAAAAAAGAACACCCAAAACCAACAACAACAACAACAAAAGGAGTCATGTGGCACTTTAAGACAGATTTATTTTTCGCATGAGCTTTCGTGGGAGAAAATCCCACTGTGTCAGATTCTTCGAAGATGGGTGAACTCCCTTATGTAAGTTCACCCATCTTCGAAGCATCTGATGAACTGGGATTTTCTCCCACGAAAGCTCATGAGAAAAATAAATCTGTTAGTCTTAAAGTGCCACATGACTCCTTGTTTTTTTAATGTCCTCCTTTTTTCTGACATCTGGTAACTCTAATCAGAGGGGGCCAACAGGGCTTTCTGATCTCTAGCC
The DNA here is from genome assembly GCA_007922195.1 of Podocnemis expansa. Classification (NCBI taxonomy): domain Eukaryota; kingdom Metazoa; phylum Chordata; order Testudines; family Podocnemididae; genus Podocnemis; species Podocnemis expansa. The sequence goes on along the minus strand of ML681963.1, from coordinate 55,682,683 downwards.
TCTGATCAGCCCTTTCCCCAGCAAAACATCCCTCATTTTACCTAGGCGCAGGCCACCTTCCTCTTAGCTTGGAGAATCTTAGGAAGAAGGAAAGTGGTGAGTGAAGAGCAGGTGTGATGTTTACATGGCTAATGCCCCTCTGTGGGGTGCATTTAAAGCAGCTCTCTTCAGGGTGCTGGCAGGATGAGGACAGGAGATCAAATTACAGATGATCTGTCTTAACCCATTGCAGTTTCCCCAAAGCCAAGCCCTCTGTCTCTGGGAATGCTGGGATGATTTGGGCAGGGAGCTAGTGGTCTCATGAGCTGGCTAAGCTGGGTCCAGTTTGGCAAGAGCAGGAAGCAGAGGACCACACCTAGAGCACCCAGAATGGAGTGAGTGGCAGCTGCTCATGCTGAGGGCTGGCCCCTGGATCCCCATGGGCAGTACTCCTCCTATGGGTGCTGGAACAAGGGGTGCTGCTGCACACCAGGCTGGCAGCGGTTTCCATACTATGTAGGGTGTGCAGTTTGGCACAGTGACTCTCTGCAGTCCCACTCTACACTCTGTCCCAGCCCCCTGAGGCCACTGTGTGACCTCTGGATCCAGCTGGAGCAAAGCATTCTGGGCTCGGTGAGGAGGCTGTAAAGCTGAGCAACAGGAGAGAGCTGTGCAAGTGCTTCCTGATGCCCCAGAGCCAGGACATGGGCACAGTCAGCCCATGCATCAGTAAACACTAGCATGAGCCAGAGGCTGAGCTCATTGTGCTGGCTGTATTGGTGCTGGAAGGCTGGGTGACCATCAGGGTCATAGAGACACTGACACTGAGGAGTGAATTACAGAGAGTGGCAGGGAAGCAGCCATGGGTGAGGGAGTGTGCAGCTGCATTCTTAACATAGGGCCAGCTCTGCTCAGCAGAGCCCAGCCCTTGGCATCCCTGTCCCCAGTCCTTGAGCTTTCTGCCCAGCTCAGCACAGTGCTGAGGTTTCCCCGAAACCCCATCCAGCCTCACCCTCCCAGCTGACTCCATGCTAGGGAATGTTGCAGGACAGGAGAGGAGAGAGCCACACAACCCGATCCTGGAGAAGGGCAGCTGTGTGTCAGGCCAGGAGTGCACAGAACAGGGGGGTGCTGGCCAGCTCTCAGACAACCTGTGCCCCCACATGCAGAGCCCCTGTGGTGGGGGCAGGCACAGGTGCTAATGGGCTCACACTGGCCTCCCCACTGGCCATCAGCAGATCCGGGAGAGGAATTCTCTCAGCATCAGGGAACCAGAGTGCAATGGGTCAGGATCCTCCCTCGCCCTATACTAGCAGCACCCAGAATAAATCCACAGATGTGGAATGGAAAGGAGAAATCAGTCCCAAGTACCCAATTTTCCAACTGACCAGTTACCAACCAGCTCCCCTACTTGCTGCTCAGACAGTGAGTGCCATGCTGGCCAGTAGCAAGCAGGGCCAATGGGCACAGGGTTACACAGCACCAGCTAAGATAGGGACTCTGCCTTCCACTTTCCGGCTCCAGTTCGTCGGGTCAGAGATGCACTAGGCCAAGCAGGCCAGGATTGTTTCTTGGGTCCAGCCTGACTCTAGAAGAGGGCTCAACCCCCACATACCCAAGGGAAGGAGGGGTAGCTACAGCCTTTGCCCAGCCAGCTCTGGCTGGAGCCTGGAACACAGCTTCTGGCTCTGCAGACTGCGTGGCTTGGTGGGCTTTTGTATCATCACTTCCCAGCCAGGGTCTCCAGCAGTCCCACACCCTGCCATTTCCATGACAAATGCCAGCAGACAAGGGACCTCCAGCAGAGCCCAGATGAGGCCACTCAGCAGCCACCAGCCATCGGCCACAGACCAAGCCACCAGGCAGCTCTCAAAGGCATTCTTGCTCAGTGAGGCAATGGCACCTGTGGCGGGGTCATTCAACTGCACAATGAGAGCCAAGAGACCCTCTGTTCACCTCCGGAATATCCTCCCTCTCCAGTGTCCCTGTCCATGGCTGCTGGGTGAGGCTTTTCATTTCCCCAGCTGCAGTTAGAGGAGCAAGGAGAGGGGCTGCTCCCAGCTGCACTCAGTGGTGCCTGAGACTCTCCAGCCCGGGGGGTGCCAGCAGTGGGGCAGAGTCCTTCTTCCCCCCTTCTCCGCTGCCGGGCTGATGTGGCTTCACTGAGCCTCGTGGTATAGCAGGGGGGTGCGGGGAGGAATGGTGGGGGGGATTCAAATCACAATAGCTCAGCACTCACGTGGGGTCTGCTAGGAAGCAAAGCCGACAATGGAGGCGGGGGGAAACCAAACAAGCTCAGCTCCTTCCCTAGAGCAGGGCAGGAGAGCAGGCATCTCCCAGAGCTGCTTACCCAACTCTGCCTCCCCAGGCCTCCTCTGCCTGACCTCTTGCAGACCCATGGCTTCACTCCACCATACCCTCCTCCTCCTCCCCCAGGCTTGGGCTGGCTCCTCTCTCTGCACTCAGGCTTCCAGCCAGCCCCACTTCCTTTAGCATCTCCCTGGAGCCTCTTTCAATATGCCAAAGGATCCAGAGACAGGGCGATGGGATCTGGAGGGAGCTTGGGGTGCTCTTAGCCACTCACCAGCTTGCAAGAAGAGGAACCAGCTTCTGGGTGTTTTACACCTTGAGTCTGAACAGAGCCCAAGGCTTGTTTCTGCATTAGGAAATCTGGACACACTTTTGGGGGTGTGGCTCATCTACCCAGCATCTAGTCTGGAAAGCAGTAGCCATGCAGTCTATTGTTTAACACCTGGAGCCAGTGCTGCCCCCTCAGCCTCCTCCAAGAGCCACATACCCTCTCCTGGATCCCCACTTGTGGATTTGCTGCATTTTCTCACCAATCAGACATGTGAGGGGTCTGTGCCTCACACACACATGCTCTGCACAGACTCTGAACCACTGCTCTTTACTTGCTAGCATGAGAAATGGCCAGTTAGTCAAAAATAACCCTGCCTCAGTTTCCTCCCCACTCCCAAATATTCCTTAGGCTGGGCTCAGGATCTTCCTGTGGCAATGTGTGACTCAGGTTGTGAGACAGAGTGCTTTCTCCCTCTGGGTCCTTCTCAAGGATATTAGTCTCTCCTCTAACCCCGTAAGTCCTTTGGAGGTAGCAGCACAGTCACCTTGGAGCGCCCCTTTATAGCCATGGGTAGTTGCTAGCATCCTTAGCTGCAGCAGCACTTCCTGCCTAATTTGCTGTAGCTCTGCCCTCCAGCCACAGCATAGTCAGTTCAAATCCCCTTCCTGAATAGATAACAATCCAAATGAATGTTAATAATTCTCTTCTCTTGAACTGCTACAATTGTCACTGTCAAAACCTACCTCAGTGCTCCCCACATATGAAACTCCAGCCTTCTCTTCAACCTCTCAATCCCCTTCTAAGGTCCACCCCAGAGGTCAGTTCTGAACCACCTACCTTCCCAGTTCCCTTTCATCAGCCCGGGAGGCAGTTAGGTCCCAGCCCCACAGTTGCAGGGCCTGACTAATTGAAGTCCCCAGCCCTGCAAGTAATGGGGTTAAGCCTCATGACACCCTTTTATAATCTTTTAGCCCGGAGTTGATATGTGCTGACCAACCTGACAAGCAGGGTTCCTTGCCACTTGCCTTCACTCCTGGCAGTCCTGTTCTGGGTGGGAGCCAGTCTGTAGCCTGCAATGTTTACATTAGACCAGAGGAGCAGCCCAAGCTAATGACCCTCTGTTCTCAGTCCTAGCCTCCCATTGCAATTTCACTCCTACATGGAGGTAAAGAGGCAACAAGGAAAACAAATGTTCTCTCTTCCTTCCCAGTGGAGTCTGCAAGATGGGGAAGAGCTCTGAATCTCTCATAGAATTCAGGGAGGCAGCTGCCCCAAATGGTCACCTCTCCTGTTCCCCAGGGCCCCCCTCTGTGTGCATGAGACATCCCTTGCCTGCTTTGCTCTCCAGGTGGCATTTTGGGACCTGCTAAATCCTTCCCACAACAGTGGATGCCCCGTATGCTCCCCAGGACTTGAAATTCATGGGGGTGTAGGGGGGGCATTGGGTGTACTCACTTATTTGGTATAACACTGTTACTAGCTGACAACGGAGGGCGGGCATTTGGGAAATTCAGGGGGTGTAGGTGGAGTGTTAGGGAAACCCCTGTGGCTGCCCCATTTGTTTCCAGCCCTCTTCCAAGCAGTGACAAGGCAGCTTTCCTGATGTGATGCAAAGAACTGTGTTCCAGAAGCTGTCCCTCTCCTGCACTGCCCTCTGCCTATGGGCCTGTGGGTCTCTGCAGCACCCATTCATAGAGAACTGGGGTTCTTATTGCTCTGGGAACCATCATTCTCAGCAGGTCTGAATGGAAAACATCAATGCAGGTGGTGCAAAAGCAAAGGGGAACAAGTGGGTGGTGCCCTTCTTGCCCCCCAGGACAGGGGTATAGAATAACCTCAGTCTGTATTGATTGCTCCTCCCCACAGTGAGTTCCTGCCTGCTCTCCTGCTTTCTGCTGACTCCTGTTGATCCTGGGCGCAAGCAGCCACCCAAGCCTTATGGAAAAATCTATGAGTTAATTATGATTGTTCCTGCACATGCTGAATTGGCCCTGCTATAGATAGCCCCTAGTCCTCACAGCAGAGACAGTGTGTTCCTCATTTTCTGCACAAAACACAGAGCTCAATCACCAGGCACCCTCAACCTTGAGGCCTAGAAGGCAGCTGCCTCTGGGATGTGTGTGTTTGTAGGAGTGACAAGCAAAGCACCCCTCCGACCTTTACCCAGTGGGATCTGAGCAGGGAAAGGGGGATATGATCCCAGAGGCAGCTATGCCCATGGATTGTTGCTTTGACCTGTGTTTCTGGAAGGCTGCACTCTGCTAGATGAGGTTTGCACAGGCTCAGTAACCACAGCTGCCCTTGACTTCAGGGGACTTGGTGGGGGCTCAGCACCTCTGACATCCAACCCCCTAGGAGTTGATCAACAGTGCCCCGTGCCATAGGATGAGCAGCCAGCGGGGGAGAGCATGTGCCAACAGGATGACCCATGGAGTCTCTGCCACGAACCAGGCCAGGGCTATGCAAGCACGGTCCCTGCAGGAGCCCTGTGTGGGCACATCTCTAATATGGGACAGGCACCAACCTGGGTTGGACTCGGTCTGCAGATCAGGCACAAAGTGGCTCAAGCTGAGAGCGCAGGGCCAGCTGCTGGCCTAGGTTATGCTGCTCACGTCGCTGAATTGGGGCCTGGCACACTCAGTCCAGGTCTGCCAGTGGGAGCAAGGGATGCCCAGCAACCAGTGCTTTATTCAGCCTGGGCTTCTGCTCTTTCTTGATTGCCTCCTGCTGATACACCTTTGAGCCTCTGGCTCTGGGCATGTGGAGTCTGGGACACCAGCACTGGTTCCTAAAGTAGGGCTGGGGGAATGCATGGGGGCAAAAGGCTGCCCCCCCCCCAAGCCTGCCACAGTCAGGGCAACTGGCTATAGCCTCCCCAGGAATGACCCCAATTAACAGAAGAAGCTGCCTTTGGGGCTGTGCTGCCTCATCAGCAGTGTAGGAGCAAAGTCTCCAACCAGCTGATGAGCTAGGCACATCAGTCGTGTCTGGACGGCTCCCCGGCCTTGCGCTTTGAGCCAAAGGCAAACAGGGAGGAGACAGGGGACAGCAAACATCAGGTGGCGCTGAGATCATAGACCAAAGTACTCATAAGGGGTCTTCCCCTTTGGCCTCCAGGGCCCAGGTCCTCTGGTCACTCTCTTTTCCCAGTCAGTGCCCAGCTGAGCGACTGACATGCATATTGCTCCATTCCAGAGCCATCTGGAGTCACAGACAAACATCCTGCTCCATCCTGGCATCAGCCAGTGCTGCGAACACATATACAGCTGCATCCCGGCTATATGGCACAGGAAAATCATCTCTTATTGAAGCTGGGAGCTCTGTGATCCCAGCCTCACATTTGCTGGTATGGTACCACTCTCCCATTCACAGAGCTGCTGGGAATGGATGTAAGGGGCCCAGCTCATTCAACCCAGCTCTTTGTACCTTTCATCCTAGAGCTTTTCAAAATAGCTCAGCATGGGCTGCACTAGACAAGCCTGCACTCTTGGGTGGGAAGCCCCTCTGGAGTCTGCATCGCCAACCAGTCCCACCCCAGCTTCTGAAGCTCCTAGAATAGCCTCAGTGGTTAAAGTATAATTTGATGGGCCCTGGAATCCTCCTAATCTCTGGGCCCCCCACCAACTCACCGACCGCCCTTTCATCCTCCCCTTAGCTGGCTGGAGCTGCTCCTGACCCAGGCCGCTCCCTCCCTGAGCATGCTCAGGGCAAGAAATCTGAAAACTCCCCCACCCTGACCACAGCTCCCAGGCCAGGGCACCATGGAACATGCATTCCGCCCAAGTCTTCTATTTTTGGGGGGCCCTGGAACTGTCTTCCAGGGCGTTCTGGCTTACTTTTAACCCTTGAATAGCCTCAAGAATCAACATGACCAAATGGAGCAGAAACAATCACAGACATCGCTAATGGGGGATCTGCCATCCTCATCCCATCAGTGGGGACATCAGCTACCAACCTGTGATGGCACAGTGAGGAGAGGGGATGGGGTCCCCAAGTAATAAAACTGGTGTATCCCTTAAGGGCTCTCATGGTTGCCTGCTGCTCCTGGCAACTGATAAATTACTCTGCTGCTTAGTTAGTATGGTGGTGAGCATGGGACGGACAGATAGACAGATAGATAGATAGGCAGGCCATATCCTTGGTTGGGGTCCCCAGAGCACTGAGCCATGGCCAGCAGCAAGACCAAGCTACTAGTCAGAGCACGTCAGTTTCATTGGGAGGGTGGGGGACACAGGGACCAGCCGGCTGTCTGTCTGCTCCTACTCTGCCTTGGTGGGGCCACACACCCAGCTCTGTAATGATGCAGGGCGGCACCAGTAATTACTGTCAGTGTGATCTCATCAAGGCTGGGCAGGATGGCAGCACGCAGCCTCACAGGCAAAGCTGACAGCAGTGGCATTAGTCTTGCTCAGCTCTCGCCTCTGTGCCCACGTAGCTGGGATCTCTCTCCCATCTTGCAGGAAGGTGAGTGGCCCCAGGCTCTAGATGCCTTGGACTGAGGCCCTGATCCATGCCCGCTGGGCAACTTCCAGCCAAGTGCTCACCTCACCTTCAGAGGTCCTGGGTATCTCTGGGGCTGGAAGAGGGAGCCTCTGTCCTTTAGACACCGTAGTAGGGCTGGGGAGATTCCAGAGTAGGTCCCGGCAATGCTGTGGCCTCAATCTGGCCTGGCACGCTTCCTATGTCCTGTGCCTCCAGACCCCACAACTGCTGCTGATCTCCTGCCTGATACCTCCTGGCCACCACCCAGAAGACAATGCATCTCTGCAGCAGGGCCATTGCCCTCATTCTGGGTGACACAGCGACTCTCCCCCACCTTCAGCTCAGTGTGAGCGCCACAAACATCCTGCTTGGGCTGGGCTGTCTCCCTGCCACCTGCACCAAGGTGCTCAGGGCCAGTGTCACTGGTCTGGCCTGAGTGAGAGGGTGTGTGGGGGAATGATACCAGAGGGCAGCGCGTGGGGCAGAAGCGTGACTCAGATCTCTATGACTATACCTGCTTCCTGGGTCTGTGGTCTGCACAGGCTCTCTGGGCATAGGCTCCAGACCCCTCATCCCCATGAGGCTGAAAAAGGCCCACAGAAGGCAGGCAGCTTGTACAAATCCCCAGAACTGAAGGCAGCAGAAGGAAACACCAAGCTTCACAGTCAGTTTTCTGGAGGAACAGGTGCTGGTTGCAAGGCCAGAGCAATGACACATGGATGCACACACCCACCCAGAGACAGATCCTGTGACACACTTGTGCGTGCACATTCACATACAAATGGTGCATCCACACAGCCGGCACTATGCACGTGCAGTCAGCCCCAGCCATGCCCCAAACCCCATTTCCTAGCACTCCAGCTACCCTGTCACTGGGACTTTGCATTCAAGTCCCAGGCAGGTTGTGCCAATCCCTGCTTGGCTGACTAGTTGCTCTGGTGCAAGGGAAGGTTTGGGCTGTATGGCTGGACCTCAGCACTCTCACCAGGCCCCTCCGGCCCCCCCGGGGGAGCTGAGTCCAGCCAAGAGTGAGGCAGGGCCCGTTCAGCAGGACACAGGTCATGCACCTGGCATTCCACCCAAATCCCAGTGCTGCTCATTCTCTCTGCCAGCCTGAGTCCCAGGCACACTCCCAGGGAATCCAGCAACAAGCATCACTCCCTGCCCGACTCTGCTGAGTGCCAGCAGGCCACTTCCATGTCACATCCCAGAGCCAGCTGCGCTTCAGAGCAATAGAGACAGTGCCTGGAAAATTCCAAAGGGGTAGCCATGTTAGTCTAACTCAGCAAAACAAACAAGGTGTCCTGTGGCACTTAGGATATGTCTACTCCTAAAATCTTAGTTCAGACTTGGTTAGTCCAAACTAAGTAGTTTGAAAGATAGTTCAAGCTAAGTGTGTTTTTTCAGTTTGAACTAACTTTTAATTCAAACTAAAGAAGTGCAGTTAATTCAAACTAAAAGTTAGTTTGAACTAACCACTAGTTCAAACTTATTTAGTTCAAACTAGCATGTATACATTATGCTAGTTCAAACTAAATATGCAAATAAGTTCAAACTAAGCTTGGCTTAGTTCAAACTACAAAATTTAAAACCTAGTGTAGACAAGGTTCAAATTAGTTGGAATTAAGGTTCCTTAATTGGAACTAATTTGCTAGTGTAGACATAGCCCTAAAGACCAATGCATTTATAAATAAATGCAGGGACATGTAAGTCATGGGATCAGGTCAGACTGTAACAGCAAATCAAAGCAGTTAAGATTCAAACACTGGGGAACAGCACATAGATCAGGGGACTCAAGCTCAAATCACCATGAGGGCCACATGAGGATTAGTATAGTAGCCCAAGGGCCACACCACTGAAACCTTTTCATACAATGATACTGAAAATATTGGTAAGGCTAGTGTTGTTGCGGGTGGCAGGAAATAGCTTTAGCAGCCGCCAATGTTCCCTCTAAGGTGCGTTGGCGCGCTGCAGCGCAGCCCGCCGCAGCTGCCAGCGCAGGGAAGGCTGCCGGCAGCGCATGGCTGGCAGCCGGAGTCCCTGCTCACAGCTCCTGTGGAGGAGGGAGTTTTTAAAACTCCCGCCCAGAAAATCTGAGCATGCTCCGTTAGTGCTTCTCTGGCCCCAGGAGCCAGGCATCGGTCCCGTGGGGGACGCCAGGATCGGTCCCGCGGGGGGGGGGCAGTGCAGCGAGCAACATGAGTTGCTCAGCTGCCTAAGCCTCTTAGAGGGAGCACTGGCGGCCACATGTGGCCCGCGGGCTGTTTTTTTGAGACCCCTGACATAGACGAAGAGGAGGTCAAATCACCTGTTGTAATAAGGACTTCATCTGATGAAGTGGGACTTTCTCCCACAAAAGCTCATGCAATAAATAAATTTGTTAGTCTTTAAATGCCACAGGAATAGACTAGAATTGAATCATAGAGTTGGAAGGGACCTCATGAGATCATCAAGTCCAACCCCCTGGAAATTGAACCCAGGATCTTCTGCATATTAAGCAGAGGTGCTAGCGACTACACTATTTGCAGGACTCCTTGTGTAGTTTGCTGATCCCATGCCTTACACTTTCCTGCATTTATTTTCCTCCCATTCTGTCATCTTCTAAGCACCTGAAAAAGTGGGATTTTTTTTCCCACAAAAGCTCATGCAATAAATAAATTCATTAGTCTTTAAGTGCCACAGGACTCCTTGTTTGTTTTTGCTTGGAAAAGTCTCCCTGCATTGAGTTCCCAGGGCCCCATGGCCCTGAATTCGAAGCCCCATTAGGGATGGTGGGGGCTCCACCTAGTGGAGAAAGGCTGCATGACAGCTTGGAGGAGGATGCTCTGGAGAAGTGGTTTGGCAGGCTCCAGGGGCCTGCGCACAGCGTGTGAGACATGGCTCCCCTGGGGGGATGTTGCTGGAGGTTTGATCTGGTGCAGGAGGCCTGGCTGGGAAGCTACAGTAGGGGGGCTGCTCCTGGGCACCCCTCCAGTTGGTGGGGAGAGGGGAAAGCTCCTACAAAGTAGAGGTGTGCCCAGTGCCTTGGGGCCCCACCCCCTCGACTTGGTGCTCACAGGAGTGTGGAGCGCTCCATGGCCTGTGCAGCCTGCCATGACCCCTCCCAACCCTTGCCACAGCTCCAGCACCCACAGCTGGCTAGCAGCACGTGGCTGTGGTGGCACACAGTGCTGCCAGGTCCAGGGGCAGGTGGAGAAAGCTGGGGGAGCCTAGCCCCTCCTTGCCACATTCCCAGCTGCAGCTTCCACTGGAGTCAACACTGGGCAAACTTTATTGTGCATCAAGTGAATGAGCTCCACTATCCCTGGTACGGCCAGCTAGCCCCATCCCAATACAGGCCTTTGCTTCCTGGTGCTGGTCCGGCCCCCAAGCCTGATGCATATGGTCACACACTAGCTCCCTGGAGATCCCAGTATGGGCAGGCCACGGCGTGGTAGAGGTAGCACTGCACTGCAGTTGCCATTCCAGTGCACCTGGAATGACCCCATCCTTGGGCCAAGGTGCACTGTCTGTTCCCCAGACCATCCCTGTCCCTAGCAGCGGCTGAGAGGTCTGGTGGAACCGGTCACAGTGAACTCTGCCTGCAGGACCTCAGAGTGGGTTTGCATTTTCTGTCCCGGCTGCTGCCCACCCACATAGAGCACGAAGACGCCTGGCTCCAACACCCACTGCTCGGCCCAGATGGCACGCTGTGCGTAGGACACCTGGAACTGCAGCTTCACCGCCTGGCCTGTGGCAATGGGCACCCTGCGGAACCCCACCAGCTGCCAGCGGGGCACTGGCACGGAGGGCTGCACCCAGTGTAGATATAGCTGCACCACCTGCAAGAGGGGCAGAGGATGGCATAAGGTCACAATGACAAGCCCATTCCCCTCAACCCACAGACCCATCCCTCTAAATCTACTCACCCCACTCCCACCCCGCACCTATCCGAGGCACCTCTCACCTCTTCACCGTCCCTTGGACCTGTGTTCGCCACCACCACAGAGATGCTGAGGTTGGCACAGAGGGGCAGTGCTGTGGGGTTCACAGCCAGGTCCTGGTAATGGAAGGTGGTATAGGACAGTCCGTAGCCAAAGGGGTAGAGTGGAGCCCCCTGCCCATAGTATCGGTACGTGCGCCCCTCCATGGTGTAATTCTCCATGTCAGGCACCTGCAGCCAGAAGGGATGGAAGACATCAGCCATGCTACCATGCCAGCCTCAGGGGTGAGGGGCAATGACAGGGGTGAGGGGCAATGACAGAGCTGAGGTGCCATGCTAGCTTCAGGGAATGGGGAAGGAAGAAGGGGCAGCAGGACAGGGCTATGGTGATCTCAGGAATAGCTGGAGGTGATGGCCCCACTGGCTATGAGCGTGTGGGGAATGGAAACAGGCTACAGTGCCAGGCCAGCCTTGGGAAGGGGAGGCCAGGCTCCCAGCCCAGTCCTGCAGGGCTGGGGCTGCACAGACAGCTGGGCTCAGCACCCACAGCAGCTGGATCTGAGGAAGGTGCCATGGAGCTGGGTAAGAGGTCATGTGTTTCCTGGACTGAGTTTCTCTGTACCAGGGCACCCAGCTTTCCCCAAGGGCACCCAACAGGTTCCTAAACTCCACCACCCCAGGGTAACTGTGCCTTACCTGGTCCATGCCAGCTGGCCATGTGGCTGGGAGCCGGCCTGCTGGACTGGCTCCCTCCTCTCCCAGCAGCGCCTTGACGATAGCAATGCCTGTGGCCTGTGCTGGGAAGAAGCACTCCAGGATAGCACCTACCCCCGGGTGGGTCTGGGCCCAGCTCACATCCAGTGGCCCCGCATTGAACAGCAGCAGGATGACTGGGTGCCCCTCCGCTAGAAAGGACGACAGGCCACATCACTGCAGAGCCAGGCTGTGATGCTGTCTGCATTTAGGGGATCATTTATGATTGTTTTTCATATTAACAATATTTCAAATTTGCAATAATCTATATATGATATGTCATGTTCGGTATCAAAAAAAAGGTTGTAATCTGCTAGGAATGATTTTATGGTTTATATGTAGGTGTCATATCTAAATTAGAAGTTAGAAATATATTTATTCTATTTGTGTTTTGAGTTATTGGATTCTGGGACACTCCTAGATCTGTCTCCTTAATGGCCCATTGGGGAAGCTCTCAGCCATAGCAGGCCTGGGGAGAAACCTGTTGAGCCACTAGGAGTTGCCCATGTGACTCAACTCCATTTTGATTTACAAAAAATCCACATAGCATGGGGAAAGCCAGATATGATAAAAGGCAGCAACATCAACTCCATTTTTGTCTTCAGTCTACAACCAACAACCATCTCCGGATCTATTCCTCTGCAACTGGACAAGGGACTGCGGCCCACCCAGGTGTTAAGTGTCTACTAGAGAAACTGGACTAACCTGCCAACTCTAAATCATTTGTATATATGTGATTCAGTTTGACTCTTTACCATCTCTCATATTGTTTCTTTTCTTTCATATTTAACCTTCAGTTTTAGTAACTTATGGCCTGGGTGGCAGTGTGGTATTTTGGATAAGATCAAAGCCTATATTGTTCTGTGTAACGTGGCTGGCCCTTTGGGGTCAGGAGAATCTATTTCTTTAAGAAACCCAGTGGCTAGTTGGGGGCCAGAGGAGCTGATGTGCAATAAAGGGGTCTGTTTCTATTTTGTTATGTTTCATGACAGGTGTCGGAAAATCTAAAACACGGTGTATGATGGAGACTGATTTAAGCACCACCCATCAGTATTTCGGGAGTTTGATTCCTGGTTTTGCAGCTTGCCCTGATTTTTCCACATTCAGGAGGTTATCCCAGGAGACCTGGGTGACACAGGACCCTTGGCCTCATGGCTCAGAGGCTGCCCCATGCAGGCTCAGGGAGGCCGGTGTGGCAGCGTATTCTGGGGTCTCATCACCAGATCAGGTGGGAGAGGCCTGTGATGCTTTGGACACCTCTGCTGTCTCTTTTGGGCTCTTCTGTGGGAGCCCATCACTGGGGTCTGTGGGTTGGGCTCAGTCCCACTGTGCTCAGTTTCTCCAGAGTGACTCCCATGCACAGGCAATGGGCTCTGCCAAGGATGGGCTGGGCTGAGCCTTGAGGGACCCTGTGCTCACACAACTTGCCCTGGCAGCTCCCCATGTGTGCCTGGATTCCCCCCAGGCAGGTCCAAGCTGTGAGTCACCTCACCCCAGGCCACGGCATCTTGCAGCAGCTCCTGCTGGTGCCCAGGCAGGGACAGGTCCTGGCGATCATTCCCCTCCGTCTCCACATCAGTCCCTGGACAGGAAGATCCAGTGCCAGTCAGCTGTCATGTCCCTGCCACTCCATAGCAAACACCCACCTCATCTCCACCCGCACCCAGACAACACAATGTGGTGGGAACACTCTATTCCCCCCCGGGTGACACGAGGCAGGTAGGGTGCACAGAGGAACAGGAAGCTGTGGGAAGAGGTGCCATGCCATGGAGTAGCCCAAGCTCTGAGCTTGCCCCCAGCCTGGGGCTGTCCTCACCAGCCCTTGGGGACCCCACTGCCCCCCCCCCCCAGTACCTGTTCCCAGGCACACCACGATGATGTCAGCTTCCCGAACAGCCCCCTTCACCTCCTCTGGCAAGTACGACTGGCACTTGGGTTCACTGCAGCCTGCAGCGAAGCTGATGTTGACCGGCAGGGTCTCCAGGCCCCTCCTGCACAGAGATGAGACCAACACACCATCAGCTGAGCCACTGGGAGGATGGCCATGGTGTCCAGGTGCCTCCTTCTACAAGGAGATCCCCCACCCCCACCCCACCCAGCTGACCGATGGAGCAAGGCAGCAGCCAGAGCTCCAGGGTTGAGGGGATCCTGGTAACCGATAGGGGAGAGGGGTTGCTCTTAGCCTACCTGGGAGTGTAGATGTACAGGGGTTCCGGGATGGGCGCGTAGTCCCCAAACAGCACCTTGGGGTTGTCGGCAAAGGGGCCAACCACCTGCAGAGGAGGAGAAGCAGCCCAGGGTGGGACGGGAGCCACCCCACTCCATCCTGCCAACCCCACGTGGTGCACAGGAACCAGGGCAGAGTAGGGTCAGGGGGAGGAGATGTCAGTGGTATTGGAATGAGCTGGATAGGTCACGTATTGGCTGAATGCAGCCCCAGTAGCCCTCACCCTTCCTTGGGGGTGGGAGGGAGACCTGCCATGCTGCATCTCCCTTGGGTCCTGCTACATCCTGCCCACTAACCTGTGGAACCCACTGTGCTGCACCCGGCATGGCCCCCAGACCCCACTGTGCCATGCTCCTCCTTGCTCTCATCAGCCAGGCCCCAATGCCCTCCAGGCTGCTCTTCAGTCCTGAAGGGCAGAGAGGAGGGCAGCAGCAGCTTGGTCTAGTGGGTTGTAGCTGTGGGCCCCCCAGAGGCTGCCAACATGGGAGGACACTCAGACATCACTCACTCCTCTGCTGGGTGGGCAGGAAACCCATAGCAGAAGTCCCATCCTGGGCTCACTCTGAGTTCCCGGCATGTCCCCCACATGCAGGAAACTCACCGCAATGCGCTTGCCAGCCAGGGCCTGGGCGCTGAGGGGTAGCGTCCCCCTTTCATTCTTCAGCAGCACGAAACTCTTGACGGCGGCTTCCACAGCGAGGGCCCTGTGGGTGGGGCTCTGCACAGTGCTCAGGTCAAGGGCACTGTAGGGGTTCATGGCAGGTGGGTCAAACTCCCCCAGTCGCAGGCGCGTATAAAAGAGTGGCCGAACTCGGGCCCTCACCGTCTGCAAAAGGTGTCAGTAGTCCATTATGTTGGCAAAAGGGGCAGCCAGAGCTCAGATCCTGGGAGGCAGCAAATCCCACATCTCCCACTAATCCAGTCACACTGGCTAAGGGGGCGGCTGCAGCTCAGATGTGGGGAGATCTGCTGTCACTTCCACAGAGCTCTTGTTCCCACTGCAAACAAGATGAGCCAGCCAAGGTCTGTGCCCCAGGGCCAGGTGCCCCTAGTGCTCTTTCCTTGCCCTATGCCCTCTCTGGTGTTGTCACCCCACAGTGGCAGGAAGTGTCTCACCATCCACCCGTCTGCATTACCCCCAGAGGCCAGAGCCGTCCTTAAGGGGGGGCAGAAGGGGCAGCTGCCCTAGGCCCCGCACTTTTGCAGGCCCTGCCCTGCCGCACCCCCCCCCCATGCTGGAGATCAGGCAAGCAGGCAAAAGGCTGATCAGCCACTCTGCCCCCCCACCACGTGCACTGCTCTGGACTCCGTGCCAGAGCAGCGGGGAAGGGGTGGAAGGCAGCGTGGACCCAGTATCACTGCCCCCTGCCTCCTCCCTGCTGCTCTGGCAGGGAGCCCAGGGCAGCGTGCGTGGCGGGGGGGTGGACTGGCAGCACCGTGGTGGCAGACAGCCCTTTTGCCCACTTGCCTGATCCCCGGCATGGGGGGGGCAGCACCAGCTGGCCCCACCCCCAGTGGGGGGGGGGCCCTGCGGAGGGCGGTTCACCCTGGGCCCCACACCCCTAGGCGTCCCTCTAGGGACGCCTCTGCCAGAGGCTCTCACCTCCAGTGTGATGTTGCCCATGGCCACAGCCTCACTGATTCTCATGAAGACGTTGTCCATCAGGTTCCAGGACAGCTCCAGGTTGCAGCCAGCATTCACAGAGGCTGCAGTGTCGCAAAGAGATGGGAAACAGAGTCTTACCACTGGGCTCAGGCCCTGCCCCTCACGTGAGGCCCTCAGCCCAATAGGGCTGAGTGGCCACTGCGTCTGCTGATGAGGGGGAACAATGAGTTCAGCACTTGAACTGAGGCTCTAGCACCCTCATTAACTAGATTTCTCTGGGCCCTGGGGCAGGGGAGCAGCAAGATTTTTACAGAGGGGATACTGAGGCACAGGGTGTATGTGCATGTGACTCATCCAGGGTCATGTACAATGTTCCCTCTAAGCTGTGTGGCCACATGGTTTTTAAAAATCCCCCTCAGAGTCAGCTCTCACTGAGCCTGCACAGACTTTCTGAGCAGGCTCAGTGAGAGCTGCCCCGGCCTGAGAAGTGGCCGGGGGCCTGGCAGCGCTGCTCTGGAAGCCAGGGAAGGGGGACCTAACCACACTCCTGCCATCTCCCAGAGGTGGGAGAACTGGGGCTGGGGCTGGAGCCTGCTCCTGCTGCCTGCCTGCCCAGCCTCACCGCAGCAGGGCGGAGCAGCCCGCCCAGCCTATCCCCAGCCAGCCATGCCTTCCCGGGGGCAGAAGGGGCCAGTGCTGAGCTCCAGCATGCAGGGTCAGGGTGCTGGAACAGCCCGCCCTGCTCCTAAAGAGTTTCGGCCTCTTTGCTCTCCCCTGGCCTGAATGGACCTGCTCCATGGTCGGGGGGGGGGCGGGGGCGGGGCTGGGGACGAAGCAGACAAAACTCTTTGGGAGTGGCCGCTCCAGTGCCCCAACCCCACATGCTGGAGCTCAGTGCCAGCAACCTTTGTACCCTGGGGAGGCACAGCCAGCTGAGGGTAGGCTGGGCTGGCTGCTACGCTCCACTGCAGTGAGGCCGGGCAGGCAGCGGAGCTTGGGGGGGCAGGATCAGGCCTGCGGGGGGTGCAGCGAGCAACACATGTTGCTCAGCTGCGTTGGCCCCTTAGAGGGAACGCTGGTCACGTAGCAGGTCAGTGCTGGGAAGAGAACCCAGGAGTCCTGACTGCCCAACCTTTTCACCCACACCCTCAACACCATCACTGACTGTGCCCATTTGTAAGCAAGACGCATGCCCGCACATGCCCATTCTGCTTTAGTACCAGCTGCAGTTGGGCCACCCCCAGCTCCCAGCCCAGGCAGCTCTGGGCCCAGTGGGCTGTGTCCATTCAGGCTCACCAATGGCTGTCTCCAGGAAGCTGTGTGTGTAGAGATGGCCCAGCATGATCAGCTCCACAGCACCCTCATCACTCACCACGTAGCCCTGGAAGCCCCACTCTGCCCGCAAAATGTCTGTCAGTAGTTTCTTGTTGGCGCAAGCGGGCACACCATTGATCCTGCCAGGTTGGATCTCATGGTTACTGCAAAGGCCAACTGCAGCTATCTCTGGGGTGGGACACAGTGGCTGTTTAACAGCACCTAACAGTTTGGGACAGAAAGTGGAGGAAAATGCTGCATCCAGTTGAAGCTGCAGGGGAATTTACTGTAGCAGAAACTAACTACACAGCTGGGAACACTGGGGCATGGGGCTCCTGCCTAAAAGCAGGGGACATGGGTGAAAACAGTCCATCATCTCCCCCAGGATGAGCTAACGCTGAGCATGTGTCAGAAGTGGTCTGCAGACACCGCCTTCCTCGCGTGGACAGCCCACCCAGCACACTGCCCCCTAGCCACATGCCTTGGTACCTGTTGTAGCTACACATGACACTGTAGGAGCCGGCATGCACACAGGCCTGGAACTGGGGCAGGAAAGTCATTCTCCAGTCCCGCTCCTGTACCTGCAAGGCCAGGACACAGAACATGTGCTCAGAGACATCAGCCTGGGTTGTGTTCATGGGGATCTGGGGAGCTCTTGGTACCAACTGGCAGAGGGCAGACAGGGGCCACAGAATTGAACAGGGATGCTCCAGGCCAGCTATCTGCATGATGATTCACACAAGGGTAGCCTGGGAGGTCTTTCCTGAGAGTCAGTAGCCCACTGGCTGGGAAATGTGTATATGATCACATTTAAGGTCTTATGGATCTACACTGAAAAGTCAGCTCTTGAAGCCAGGCAGGTGCTGGTAAGATACCCCTCAGTCAAGCCAGAGTGAGAGACTCTCAGCCATTTGTCTGGTCATATGCATATTAAGCATCATACAACTTACAGTGGATGGATGCCTATTTCCATACCAAGCCAGGCTACAGACGTATGTTTGCAAAATCATTTCCCTCCCCACCCCTTGGCACAAAAAGCCCAGGCCAAAAAACTCCCTCTAAGCAATTCCTGAAGCAGCTCTTTAGAAAAATGGCCAATTGGGGAGTCAAATTGTTTAGGGGTGAAGCCTATGCCCCAATCTCCTGCGTGTACCCAGAAGTTCAGTTTAATTTGACTTGACATTGAACCAACTTGGACTACCAGCCTGGGTATTGCCTGGAAGTGTTGCACTTGCCTTGGCATCAAAGCTGAACCTGCAGACAGGTACATTCTCAGGCCCCCCATGCACACTGAAGTGCTTGCAGCCAGCATTGGCCTTGACATAACGTGGGTGGTCCCCCTGCAGTCCCTGCACGAAGGCCACGGCCAACTCTGCGCTCAGAAATGGGTCTTCGCCGTACGTCTCCTGAGGATGGACAGACGCATCATTACTACCACTGTCCACCAGCTGCTGGGACATTCATGTGGGAAAATGACCTCTCCTCTCCTTAGCCCCGGCAGTCACTGCTCAAGACAATCGCTGTTTCCCCACCTTCCCTGCCAACCATGCCTGGTGCCACCACCACACAGGGATAGTTTGGGGACTCCCAGGGAAAGAGACCAGGGGCGTGGGCTCAGTCCAGTCCCTTCGGGGCAGGTGTCCACATCGGGGACAACACTGGCGCAAGGGGCACTGAGGAGAGCTCAGTGCAGAGGGCAAGGGGCTATTAGCCCCAAGGGAAATGGGAATGTGGGAGCACACTGGCTCTGCTTGGGGCTAGAGGGCACTCTGCACATAAGGATTTAGGAAGGGAGAAATGTGAGCTGGGTTTGCCAGAGACTGGGAATGGACAGTGTGACGGACCACCTGGTCTGCTCATTCCCTCTGAAGCACCTGTCCCTGGTTGGTGTCGGAAGCCAGGATATCAGCTAGATGGACCAATATTCTGATCCATAGGACTGTTCTTATATTGTCCCTCAGTCCTGATCTGCAGCCTCCTGGGCTTCTCCACAGCCACCCCAATCCAGCTGTTACCTGGTTCCTGCCCCACAATGGGTGTCTCATGATATTCAGCACCGGGCTGAAGCAGCTGAGGCCTGTGTGGTCGCCGTAGTTGCCCGTTGCCATGAAGTAGTTATGTTTGGCTCTCACTTCTGTAGCAGTGGCATTGGCAACACGGTGGATGAGCTCAGGGCTGTGGGGAAGAGGTTGGAGGGTGGACAACTGAAGGATCAGAGGATGAGCCCAGGGCTCTACCCAGAGAAGGGACAGGTCCCCAAGGCCATAACCAGGGAAGGGCAAATGGAGCAAAGCCCCAAGTTCCAAATTTTAGAGGGCTCCAGACCCTACCTGACCCCAAAGAGGAAAGTGCTTTGCTGAAGGCACATTCCTCTGGATGCCAGGTTGGGGCTGGGGGAGTTCAAAATCTCCCTCCTTGCCCTTGAGCATGCTCAGGCACATGCGGGGGTTGGGGGGGGGCCTCTGGCCACACCATGCAGCCAGGTAAAGCAGCTCCAGCCTCCTGGGACCCGCGGCTAGGCCAGGAAAGGGGAAAGGCGCAGGCACCCCGCAGGGGACAGGACTGGAATGGGAGGGCCAGTGGCTGGGTGGGGACTCAGCTTGGCTGGCGGGGAAAGCACCTGCTTGGCCAGGGGACTTGGATCAGCTGGCAGGGAAAGCGCCTGCCTGCCTGGTGCCTGGCCCTGGCGACTCAGATGATCGACCAGGGGGGAAGGCGCCTGCCCAGCCAGGGGCCTTGGCTTGGCCAGCAGGGATGGCTCCTGACAGGCCCTAGGGACTTGGATTGGCAGGTGGGGAAAGCGGCTTGGCCGGCAGAGAAGGTGCGCACCTGGCCAGGGGCCTGAGGCCAGATCCAGCTCCCTGGCACTGGGACAGATTGGGCTCCTGCTCCGGGTAGGGGCCGCCTTTGGGGCTGCTTGTCCTGGGTGCCAGAAGACCTAGTTATGGCCTTGCAGGTCCCCTTAGTGCCACGACATCTGCCCCTACCATGGGCAGAAAGCTGGAAGAGACACACACCCAAGCACAGCACCTACAATGGACAAGGCCCTGGCACAGCCATCCAGACACTGCCCCATCCACCCCAACCACTCTAGCTGGTACCTGAAGGAGGCCGCCAAGCCCAGTGCTTGGGGGAAGGCTGTGGCCCAGCCGGGGGCTTCCCCATCCCCCCTCAGGCACTCGGTGTTCCAGTTGTAGGACTTGATCCCCAATCGCTCGATAGGGGGTGAGGGCCCGTTGGACTGAGCACCGCCTCTTGCCATCTGTGGGGCAAAGACACTAGTAGGGAAGGGAGGCACTGAAGGATGTAGGGGGCCAGCCACTCTGCTGATGGGCTACGCTCATTCACCTGGCCTGGCCCTGCAGAAAGGTGGGGCCGCTGAGTCACTCAAACTTCTTCCATGCTGGATCACTTGTTCCCACCCACATCAGCAGGAGATGTGGATGGGGTGGGGGCAGGGGAACCAGGGGAGGAAGTGTGCAATGGGAGATTCAAGGAGCACCCAGACTGATTCTTCCCTCCCACACCACAATTCAGATAACCCACCAGTCTCGCTCCCAGCTGCCTGTAGCAGTGGTTCCCAAATAGTGTGCTGCGGCTTTCCAGTGTGCTGTGTGAGGATTCCTGGAGCTGCTGTCGTGGGCGGCTGTCCTGGCTGCAAGGGTTCACCAGAGCCATGGTGGTGGCCTCATCTGGCCCCTGCCAGGGGGTGCGTTCCCAGGACCCGGAGCTGCAGCAGAGGCCCCTTGTGGTCCTGGTGGGGGGCCTGGGTTCCCTGGAATCGGAGCCACGGCAGCTGCCCTGTGTGTCCCTGGCTGGGGGGTGGGTTCCCTGGAGTCAGAGCTGCTGCTGCGGGTGGTGCTCCATACAGCCCCAGTCAGGGATTCTCCCTGCAGCAGAGTCCCAGCTCTGGGCTGCAGCATCATGTGACCCCAGCTGGTAGGTTACCCAGAGCTGCAGGTGGCACCCCTGTAAGGCTCCAGCTGGGGGGGGGGGGGCCCTAAGCTGGAGCCATAGGCAGTGGCCCCAGCCAGGGGTTCCCTGAGCTGGAGCCTCAAAACAGGGTGCCATGGTTCATGAATATTTGTGTTAATTTGAATATTCATGAGCTTGTCAGGGCAGTGCGCGGTAGTATAATTGAAGGCCTTAAGGTGTGCCACAGTAGAGAAAAAGTTGGGAACCACTGTCCTAAAGTACGCCCCACCAGGTCCTGTCTCCTGCAGTGGGACACCAGGGCCCCAGGGATGCTGCCCCCGGCTCACTCTCGCATTGACAGAGCAGGGATCACTGTTGCCACCTCACAGAGGGGACGCAGTCCTCGGCTGTGGCCCCTCTCCGTACCTGCAGCACCATCTCCTCCAGCGTGAGCCGGCCCACGAGGTCGTCCAGCCGCTGGTCCCAGGGCAGGGTGGGGTCCTGGAACGGGTATTCCTGGGCCAGGCCCAGCCCAGCCCAGAGCAGCAGGGTGACCGCACAGGGCCAGCCCATGGCTCTCAGGATGCAGTGGCGGGCACCAGCTGGGGAGAGATCGCACCATCAATCGCTACAGTGCAGCGGGCACCTGATGGCACCCAGCGGTGGCATTAGCCAGGGATGGCCCGGCAGCTGGTTCTAGCCAGGCTGGGCTCACAGCCCTTCGGGGATCCCCATCAATCCCGCAGCCACCGTCCGGGACCCCCCAGCCTCGCACAGGTGGGTCACCCTTGGGCCCACCCCAGCCCGTGGGTGCCCGGCCCCGATCCGTGCAGCACGTGCTGGTCGGCGCGGCGGGCTGGAAATGGAGCTGACGAGCCTCGGGCAGGGCCCGTCCCCAGCCCCGGGCACCCCCAGCTGGGGCCGCGGTGCCCCGGTAGAGGCAGCACCGGAGAGTCCGGGGGGGGGCGCCCGGAGCCCCGTCCCCGCAGGCTGCAGCACGCCCCGGGGAGCGGCGCGGTTACCGGCGGGACGCAGCGCTCCGATGGCGGCTCCGGAGCAGGGATCGGGGGCGGCGCGCTCGGTTCCTCCTTCTCCAAAGGCGCAAGCGGCCCGCAGCTCGGGGCCGGGCTGGCGAGGTCCAGCCCCTCCGCCTGCTCCGCCCCGGCTAGGGGCAGGCACTTAAAGGCTGACGGTGCCACAGCACGCCTTGGTTTCTTTCGCTGGACTAACAGGGCTGCCCCTTTGGAAGTGGGCTGGAAGCTCGGCCCTGGGGTCTGGCACCGCAGCGATCACTGGCTGGGCAAGGAGCACGGATTGAGTCCTTCAGCTAGCAGCTCAGCCTGGGGACCCTGGGCCTTGATGCCACCAGCACAGGCCGACCTGCCTGCCAGGATGCCATCGGTCTGTTTGCTGCCAGGCATGGAGAGATCCCACACGAGGGTGATGCCGGCAGGTGGTGAAAGGGGCAAAGTGTGGGGCCTCTATCCTGGCAATGCAGGCACCTTTTCTGCAGGCTTAAGCCCTCATGCAGCCCCAGCTAGGGTTACCAGATGTCAGGGAAAAAGGAGGATGTGTCCTCCTTTTTACCTTCATGTGCTCTGTCCAGCAGGCATTTTTAAAATACATGATTTTGTCTGGCTTTTTACTTACAGGTGTTAAAGTATGGTGGAATGCCCTGGAATACTTTATTTTTAGGGGGAAGCGTTCCAGGGCCCCCTAAAAACAGAAGAATATTACATCAATACTACATTCTCTGCATGTGTCCTCCAATGTCCTCCTTTTCATACTTCCCTGTCCTCCTTTCCAGCCTTTGGTATCTGGTAACCCTAGCCCCAGCTGATCTAAGACTTTGTGGGAAACGGGATTTCTTCACTTCCCCCAAAGAGAGGGAAGGAATCAAAGCAGAGGGAAGGAATCAAAGCAGACTGGGCCCCTGGAGAAGAGGAGCTAGCCACCCACCTCATCAAGCCCTTGTGGAGGAGGAAGGGGGTGAACAGCCAGCCTGTGCCCCACAAGCCAGCCAGGCTAGCCCTGCTTTCACAGCCCCTAAGCCCAGCCTTCTTAGTTCACCATGTTCCTGCTTTTCATCCAGGCCTGAGAGCAGCTTCAGCTTGGGAGCAAGGGACTTCTACAAGCTGGCAGACCCCCCCCCCCAGCTCTTCCATAGCTTCTTGGGATTGGACCCCAGCATGGCCCAGCCCAGCCCTTTGCTCTTGTTGGTTGCGTAGACCAGGAGCGGCCCGGAAAAAGATCCAGGGCTCTGGAGCAGACATTCAGGGCTTGTGCACTTTAAGCGTGCCACCGCTGCAGCTGCCACTGGGACAGACTCAGGGCTCTGGTGCTGACATTCAGGGCTCGAGCCCCATAAGCCCGGTGTCAGCAACACCCCTAGTGTAGGCTGGTCTGGGAGAAGGCTGAGCTGTCAGGCTGGGTGCATCTGCTGGTGCAGATACCCTACAGCCCAAAGCCTGCTCAGCCAGCCTGTGTTAGTGCTTCCTGAGCTCTGCCCTCAAGCTGGCTGGGCTGTAGAAGGCTGTGCCTACAATCCGTTTCCCCAGAGGGCCAGCACTTCCAGCCTAGCAGGCTACACAGAAGCTGGAAGGGTATCATTGCACATAACATAATGGGGCTGCTGAAAACCAAGAAACCCACTTCCTTTGAGTCCCACTCATGCTGGGTTCTGTGCCCAGAGCCAGACAGATGGGGGCTGTGGCCATGCCAACAGCAGGGATTGGGGGGAGTGTAATAGAGAGTCCTGGCACTTCCTACTTGGACTGGAAACCCCAGCTGGACAGGGGAGTCTCGGCCTGGCTCTAGTCTCCTGCCTCTTGTGATACTGGAGTAACTGCAATGAGGTCACCTCACCTGGCACCAGGGGAGATGAGAACCAGGTATTGTGCATTGGGCATCAATGGCAGTTGTTGGTCCAGAGTCCTTGCACCACATTGCCAGCAGAGGGCAGGGCTCACTTACATATTGGCTCCAGCAGCCCTTGTCTGTCCTGGGCTGGGCATGGGCAGGGTTACCAGATACCAAAGCATGGAAAGGAGGACAGGGAAGTATGAAGAGGAGGAAATTGGAGGCCACATGGAGAAAATGTAGTATTAATATAATATTCTTCTGCTTTTAGGGGTCCCTGGAATGATTTCCCTTAAAAATAGGGTGTTCCAGGTCATTTCAGCGTACTTTAACCCCTCTAATTAAAAAGCCAGACAAAATCATGTATTTTTAAAATGCCTGCTGGATAAAGAACATGAAGGTAAAAAGGAGGATGTGTCCGCCTTTTGCCTGTCATCTGGTAACCCTAGGTATGGGCCATTACTGGTACTCAATCTCCCAGTGGCACAACCTGAGAAGGAGCAGGTTTCCTGGGCTCATTTGCCCCTGTGATGTATCACAACCCTCCACCTCTGCACTAGGCTCAGGGGCTGTTTGATTCGGAGCCCACAGAACCTGGATAGATTCAATGTGCAAAAGGTGAATGCCCCAGTGCCCCACAGGTCTTATCCCTCCATGCTGCCGTCCTCCACCATCAAATGTCAGCTGTTAGAGGGGCACAGTGTGAGGCCCTCACTCGGCTCTGTGCACTTGGCTGATAGGTGGCCAGATGTTACCCCCACAGCTCACATATTCTGGGGTGCTGGGGAGGAGGCTAGGGGGCTGGGTTGTGCAGTGGATCAGCTGATGTAGAGATGGATGGTAACAGCATATACTGGTTCTGGAGGGCATCCCCTCTGGCCCAGCCTGGGCCCTGTGAATCTCCTGCCCCTCTGTGAAGGGCTGACTCCAGGCAACAGAGCACTGCATGGGGCAGACGGGACTGTCTCGGCGCTGCAGGGTAGCTATGTGTGCCATCATGTCTGCGGCATGGGGAGGTCCAAGAGAACCCCAGAGCTCCAAGCTGCACCTGCCTCTCCTGTTTAACAGCAACGTGCAAGGCCCCAAGGGGATCATTAAGGGGGCCTCCATACCCTGGGAATTCCCAGCCTGATGAGTTTTCAGGCAGATGCTTTGATGGGATCTGAAACCACCAAACCGGTGCCAGCAGCCATGCCTAAAAATGTCCAGAAAGCAATGAGCTTGGGGCTTACAAGCACCCTACAGTAATAACCAGCAGGTCAAACATGGAGCAACCACAACCACCCAAGTTCCCCAGCAACACCCCCTCCATTAGAGAAGCAGCATTCATGGCCAACCCTGCACTAATGGAGCAGTTAGGGAAAGTGGAACGTGATTACCTGAGAAGATTTCAGGCTCTTGCTTCTAATTATACCCTGAGCAAGGAAAGCCACGGCAACACCATGCCTCAGGCAGTTTGTGGGTGGTGGGTGGAGTAGGTAGGATAGGGTGGCCTGTGTCTTTGCCCCTCCCTGCTGGTAAAGGCCTCCCCCAGGTTTCCCACGAGCCAGCTACTGCCCTGCGCAAACAGCTGGCTCCCTCTCCAGCACTGAACGTAGAGTGGCCAGCAGTGCCTGCCCTGGCTCAGCTCACCTCTACCTGCTGAATGGGACAGAGGGTGCAGAGGTGCCCTTGAGGAAGTTAGCTCCATCTGCATGGATAATTAAAAAGCTGCATGGAGAACAGCTGCCAAGGCACGGAAACTGCCCTCTGGAGAGGGTACGGCCTTACATGCACCCACAAATCTTCCAGCATAACTCTTTGCATACACAGAAACTCACGTTTGCAGCTGCACTCAGATTTGCATAAGCTACCTTATAAAAAACAAACTCATTGTGTGGCCCATCGGAGCTCTGTTCCTTGGGTTTCCCCTGGCCCCTGGCATCCAGGAGAAGTAAGGACTCAGCAGAAAAAGGTTCTGCCACCCTGTCCATTCTTCCCCATCCCCATCTCAAGTGTGACTCCCATCTAAAGACAAACAAGGAGTCCTGTGGCACTTAAAGACTCACAAATTTATTAATTGCATGAGCTTTCATGGGAGAAAATCTCACTTCATCAGACTCTTTGATGAAGAGGGATTTTCTGCAGCGAAAGCTCATTCAATAAATAAATTTGTTAGTCTTTTAAGTGTGACAAGACTCTTTGTTTGTTTTATTGAATTAGACTAACACAGCTGCTCCTCTGGAACTTTCCATCTAAAGGACTCTCTGCAACATGTCCATTAACTCTGGAGGCTGGGACCTGCTCTTGGCGCCAACCCCTCTGTTTCCGCTGGGACTGTGGCAACATGGTTTCCAGACAGAGCATGTGGCCGATTGAGAGTCTGCAATAGTTGTGGGATTTAATCTTCACAATGGGTACATAAGAGAAAACCCCCTCCTCCCATTTTATCTGTCATATAGACCCCACTCACTCACGCACCCACAGCCATGCCCTCTAGTGATGCTTTATCCAAACAACTGGATGCAACTATTGTGAGTTCCCACCCCAGCTCCCCAAGAACCAGCAGGATGCATAGGATGTGGGAGAAGATTAAGACATAGCTTTGGGGTGCTTGAGGCAAGCGGCAGGGAGTCGCTGGCAAGAGGGCTTGTCCTCAGCTATGGCACTGCCCAGGGTCCCAGCTCCACTGGGTGGAGGGACTGCAGCCAGGCCAGGGCACAGCAGGTATCCATAGCACTTTGCAAGCTATCCTTTTGAGTTGAGTCCCTGTTAGTGCAGATTCTGCCATGCAGGAGCCTTCAGGGACAGCCCAGCCCCAGCCTGCTGCCCACCCTCAGCCTCTCAGAAGTCCACAGGCCGGATCATCATGGTGGTGGTCTTGAGTCTGTGACTGGGCCCCTTCCAGTAGTGCCACTTCATGCCGTTGTAGTGGCCCATTGTGGAGCTGGCAGGGTAGTAAATCCCATTCAGGTTGGAGGGACCACAAGCATCGAACCACCAGCCTGCAGGATGGAGGAAGATCAGAGAGCTGGCATACCAGTGTGGGCCCTCAGGGAAGGTAGGGCGTGTTCCACAGACTCCTCTCCCAGCTCTGGCTCTTGTGGAGAGGGGTAATTTCTTGCCTGGTGCTGCCTAGAGAAGACCCCCCTTTCCACACCCAAAGCCCACCAACACACTCATGTTCTTGTGCCCACCCATTCTGGGCCTCCCTGTGTAGCTTCTCAGTACCACAGTAGCTCCCGTGGGGGAACTGCTAGGTGCTGCCAGAGCTGGAGTCATTAGGGTGAGGAGAAGACAAGAGGAAGGGGGTGTCAGTAGCAGGGGGTGCCAGCCAGGCAGAGAAGGGTCATTGTTTCCTGGAGGCAGCTCCAAGGAGAGTAACATCATAATTCATGTATAGCCTGGGCTGGACGACAGGTGCAGCATGTCACTGGGGAGAGAGACCCTGGAGAATACACAGTTGGGCTGAACAGGATCAGATCCCTGCCAGGGGAATTAGCGGGGTGCTGCCAACAGGCACACAACAGAAGAGGCCCAGGTCCATGTCTACCAGCCTCACCCTGCCTTTCAAGGTCAAGCACGTGGGGGTCCTCAGCAGCCCACCCATGCATGTGCCTGCAGACACCAGGGAACTGCATGTGCCCCCACCACATCCCCTGGGGGCACTTACCTCCGGTTGCCATCTGGGCACACTTGCAGCCACATCGGTCGTTGTCAGCATCCTTAGTGCTGAAGGCCGTCCCTGAGGGGCTGAGGCTGCTGGTCCTCCCAGCTGTCCCACTGTAGTCCTGCACGTGGAGCCTGGGGGGAGATGAATACAGGTGAGACCCACCAGAGCAGCTGGAGCAGGGCCACGCTCCCAGGAGATCAGAGACACAGGCCACGTGGGCACTGAACAAGGCAGGGATGGCAATGGACAGCACAAGGGGAACAGACTGAGGAGGTGTTGGAGACCCCCAGTCTTTCTGTGGCATATTCTTGGCTGAAGCCAGCCAAGCATTTGGAAATTCCACTCCCCAGTGATCCTAGGTGACATAGACACTATGCAGTCAGCACAGACACCTTGGGAAACCACAGCACAGAGCTCTACTGCCAGCCAACACACAGCAGGGCTATGCCTGCCATTTGCTACAGGCCTAAGGCCATAGCTTTTGTTTTCCTGACGGGGGGCACAAAGGGCCATTCTGCTTCTTGAGTGATGGGGGTGGGCACCACACTCAGGCCTGAATGCCAGAGATGTCTTGCAAGCCTGCATGAGGCTGGGAAGCACAGATGGTGATTAGTACTGGCCCCACGGAAACAGCTACAGTCCTTTGTAGTTCCCTGTAGCACCTCCTGGCAACCCAGTAATGCCATGTCACCCCTGCCTCTGCTTCTCTTGGTTTTAGTAAGCCCAGTGAGGCATGTCCAATGAACAGCACCCTTCAGGGGTCTAGTTTATTCTGTCCTCAGTATCACTGGGATACACCAGACTATGCTCCTAACTGTCCCAAGAGCTTCCCTTCCTAGGTGATTGTTTTCCACAGCTTCCCTCTTTGGGGCTGGGCTGTGGTTTAGGCCAGCCAGAGGGCTTTTTGCCACCTTCTCCTCCAGCCTCACTTTTCCCAAGCAGTCCTTCCTTGGCTGCTGCCTTCTCTCCACTCACTCAGGGCTCTGCTGGTGCCTTTCCGCTGCCTGTGGCCTACAACCAACTGCCCAAATGCAGACAGACACAGTCCTAAACCACTGGACTTTGTGAGCAGCATCAGACATGGGAAGAGGGGATCATGCCCCCTTCCCTCCCAACCAAGAAGATTCTGCAAAGGGACTACCTGGGCATGACAGGCCTCACATTGTGCCCATTGCACCAGCTGGGCGTGGCCTTCTTTGGTGGGAATGGGATGCATGGGGATCCAGAAGTCATGCCAGATATCCTGAGGGCTCTGGCACAACGTGTGTGCACGATTACAGGAGCTGTAGTTTCCCAAACAGTATTGTCCCCCAGCCGTGCGCTGTCCCTGCCCTTTCCCGGGGAAGGTTCCATGTTCTGCAGAGCCAATGTTTGTTTTGCTTCTGTCTCACACAGAAACCTGCTCCCTAAAACAAACTGCCTGAGACGGTGTTATTTTGTTTGGCAGGGGGGCACACTGAGTCTATTGTTTTCACTGAGTGCTGACGAGCTGAGGCTGCAGGATGCTTTAGAGGTAAGAGGACAGGCTTCCCACCCACTGTGTTCACAGACACAAATATTATCACTGGTGGACATCTAGGAGTGGTGACTGTGTTTGGACCTACTTCCAGATCAGGGAGAAACCTACCCCCGGGCTTCATTGCACAGCAGCTCTGATGTGCCAGCAGTTCAGGTTTTCAAGAGGTATCTCTGCTCCAGCTGCTGTTGCTGTGGCTAGCCCTGGAGACCAAGATATGGCCTTCAGATGGACAATGACCCTTTTCTGCTTGAGGAGCAGCTATCCAATATAGCCTAGGAATGAGCAGCTCACAGCCTCCTGCTGCTACCCCTGGGCTGTGTGCTCCAAGCTCCATGGGTGGTAATGGCCACTCTGGGGTGCTAGGCTTGGAAAGGGAGCTGCTGGCGTTGCTTTGGATGCTGTCACGGGCCAGCCTGTCTTAGCTAGATGGAATGCAAGGGGCTGAGCAAAGAGCCTGCCATGGAGCTAGGGCAGCTGCTGGACATGGGTTATTACCCATGACCTTGTGTTTGCTGGGGCCGATTGCCAAGGAGGTCTTGGCGGGAGCCCTGCTGTTCGTGGCACAAAACCAAGACATTATCATATCAAACTGTGCACATGATGCCATGATGGAAAGGAAACAACTCTCAGATGTTTGCAGATGGAATTACACAGCATTCCCAAATTGCAGCTGCCCCAAAATCCAGGATAAAAATGCTTCTAAGAGTCCTGAAAAATCTGCCTCTCTCTGGCTTCTCAAAGCCAAATTATCAGTACTTGGGGAAAACCTGATGGCTCAGACAGATGGAGAATGTGCATGATCCACAATCAAGGAACCCAGTCCCCACTCATTACCAGGCATGTGGAGCTGTGATGGCCACTCCAGTAAACATTACCTGTGTTCACTGGAGAGGCCATTTAGAACCTGACCCAAAGCCATGGCAGTTACTGGACAGACTCCCACTGGCTTTAGGTGAGGCACAGACTAAGATTTCTTCCCTCATTATAGAGATCTTGAATGAGGAGTGTGGGACTTGGTCTGCCAACCGCAGAACCCACTGGAAAAATGCTGGGTTTTTTTCTGGCTTTAAAGAAGCATTGACCATTAGGACTGAGGTGCTGTCAAGTTTTGCAAAGGGCATGTTCTTGGCTGCTACAGATCAGCCTGCAGGGCACGGAGTGTTTTGCTGTGGGGAGTGTGTGTGTGTGGAACTTAGGGTCAGATCTTCTTAAAGCACTGCTCACATCCATTCTGATGTAGGTGTGTACGTGCCGCAGTGCACGGTCATCCAGAAAGTTTTTGCCCTTAGCCTGTCACCATAGGGTCAGCAGCCAATGCTCCCTGGAGTCCCACGCATGGGCCACAGTATAACAGGTGCTGCTGACCCTGCCCCCTCCTTCAGTTCCTTCTCTCTGCCCAGGTGGTGGTTTTTGCCCCACTCATGAGGCTGGCAATGTGCTTAGTAGAGAGAACAGGATAAGTCACTTCATCTCCTTCCACAGAAATCTCTCAGCTCCATTCCTAAGTTTAGCCATGAGAACTCAGGTGTCAAAGCCAGAGTGGGTGAAGACAGGGGGGTCCCTGGAGTCCTGCAGCATGGACAAAATCCCATTTGGGACCAACAGGCCTTTGAAGAAGGACCATCCATCCAGGGGTGCTTGGGGCTGGCTTCTCAAATGACAGGAGCACAGGGATGGAGATGAAATATCACAGGCTCTCTCCAGAGACTGGGGCCATGTGTGTGGTGGGAATGCCCCTGGGGATGAAAAGTCTCTGTGTAACCAGAGCACCTACCCATTTAAGGTCCAGGCAGGGGTTAAAGTATAATTTGGCAGGCCCTGGAACCCTCCTAAATTTCCAGGCCCCCTTCCTGCCCATCCAGGACCTCTTCCTGCATGTCCGGGCCACCTTCACACACGTTCAGGCCCCCTTTACCCAACTCAACTACTGCCCCCCCCCAATCTAGCTACTGCCCCCAAAATGCCTGGCCCCCATCAGACACCTCCTTCCCCATGTCCTCCTCAGCCTCAATCCCCATTCCCCAAGCTCCATGCCCCCACGTCCCCACTCCAGCCCTCCTAACCCCTCAACCCCAGCTCACCCTTCATCACTCCACCCCCTTCAGCCCCCCAACCCACTCCATACCTCCCCAGCCCACCATCCTGACCCCTTCTCCCCCTTCCCACACTGAGCTGCCCGAGGGGAGGCCAGGCTCTGCCTCGTGCTAGCTTACCTTCAGCAGCACGCGGACTCCTGAGGGCTGGCTGGGGCAGGGGAGAATTGCCCCTTTTTCTCCCTCTAGGCTGCGCAGCCTGCGCATGCGCAGGGGGGCCAGCTGGCACATCACAGCAGGGCAGGCATGCCTCCCCTCTTCCTGGACTGATGCCTGCCCAGCTGGAACGTGCCAGTTCAGTTATCTATTTTTAGGGTTCCCAGAATGCTGGGCCCCCTAAAATAGACCCAGCATTCCAGGGCCCCTAAAAATAGAAAATGGAGCTGGAACGCTGCATTCTGCAGCCCACTATTTTAAATGCTGGACCCCAGAAAGCAGCACTCTGGCTCCATTTTCTATTTTTAGGGGCCCTGGAACACTGGCCCCCTAAAAATAGTGGGCCCCAAAACACAGTTCCGGTGTGTTCCAGCCCACTTTAATCCCTGGGTCCAGGGGCTAGGGCTGGCCATCCCCATGGAGCTAGCCCTGCAATGAGGTCTGGCTCTTCCCAGGTGAGGTGTGAGGGTTAGTGACACCTAGGCATGGAACTGCTGATGGCCTAGGCTCATACAAAAGGCAGCAGAAAGCTGCAGAGAAAGAGAGTGCTGAAGGGAAGACAGCAAGAGCGAAGTTGGAGCAAGACTTCAGCAGAGGCCTGCCATGGTGGAAAATGGCTGCTGGGAGGGAGTCAGAAATGCTGTGTCTTCAGGGAAAGGCTCCAAGCAAGGGAGGCCTGAGAGGTCTCAGCAGGAAAGCCTACACCTACACATTTGCTACAGATTTGAGACCATTCTTTTGTGAACAGTTTCATTAGGTTAGTAAAGCTTGCCCCCAGAAGGAGTGAGCAGAATGAGAGAAGATGAGAAGGGGGAAAACTGAGGCAGGCATCCTGCTGTGCAACCTCAGGCCACAGGGGTGGTGCTGGGGGGACAGTTGACCCATGCACAGTGCACAAAGGGCTTCTGCTTCAGCACTGGAAAGATGGGATTCTCAAGCCCCCTGTGCTCATGAAATTTCTCTGCAGCATGGGATGGGAATGCACAGATATACCTCCACCACTGGATGGAAGACCCACACGGGGGCCGATCCTGGCTGTTCAGGAGCAGGTGGGGCAAGTGGATTGGGCAACACCTGAATTGCCATTGGGGAAGGGGTGAGATCATCACCCTTGATGCACAAACCAACCAGCTGGTCTGGAGAAAGTTGGACCAAATGAGACTCACCGGTAGCTCTGCTCCTCGCTGCCCAGCTGGAAGTGCTCATACAGGGAGTAGGCCTCGTTGCTGTCCCAGTCGCGCAGTTGGATTCGAAGGGTATACGAGCCCTGTGTAGTGAGCTGGTGGATGAAGTCATTTCCCAGCCAATGCTCTCCAGAGGGAGAGCCAAAGCCCTGCACAGAAAGAACAGCAACCCAGTGAAGCCAGGGGGCCAGCCGGTGGCAATGGTTCAGGAGATGGGACTCGCCTGGCCTTGCACTTAGCAGCTGCTACCAGGGAAAACAGAGTTCCTGCTTTGTGATTTCTGTGTTGCCAGGGGCCAGCCCTCCTCTGCGCTGTGGGAACTAAAGAGTGAGGCACAGTTAACACAGTTTCTACCCTGGCCCTTGGGAACAGGCCCTCCCTGCCCCCCACATGCAGGGAAGTGCCTGGGGAGCAGGGACAAGCTGAAAACAATTCTCCCAGGACAAGGGGAGACCCAGCGCTAGGGAACCAGATGCTGGCTGCCCTGAGTCCTGACTACTCCTGATCGCTGGCATCTCAGCTGGGAATGAAAGGGAAATTCTCTAATCCGATTAGCTTTCTGGCCCAGGCTTGCTGAGCAACAGTCCAGATGGGGAGGTGTGGTTCTATCAAAACCGCGCTGTGGTTTCCAGGGCCAGCTGCAGCCAGCCTCCTGGGTATGCCCACGTCGTGTGAGCTCTGCACTAAGCCAGCTCCTGTCCAGCTGTGGTGCCTGGGGAACAGCTTCTTGTGGGCGGCCTCCCTGCCAGCACAGAGGTTTGGGGACCTGCCCCCCCCCACAGCACAGCCCTCTCTGCTGGAGGTCCCCTCGCTTCACAGTGGGACCTCCTGACCGTGGGTAGGTGAAGTGGGGGGTGGGGTGCTGGGCAAAGGGTCTGAGCTAGACTCTTCAGTTTCTATGACAGATTCTGCAACCCCTTGCCCCATGGAAAATTGCCCTGACCCTGCAGCAGAAGTGGCTAATCCTCCTCCCTGCAGTGCAGGGGCAACCTTGCTCTTCATCCCTTCCCCCATCACAGGGTTCCTGTTTGTGGCATCCCCGTATCCCAACAAAGGCCCTCACCACATGCCCTGAACAATAGGCTGGTAACCTCTGCTCCTCGTCTTCCTCCCCACGTGCTGCAGGCCACTG
The DNA here is from genome assembly GCA_007922195.1 of Podocnemis expansa. Taxonomy (NCBI): domain Eukaryota; kingdom Metazoa; phylum Chordata; order Testudines; family Podocnemididae; genus Podocnemis; species Podocnemis expansa. The sequence goes on along the minus strand of ML681963.1, from coordinate 55,649,309 downwards.
GGGCCCCAGGCAAGGAAGCAAGGGCCCTTCACCCCTGGGAACTGCCTGGCTATTCCTAGCCGGCACGGGAAGCTCTTCCTGCTCCGGTGAGAGGAAGTGCCGGTGCTCCCACACCCCAGCCACACAGGGGTGGTGCTGGCTGCTGGCAGGACAGGGGAGTCTTACATGTTTGTATTCCTTCCAGGTGCGGTGGAAGTCCTCGGAGCCATCCTTCCGGTGCTGGATGACAGTCCAGCCTCCCCCACTGGTCTCCATGTCGCAAAATGCCTGGAAAGGTACAGCAGGATAAGTTCAGCCACCCCATGAATCAGCACAGTACACACCAACTGGAGCCAGCCTTTGACTGAGCAGTTCCTGTGGCCAAAGCAGGGCTATTTTATGATGCCCAGGGCAGGGCCTCAGCCTTGTGACTGATGCCAGGGGAATGGGCTGTGGTGTGCAGGAGAGGCAGAGCAGATCTGTGGGATAGATGATGGGGGGGGTTGTTACAGTTTGACAAGCACTATTTTTCAGGGCTGTGGCATCCCACTGCACCCAGAGGCAGGAACAGAACCCAGGAGTCCTGGCTCCCGCCCCCTACTTTACTCACTTGCCTCCGGCTGCCACTCGCCCCACCAATTGGGTGTAAACAAGCAACATCAAGTTGGGGGCTCTGCCAGCAGCCATGGACTCGGACATCACATACCATCCTTGGGCCAAGCCTTCAAAGGGCTGGGGTGGGTAGGGGCCTGGATCAGCCAGCCAGTCACCATGCTCACAGACTCACCCTGGTGGTGGCTGTCGAGTTGGGGAAGCGCAGCATGTAGACTCTGTTGGCACGGAGGCCTGATTTGTATGCATCCCTGCAGTCCCTGAACACTTTCTGCTCATCCTTGAGGGCTGGGGAGATTTCTGTGTGGAGCAGACCAGGGGACACTCAGCTCTCCCCCTTTCTGCTTCAATTTCATACGCTGCTCTGGGGAGCCAACCCCACCAACCTCCCTTTTTGAGAACCTCTCAGCCCTGCACAGCTTTAGCTGTGCATCCAGACAGCAGGCAGCCCTGGGACTTGCTCTTGCACACCTTTTATTAGCAGTCATGCAGCTGACACTACAGGGTCCTAGCCACATGGACCCTAAGCTGGGCACCAGCTGCCTGAGTGGAGCAAACTGCCTAGAATCTGCCAGCGTCTGCTGGGCCAGGAACCCACAAGTGGTGGCAATTCTCAGCAGGTGTAAACCCAGCTGGGCAACTCCTAGGCCAGCTCTGTGGGAAGGGATGAGACATGGTGGTGAAGGGCTACGCCCATAGTCCCACAGGAAGCACAGCCAACCCTGAGACTGCTCAAGTAAAGCTGTAAGAGAACAGCTTGAGTTGAGGAGCAAGTCCCCCAGCACTTCCCCAGTCCAGCACCAAGAAAGCAGGGTCTGTGCTGGGGTTAGACCCCTAATCTGCCGTTCCCAGCCCCCCCAGTACTAACGGTTGCACTGAGAGATCAGGCCCATGAGCTGGTGCATGGTCTCCAGGAGAGACACTTGCTGTCTCTGCAGCATCGTGTGGTTGGCTGAGGCTGTGGCGAGCTGCTGCTCCAGGTTCTGAATGAGCTGGGCTTGCTTGGACAAAAGGTCCTGCATCTCCAGCTTCTCGGCCTTGATCCCTCGGAGCACCTCCTCGTGTTTGCCTTCCGCATCAAGGACTTTCTTTTCCAGGAAGCTGGGAGGGGGGATTGAGAAGGGTGGGAGAAAAAGAGGAGCCTTAAAGAGAAAGAGCCAAGGAGGGCTGAGCCTGCACTTTGCTGGGACCTTTTCCAGACTCCCAGTGTGACCTGGGGAAGTCTCCTCAGTTCTCACCTACACACCGGGAACAACTGCCTAGCCTTACCTCAGAGAGGGCAGAGTGAGAGGATAAACATACTAAGGACTGCAAGGAGCCCAGACACCATGGGTATGTCCACACAGGCTTATTTTGAAACAACAGAGGTTGTTTCGAAATAAGAAGCAGCATGTCCACACGACGCACTGTTATTTCAAAACTGTTAAACCTCGCATCTAATCGAAATAACCGTTGTTTCGAAATGGTTGTTTTGAGACAACGGTGTTTGGACACGTTGTTTCAAAACAACACCATTGTTTCGAAACAACTGTTTCAAAACAACATGTCCGAACGGCCTTGTTTAGAAATAACTATTTTGAAACAAGGGCTATTTTGAAAGCAGGCTTTCCCTTAATTCGAATTAACAAACTGTTAATTCGAATTAACTTATTTTGAAATAAGGACTTTATTTCGAAATAACTCATTTCAAAATGGGTTATTTTGAAATAAGGATGTATGTGTGGACATAGCCGATGTGTGAGACAGCAAGGCCAAGAGGCAGCTGGAGAGTGAGCGAAGGGAAATATATACACTGTGGAATGATCCAGGCCTTTTTCCCAGTGAACTGAGGGAGCGTCAGTTAGGGGTATCTGAGGCCAGTGAAGGCCCAGCCAGCAGCTGATAAAATCCCTGCTCCAGGCAGGTAACTGGGGAGTGGTAGAGACTGATGAGAAATCCAAGAGAACAAAGTGCAGGAGAATGCTAGGGGTAGGTTGCCTGCTGAACCCTAGAAGATGAAAGGATTGGGGGGGAGTAGCAGTCGGAAGCACTGGTGGCAGTGCATATCCACTACTACCAGGGCCTCAGGACTGGAACCCGGAGAAGTGGGTGGGCTGTGTGTGGCCATTGCTTGGAGACAGGGGCAATGCAGGGCACCCTGAACCTACACAAAAAAGAAAAGTGCAGGACCCACAGTAGCCGAGTCAGCAATTTGTCACACAGGGTAAGGGCAGATGAGGACCAGGTACTCAGAACATGTACGGTCTTTGCACCGCTGCCCGTGACAGGTCCTGACGTGCAAGGGTCTGGGTTCTGTCTTTGACACCCTTGTTGCACAATGCTGCCAGCCCCTGTCTTTCCGAGCACCAGCCATGCATGAGCTTTTTTTTTTTAAAATCAGCCTTCTGTGTATGGAACTGACAGGGGACACATTCTCAAGCTCTGCCTTGCACCCTTTGATCACAAGCACAAAACTCAGCATAACACAGGGCTCACACTTGGCAAGCTCACAAGCCTTCTCCTTTCCCAAACACAAGGAGCTGGCTGGGAACAGGTCATCTGATGTGGTGAAGGCCCACAAACCCTTTAATGACCAGGAAAGGCTTTAGCGGAGGCCCCTCTTCCAGACAGGGCAGATTGACTGGCTCTGAGGCAGGTTCTGCCAGCTCAAGTGCCTGGTGTCTGGTATGCAGGGTTTACAAGGGAGAATGCTCCCAGGAACGTAAATCTGTCACCTCCCATTAGGGGCTCTAAGTGGGCTCTGTCCCATTCCCGGTACCTACACTTGACACAACCCTGTGGCAGCCCTGTGATGTGCAGTGCAGAGCTGTCTATCTCCAAGCTGTCCTCCTCCCCTCACCCCATGTCTTGTGGTCACTGAACACCAGAGACAACATCCTAGTTAGACATGGTTGGGGAGGAAATATCTTTTATTGGACCAACTTCTGCTGGTGAGGGGGACAGGTGTTCAACCCACACAGAGCTCCTCTTTGGGTCTGGGGCAGCTACTCCCAATATCACACAGCTAAATGAGAGGTGGCACAGATTGTTTCACATAAGTAGTGAGCATATATTGCTAAGGGCACAGACAATGTCTGCAGTCACCCGACAAAAAGAGGACCCTAGTGCAGATTGTTGTAACAAGTTTGTCTCTCTCACTAACAGGAGTTGGCCCAATAAAAGGTATTTTTTCACCCATCTCATCTCTCTGATGTCCTGGGACTGACCTGGCTACAACTACTCCAGGTGTTTATTTACAGTTCAGTAAGGCAGCTGCTGCTTGAGTTTCAGATGCTGTCACCCACCTTCCTACCCTGCACTCCAAGAAAAGGGAGCAGAATGCTTGCCTGGAGGCACTTCTGGGAATGTAGGTCCTAAGGTGAGATGAGAACTCCACAGCTATGAAGTTTGGGATCCATTTTGCAAAACAGAAGTTGTGAGCTGTGGCTGCTGCACCATCTTGGACTTTTTTTTTTTCCCCTTCCCCTGGTTGCTCTTCAAGCCAAAGCAAGAACTTCACCCAAACAAGCATCTTTATTATGACCACAACCCAGGCTGCCAGTTAATTAGAAATATAGGGCCTTGCACTGAGATTTTACTGAATTTGCCATCAAAAATACTATAAATGAAAGGGGGAAATGTTCCACAAAATGTCAGAGAGTTCCCTGAAATCCAAAACTTCTGTCATGTCGTATGGGCCAGATGCTCACTTGGAAGGTAACATCACTGGAGCTCTGTGATTTTACAGCAGCTGAGGATTTGGTCCTAGTAACTCTGTGAAGACCTAAACCAGGCTGGGTTCTCCTGTTCCTGTGCTGTCTGGCAGACAGCCCCATCCCAACATGGTACAGTCTTACTCAGAGGTTTTTTGTTTTTTGGGTTTTTTTTACCTATTCTTCTCCTGGATCTTGTTTATTTCCTGTGTCTGCAGCAGCAGCTGTTTCTCCAGCCTGTTAGTGGACAGAGAATTCTCCAGCAGTTGGATCTCCAGCCTTGAGGTCTGGTTGAGAACCTGGGATAGGGGAGAATTAAAGGAAAGAAAATAGATTGGGATGTCCAGGAAGGGATGAGATCTGAAGGGATGGTGGGTTTGTTTGGGAACCATTCTCCAAAACCCAGGAGGAGTAGCCTCCATGGGGAAATGGATTTTGGCCCCAAATTTGGGTGCTGAGGATGACCCTGGGGATTAGATTTCCTCTCACAGTAAAGGGTGGATTTCCAAGGGCTCAGCACCCTCAGTTGGGACTGGATTTCCCAGAGAGCTCAGCTCCCATTTAGACACCAAAAGAAAGGGGTTCACCTGCTTGCAACGTGCTTAGCAATTTCACAGTGTCCAGCCTAAATCTCCTGAGTGCTCCATGGTGCCCTCTAAAACTCTCCCCAGGGATCAGGGAGAAGCTGCCTGAATTCCCAACCATGCCAGTTGTGCACTTGTCATTGAGGCATCTGCCTTGGAAGTAGCATCAGATTCCACTCCACTTGTTATAAAAATCTCCAGCAAAAAGTACAAATCACAAGGCAGGGAGGAGAGCAAGATTCAGCGGAACATGCTCTATTGGGCAGGAAAGCACACTCAGCCCTGGTGTGAGCAAATGCAACCTCAGCAAGACTGTGGAGTCACACTCCAGGGCAGAGCACCTGAGAGAAAGTTGGGAAGACAGCACAGTCAGCTGGTTACCTGTGTCTCCACCTCAGTGAGCTTGCGGGTCTGCTCCACCGTCTGGCTAAGGAGGCTGCTGCCGATCTCCAATATGGCAGCAGTGTGGTTCTGCACAGCATGGAGCTGGATCTCAGCTATCTCCATCTTCACGTTCTCTTGGATGTAGCTCTCCAGCTGGGAACAACAGCAAAAAATCAAGGCAGGGGTTGGTGAGAAATAACCATTTCCCCCAGCACTAGGGGTTCACATGGTGCACTGACACAGTAGGTAATGGTATGACACTGGTAGATAAAAGCCATGCTGAGCTTATTAGAAAAAGTTTAGCTTAGTGTGCTGACTTGGTTGAAGGCTACAAACCTATTGTCCATCTGTCCATCCATCTCCTTACATCTTCTGTGAAACATGTAACATGAACAGTCCCCAGGAAACATGCCCCATCTCCAGTTTCGCAGGTTACCGTCAGCCAGAATGTATGTTATGTCTGAGCTGCTCCACACATGTTGGGCAAGTCCTCCTTCCCCACCCTGGAAAGGTTGAGGCAGTGCTACCCAGTCCCCATTTCCCAGATGTGACAGGTGTAAAGACGTGAAGTGGGAGTGCCTGCAGTCAGACATGGCAGAGCTGGGAATGGGTTTCAGAGACTGGCTTGTTCTCTAACCACTGAACAGCTCTCCCTCCCTGCGCTCCTTCCACTGGAGGGGATATGTGGTAAATGAAGGAGCATGAGAAGCACCCCCATTCATTTCTTGCTGCCAATTCTTTTGTCACTGACCCTCCCACCCCCACCCCAAAGACCTTGGTGAGGGGGCAGTATTTGTTTTGCACTCAAGGCCTTGCTGCACAAACACTTCTCTCTGTCCTGTTCATGCAGGCAGCATGCCCTGGTGATGTATAAATATGACTGCCCCTGCGGTCATTTGCCAAGCTTCCTTTCACTGTGGCAGGGGAGTGAGGAAGGAAACTCTGCTCCTCACATGCCCAGCCATGGCTCCTCTTTGCATGTCTGAGTTGAGAGCGCCAGGGCACAATGCACCAGGGTAAGGGCTCAAACCTGTGCATAGCAGGCATCTCATTGCAGTACACAGACTTCCTCAATGGCTTGTGAGCTCTCTGGGGCAGGGACCATCTGCTGGTGCACTGGGGTCCTCAGTCATCACTGGGCTTCCTTGGTGTTATTATCATACTGCACTTATTAACGCTGCCCCTCCCACTCACAAACCAAGAACATCCTCCAGAGCTCACAGGGCTCCATGGTGTTGGTGTTGCAGAGACTAATGAGATGGATCCTGAATCCAACATCATAAGCCGAGCAGAGGATCATAGAGGGGCATGAGGTTGAACCTGCCTCTGAGTTTGCATTTTAGCGGGTGCGAGAAGCTCCTGTTTGATATTCAGAGACCCTAGGCTTGCTGTCCCCTTGAAGGCCTGAGCAGGGACATTGATTCGTTGTTGAAAAACAAGCCAGAAGATGATAGCCTTTGAAATGGCTGTGAAATGCTGCTGGTCTCCAAGGGCTTTCAAAGCGGGGAGGAGCTATTAAGCTTTAAAAGGGGAAGAGAAGAAAAAACCCCAAACCTTCCCACAGCCTTGTTTTGCTGCTGTCTGAAACAGTTGGAGGGGGAGAGTAAGGAGGGGGGCTCTTATCTCTGACAAGCTGCTATGTTGCTCTCATCACGGAGGCTGCTGCATTGGCAGCCTGACCCACTGTCGCTGCAAATTCTGCGCTCTCTTCATCCATGTAGCTGGGACTAGGCCAAAATTGGATGAGGGCTATACGCCCACCCACAAAGGAATGAGTGGGGTTGGAATGGGGCACTGCAGGGGCCTGACTCCTGGTTCTGGGGATGGGGAGTTCCCTCAGGGCAGGAGAGCCTGCAGAAGGCCCTGTTGGGCTAATGCGCACCTAAGTGCTCAGTCAGTCAAATAATGCTGGGCTGGGGCTGTGAAACACTGGAGAGCACTTCTTGCTGGACATCTGGGTGGTGACAGGGCTGGCTTGGCGGCGAAACAGTTTCTGCACCTGCAGCCAGGTTCACACTTTGGGGAATAATGTCTATAACAAGAAAGGAAAATAAGGGTCTGAGCCAAAGTCCATTGGTCAGTGCACACACTGTAGTGGGCTTTGGCTCAAGCCCTAGTCAAATTTCCATTTTGTGTTTCATCCCACTCCAGAACCATAGCTGGGGACCTTCATCCATCCTCCCTGCTCCTGCCTTCTCCCAGACAGACATTTCTGTTAGTCCCCGTGCAAGGGAAAAGGAGAGAAGGAAAGAAGTCCAGACAATGGATGGAGTTAATGCTCTATTCACTGGAGACAGGATTGTCGTGCCTGCTGTGCCTTGGGACAGTCAGACAAATAGAGAGCAAAGATGCCTTTAGACTCTTGGCTACATGGTATCAAATCCCTCCAAGTTTCCCAGCTCAGAAGCCAAGGTGCAGATCAAACTTAGTGATGTATGGTGTCTGCCTTCATTTCTCATGGGTCTGCCACTGCAAGCCAGCTCAGAGCACAAACAGGAAGCTGGTCAGGCTGCTGCCCAGTGCCTCAGAGACTTGGCCATGTAAGGCAATGTCAGAGGGTCAGTCACAGCCGGGGAGCTCCTGCTGGCTTTTGTTGCTCCCAGCAGTGAGAGTGAAGGATAGCTCAGCGCCCAGCAGTTAGCCTCCTCAGAGGTCAGCCCAGCAGTGGGCTCCCTTGCTGGTCTCCTGTGGTGCTCAGAGGCTTGGTCGTCTGTGTGTCTAGGCTCTGCAAGGTGTCGCAATGGCTGGCTCATGTAGCCAAGCTTGGATCTGCACAAGAGTTGTCAGCAGTGGGAGAGGTAGGTCTGTGGGGCTGGATGGGGCCCTGGCCATTGTGGGGCCATCACCTTGAAGGGGCCCTTGGGATTCACAAATGACAGCCAGGTGCACAGGTGCATGTGGCCTAAGAGCGGGGCCAAGTCCAACCTGGTGCCTGGTTTACTGCATCACTTTTTCCCTCTGTCATACAGACATAAAAAAGGACATACTTAAATCCCTAAACTCTTGCTGGAGCCCATCCCACAGTAATGCAGGATGGGCCTCGCTTTGCAGTGACTGGTTTAAACTTGTACAATCTGAGTTATTTTTATACTCCTCAGACCCATCAACTCTCTCCTGAAATGGCAAAACTCTCATGCGGTTTTCGTCCCAAGAAGCTCAAACTCTGATATTTCCTGCAAAACTGCAACATAACAGCAAACCAAACCTCCGATTTGAGTCCAGTTGATTTTGACCAGGGCCTGGGGTCTGTGATGAATCCCAGAAACAGGAGCCAGTTAATAAAAATTAACAACCTAGCTCCAGAGGCACCCTGCATAATTTGGCCACTTCTGTTTACAGAGCCACAATGGCTGGAAAGTGCTGTCTGACCGCACTTCCCGAACCATTCTTTCTAGGAACACATCCCATAATAACAGGCCCAACGTGACATGTGGATAGAAAAGAGCTGTCTCTTGCATTCCATTGCTGCCATGCACTTGTGGGGGAAGGAGTGCAAAGGAATTACAGGGGCTGCACTGGCAGGGTGGAGAGTATTTGGGGGGAGTCGGTGGGGGGGGGTCCTCAGCCATAAAACAGATTTTAACGAGGAAGTGGAGTGTCTGGCTATAATACAAGGTGGGAGTGTGTACATAGCCTGGGCCATTGGAGGATTTGAAAGCACATCACAGACATGAATGAACTGAGGCAGGTTCATGATCCCCATCACCTGAGGAGTCAGCTGAGGTTGAGACTTTCATGGTTAATACTAGGCCAGCTGGCCAAGAGTGAGCAACATGCTGTTCACCCTGGCTGCTCCCTGTCTGCCCATCACTGTAATACAGCTAGGTCCTCTTTTGCAGAACTGACAAATTAACTGACATGGCCAAGGTCACACGCTGAAACGGTGGCAGAGCCAAGAACAGAAGCCTGGTCTCCTGACACCCAGCCCTGTGCTGCAGCCATTAGACCTTCATTCCTGTTAGTAAGCGATGGCCAAGCAGAGTCATTCCAAATACGGCAGAGTTGGCAGCATTAGCCGGAGCTGTAAAATCCCCATCCCTTTGTCCTTTGCCAGGAGCTCCTAGCTTCCCTGACATGGCAGAACTAGACTTCAGGTTCTCACTGGCTCAAGGAGTCTGAGCCTGGCATGGAGAGCAGCATGGCTTCACGTAACAGAATGACTGATCATACGGCTGGGCCTTCTTGGACTCTACAGAAGGAACTCCCCCCACCCCGTCCTTAAGATGCCTGATTTTCAACCCCAGCTTCCTTGAGCGAAATTTAACTCCTTTCTCTGGACCCATATGCCCTGATTTCAGCAGTGCTTGCAGGCCCTATGGACGGAGACCAATTGTGCTGAAATCCCACGAGTGGGAGACCATCCCCGCCTCATGGCAGGATGGAAAGGGTTAATTTTCCTCATGTTGCAGTTGGGGCACTGAGGCACAGAGAGCCTGAACCAAAGCCAGCAACGGAGCTCAGGTATCTGGAGCCCCATTCCCATCCTTTACCGACTAGCGGATCCAACTGGGAGGCAGGTAATCCCTTCTCTGCTGGACCTAGCCCTGCTCTAAGCAGGAGCAAGGAATCTATCTGTCTAGATTTTTTATGCCATGAATGGGAGATTTGTGCGGGGACCATACGTGGTTTGAAATGAATTGCTGACAGCCTTGAGTTGTGCATCACATGAGAGTGTTTAGCAGGTGTTGAAGGGGAAATGTCCGAAGCAAACGGTTTCTGCCTTGAACTCTATGAGTCCCTCCAATGGAGTAACGGTTGTTCTCTCCTACTGCAGCTGAGGCATTGCCAAGCAGCAGGATTTGCCCCCAAGAGACAGTGTCCCCCCAGAGACTTTTGGCAAGACTGAGCATGCACTTTCCTGACACTCAGAACTGGCCAAACCTCTTGGGTATCTCTACACTTAGAGCAGAATTCGAATTGATTGTCATCCATTCGAATTCTATTAAGTGTATAGACATACCCGCTTTCATCAGTTCAAACTGAGGCACTCCTCAGTTCGAATTGATGAAACCTGACTTTCAATTCGTCAAACCTCGTTTGACATTGAAGTCCAGGTTACAGTGAGTTTGAATTGACCTGGGCTGACCTTCCTCCCAGGGTGCATGGCACGTTGGAAGGAAGACCAGTCCTATAGCACAATCCGGCTAGGGGCAGGAATGGGGTTCCTGTCCCCTGGCTGTGGACAGGGACCCCAGCCAGCGCTTCAGCCATGCTGGCCCCGCGCAGGGAAAGCACCCCCCCCAGCGCGGCTCCTGCGGGGCTGACCATGCACAGAGAAAGCACCCCCTGCACGTGGCTTCTCCCCAGGCAGCCCCATGCGGGTAAAGCACCCCCACGCATGACTCCTGCAGGGCTTGCCACACATGTGGATAGCCCCTCAGGAGCTGCGCACACACGAGTTCTTTCCCCACATGCAGCTGCCCAGGGAGAAGCCCCTCTGGGGGGTGCTTTCCCTGCGCACAGCCAGCCCCGCAGGAGCCGTGCGCAGTGGGGTGCTTTCCCGTTGCACAGCTGCCCAGGGAGAAGCACGCGTGGGGGTGTTTTCCCTGCCTGCAGCTAGCAGGGATGGAGCCATGCCACCAGCACAGCTCCAGCACCGCTGGCAGGCAAGCAGGTCTCCAGCCTGGGGGGGGGGTTCCCCATAGGGGCAACCCTTCTGGGGGGGGCAAGGGGAATCCCTCCCCCCCTCCTTGCAGGGGAAACATCCCCTGCAAGTCTCCAGCACTCTGAGCCTGGCATGGGATAAAACATCCACTCCCCAGCTCTAGTGGCACTAGCAGGGGATTGGCTGTGGCAGTGGCCATTTTCCATGGCCATCTTGCCACACTTCCCATGGTGCCCACCGCCAATTCGAATTGGTAAGTCCAGTCCATGGACATGCCGATTTGAATAGGATTTTCTTGTCTAGCCATGTCAATTCGAATTGACTCAATTTGAACTAATAATTATTAGTTGAAATTGACTAGTTCAAATTCAGTCATTCGAACTGACATGGTAAGTGTAGACACAGCCCTTTAGTATATGCTGTGGTTTCTATTGGCTGGCAGACAGTCCATGCCCACTTGGGCAAGGTAGCTGGGCTCTTTGGGGTACTGCCAGGCTCCAAGAACCCCCAGGCTGCCACAGCTCAAGTACGTCCAGTGTGTGGCATCCACATTTCACAAGCAGATTGTGAAACAGAGTGGCAGGTTCTGTGAGAGGAAGGCTGGCACCAGGTGCCAAGTGGATCACTTGAGCTTTAATTGCTGTTTTCCCCCACAACTTGTAGCTATTGTGAGCATGAAGCAAAGCAGGCTTTTCCCAGGTCGTTTTGGATGGGAAACTCCCACAGTGCTGAGAGTGGTGATGTTGCTGGCAACTCAGTGCAGGGGTGCTTCTATGTATGCCACATAAAAAACACGTGAGTTTTCGCTGCTGCATGACCTCTGGTGTCCACCTGGCGTGGTTGGAGCCAGCCCAGCACCCAGGAAATTGCTTGGTGGTAGTTGCCTGGCTAAGAGACAGGCTCTAGTGTCAACGCCTGCCCTCCTGCCAATGACAGGGTCTAGGTGGGCTCTAGCAGTACATGACATTTCCAGCCTTGTGTGCTCTACACCACGTCACCACAGCTCTACTATTGGAGTCCAAGCGATCAAAGACAGGTAGGCAGGCCAGTTACGGAGCAGCCAGATGCCCCCTTGCATTCCTCTTTGCAGTTTCTTCCTGTTGCCCTTGCTCAGCCACCAGAATTGACCAGACTGCATCTCATTTCCCAGCCATCAGTGCCCAGGGGGACGGGGGCAGAGCACCTCTCTGGCTGAGTCTCCCAGCTCTCAGTCGACTGGGCAGCAATCCTGCTCCCCTGATGGGTTTGGAGGAGAAACTGGGCCAGGAACTGAGCAGTGCTGGGAACAAAGCAGCACCCCGACTCCGCGTGTCCCACTCTGCAGGGAACAGTGTCAACACTGTTTACCTTCCCACCGAGCCAACATGATCCATGGCTGTATAGGCAATAAATGCACATTTGAGTGTCCAGGGAAAGGAAACAGCTGAGATGAATGTTTTCTCCTCCACATTTCAATGGCTTACACATCTCCATTTAACTCCTGCAGTGCAGCAGGGCCAGGGCAGCCCAAGGAAGACCCTCTCTGTCCACCCTGCTGTTTCTGCACACTGAGTGTGGCATGTCTGTAAAAGCACAAGCTGCCCTCTGAACTGCTGGGCGTCCAGCAGGCTGGGGAACGTATAAAATGCTGGCTGACAGACAGAAGGGGACTTTCCCACAAATAGCAGGTTCAGTAGCACCAACATCTAAGGCTGTGTTCACACACAGGGGGTTATTTCGATATGGTTGTTTCGAAACAACTTGTATCGAAATAACACCTTATTTCAAAATAACTTAATTCGAATTAACAGTTTGTTAATTTGAATTAAGGAAAAAAGCTCAACGCGAAAAGCAGGTTCAGGCAACAGTTATTTCGAAACAAGTCACCGTTGTTTTGAAACAACATGTTCGCACAGCGTTGTTTCGAAACAATAGTTTCGAAACAACGTTGTTTTGTCCCCGCATGGGGTTTAAATTGTTTCGAAACAACCGTGCGTCGTGTGAACAGGGTATTTCTTATTTCGAAACAACCTCTGTTGTTTCGAAATAAGAGTGCTGTGGGAACACAGCCTAAGATCCCCCAGCTTCTAAAGACAAATCCCTGCTTTCCAATACTGGCGACCTTATCCTGACCTCAGACATAGGGTGGTGGTTTTCAAACTATGGATCAGGACCCAATGCTGGGTCACAGACCCTCAGGTATTCAGTCACAGAGTTCCCTGCTGCTGCCACTGAAAGTTTGAAAACCACTGCCACTGGACACAATCACAAGAATCTGCAAGCTATCTAGGCAGCACCTTGTCTTTCAAAGGCTTTCAAGATGCACACAGCATACTCCACACACAGCTCCACTAACAAGGATAGCTATTAAATAGCCAGGGCGGTATTAGTCACTTTCAGATAATTTCCCACACACTACTGAGATGCCCTCTGCCTTTGAACTGATGGGGTTTTTTTTCTTTATTCGGAGGGGTTTATTTTTAATTAAATTCTCCCCTAGTGCCAATATTTGGTTTGGTAGAGTGTAAAGAAGTTTGTTCTGCCCTGTGCTATATTTGGAAAGAGGTGTAATGTGGCCTGAATTATACCCACACCCCTCAAAGCAGCTTGGGAAGAAAGGAAGGAAGCACCCCTCTACTACGTGAATGGTGCCTGTGTCCTAAGCAAGTGGTATTTCTGAGTAGAAAGGAGCCATGTATATCCTGGACCCAGAGAAGCCAGTGGCAGAACTCCCGATTTCACAGCACTCAGTTCTGATCTTCACCTCAGTGCCAGTTCACAGGTGTAAGTGGAATTATTCCCTATTTACACCGGTGTAACTGGCTGCAGAGTTCCTCTCAAACTCTCGCCTCAAGAATGAGACACTCACGAACCCAACTGAGTTTTGATTCCTGGGTTTTAAAGGAACTGGACAGGAAACCAGAAAACGAATTGCTCAGCTCTGGCTCCTCTGGTAAAAAGACGCCAGGCAACGAGTAACAGAACCCAGGTCAGAAGTGACTGAAAGCATGGCACACTCAAAAGAGGGCAAGTAGAGACTAATCTTTTAAACAGATTTACAAGGGTGGGTATTTTAAGATGAGGCGGGATGATAGATTTCTAGGATCAATAGATCAGTTACCCATTGGAATGGCCAAGGCCCTTGTCCTGTCTTACTCATTTGTGGGAGTAACTTACACAACAGTGCCAAGACTGCTGGGTGAAGGTGAGACGTCTCTTTGGTCCCTGAAGGGTAGCCGTGTTAGTCTAGCTCAGCACTACAAACAAGGAGTCCTCTGTCACTTTTAAAGACTAACAAATTTATTTATCACATGAACTTTCATGGGAGAAAAATCCCACTTCAGATGCTTTGACAAAGGGAATTTTCTCCCATGAAAGCTCAGGCAATAAATAAATTTGTTAGTCTTTAAAAGTGATGCAGGACTCCCTGTTTTCTTTGGTCCCTGTAACTATCTAATTATATAGCAGTTCCTGGGAAACAGCCTTTGACAGCATCCCCTCCAGGTGGCCAGCACCACATGATTGTACAAGCTCATGCGATAAATAAATCTGTTAGTCTTTAAGTGCCACAAGACTCCTTGCTTTTTTTGCTTTACTAGACTAACACGGCTGCCCCTTTGAAACATGGTTATACAGTGGTGCTGGATGTTCCCCCTGGGTCACACGCTTGCACATTACAGAGCAAACAAACCTCTTCTGTTACAGACCCAGCACAGCCAGGGGAGAGCAAGCTGGGTTCTCACCTGGCTTTTGCATCCACAGCAGAAAGGGAGCAAAACACCAGAGTCACCCCTACATGCCAGGGGCAGAGGGAGCCCTGTTTGACTCTCAGCCTCCAGAGGCAGCTTTGCAATGCTGAACATTCACAGGCCACACGCTGTGTTTGGAAAGCGCCTGACCTGCCGCTGGCCCTCTATCTGAACCAGTGTAATCCCAGTGAGCCCTGAGCAGATCTTACCTTCTGCAGCCAGTGCGTGTTGTTTTCCATGATGTTCTCCAGCTGTTGGAGCCTCTTGGCTGGCCATTTGTGTTCAGGCAAGGATGGAGCATCCCTCTGCAGTGAGTTTGAGACTGGGTAGTTGGTGGCAGAGGCATGACAGCTCCCTATCTCTGGGAGCAGGAAGGTGTAGCTGCAGGGCCCATGCTGCACCCGGTGCTGAGGTCTGTCTGGGCTCTCCTTCCCTTTCAGGTGGGAACCCAGTCCCAGCACCATCACAGCCTGTGCAGCCAGCATTAACCACAGCAGCATTCCCCTGGCTCCCATCCTCATGGACTTATCCCCACTCAGCAGACAGAGTCCACTCTGAACTTCACGTACCAGTTTCCCTGCTTCTGCCCTGCCTGCCTGCAATGGGACACTCAAAAGTCCTCCCCCTGCTCAGCCATGTGGCGTCTGACAGCTCCCAGGCTGGGAGTGCAGCTGGCCAGGAATCCTGCTCCCTGAGCCTGGCTTTCCACAAGAGAGGCCGATGATTGCTTCCTATACCTCTGGCCCATGTTCTCCTAACAACTGCAGGAAGTTTATCATCATTATTTTAAGCCCTCCTTCCCCTGGCCCCTCCCTTGCCCCCCAGCTCCTCTCCCGCCCCCTGCGGGGCTTTGGAACACATCCCAGCCCACTTGGAAGATGCTTTGTCCCCTGGAATCCAGCTCCCTCCAAGGAGATAATGAGGCGCAGGAATGTGTTTTAGCCCCCCAGCAAAGGTCAGCAGCCCTGGGGCTTTCCGTTTATCTCAGGCTCTGCTTGGCCTGGAGGCCTTCCTGCCCTTCAATGCAGACTCACTTGCCTGGCAAAGGTTGGAGAACAAATTGATCTCAGCTCCTGGCAGAGCCCCAAGACTGCTTCCTAGCACCCTGTTTTCTGGTCCTGGCAACTCTCTGCAGGCACAAATCTCTTGTCAGGCACCGGTTTGTCAAAGCACTCTGCTGGGCTACCCACAGGGTCCAGCTCTCCCTGACAAGGTCAGGAAAACCAGCCCTGGCTGCCCCACACAGTGACTGAGGAAGCTCAGACTATTTGGCCCACTGAAGAGAAGGCTTAGAGGGGATGTGTAGAGCCCTGCAAATCCATGGATATTTGCGGATATCCACATTATATCTGCATCTGCAGATACAACACGGATATCTGTGGACCATTTCTTGCAGATGCAGGTCAGATACAGATCCATGTATTTGTATTTGTGCAGAGCTCTAGGGATATGCTATTCTGGCTGCAGCTGTCAGGGTAGGAGCTTAGCTGACCCCAGTGGCATGTCATGACCTGAGAATATTCCCCACTCGCATGAGGGTCAAGGGGCTGCCAGCATCCCTCTGCCTCCATAATGGGGGACCTCTCCTCGCTTGTGAGAGCTCTGCTTGCTGTATGTAGCTAAAACAGACATGGATGTCTGTCCCCTTCTTTAGCTTGGCTCCATAAGGTCATGTTTTTTAATGGGTTGGCTTTTAACAGGCACAAAGTTTTTGGGCACTGCTTTTGTCACTCACTATCCTTTTGCTGGTTTGAAAATGATAGTGTTGCTTGCAGACTCAGAGACTGTCCTGCCTGCCTTTCCCCGATACTTTGTTGACCCTCTACAGCTTTCTTGATGTTTGGTCTTACGGTAGGTCTTTCTTCTGTTTCCAGAGAGACTGTTGGCTGAGGCAGGATGGGCCCTTGGAAGCCACCCTTCTCCATGTTTCAGGGATGGAGAGGTGGCAGTGCCTGTGTGAGGCTGATAGCCTGGTTACTTACCCTGATGGCCCATAAGTCCAGCAGAGGCTTTGTGTGGTCCACAGAGCCCCAAGTGTAGCTCCTTCACAGGTGGGGGAGTTGGCAAGGGATGGCATGGCTGGCCACTCTCCCAGCTGAGCATATCCAAGGGAGCCTGTTTACTGCCTGGTTGGTATCATCTTTGGTGCAGGGAACGCAGAGAGGGTTGTTTTCGGATCTCCCAGGATTATAGGCATACCTGGGTCCTTTGAGAGCAGCGGCAGTCAAATCCCCAAAGGTTCAGATTCAGACATGCTGTAGAGCAGCTCCCAAGCCATGGCTTGCTGAATATGTCAGATGTCTTACATATGCAGAGCCAAGCTGTGGAATCTCTCAAGAAGAAGCAACTCTCTTGGGGTATTCCGTCAGTCCCAGTTGCTGGCTGGACAGTTACTCAGACATTTCAGAACTGGCTCAGCTTCAGTTCTAGAAACAAGGACAGGTTCATATTGTTTCCAGAGTGGCTCATTCTTTCCTATGCATGACCCAGCACACGCTCAAACCCAGGTCCCCAGCCAACCTGTTCTCAGCAGCATTTCTGAAAAAATTCTCTCCGACTTTCTTGCGTCTTCAGAGAGGTCTGTGAGTTTAGCAGGGATTGTTCTGTCTCCGAAGGGTCATTTGCAGCATACTTGTTCCAGTAAATATTTATTGAAGTTCCATGGAGCTCCTTGTTGAAAGTTTCCAGAGTACCTCTTCCCTCTGCCACATTTCTGCAGATGCTTCTCATGCATCTCAGCTGAGGAAAACCCTACATGAATGTTTCAAGTTCCCATGAATACCCCCATCTGTTGGTGTAGCTACAGTGACATTCGCCAGTGCCAGTGCTGCCTGGAATCTTCTCTAGGATTGGTTCCAAAGAGGTAGCTGTGTCAGTCTAGTTCAGTAATACAAACAAGGAGTCTTGTGGCACTTTTAAAGACTAACACATTTATTTATCACAGGAGCTTTCTTGGGATCTTTTCCCACAAAAGCTCATGTAATAAATAAATTTGCTAGTCTTTAGAAGTGCCACTAGACTCCTAGTTTGTCTTTAGGATTGTTTCCCATATCCAGTGAGGAGAGGGCTCCCACCTCTGTCCTTCTCGGGACAGCCAAGCATTTGGTGCCAGCTGACAAAAGGAAGGTCACTGCCCAAAGCAGGTGTCACCAGGCCAGGGAAGACAGGTTGGCACACTCAGAAGCTGAATAAACAAACACTTGGATGCAGACATCCCTTATCTGAATTCAGGGCTTGCTGAAGCTGAGCCTAGCCTGCCTGCAGGGACAGATAGTAGGATCCAACCCTACAGCTTTGAGCATAGGAAGCAGACAGTGAGAGTTTCAAGCAGGTGATAAAATCCGCAAGTTTGTGCACTGGGGCTGGTTGAAAGATCTGCAGCTGCAAGGCCCCAGGATGGCCACAGGCTTGGCATGCACAGCAAAGAAAGCGTGCCGTGCCCTCTGCATTTCCACATTGGATCACTGCTCAGACTCCTAGATGGCACATTCCACACTGGAGGCAGGGCCCAGGTGGCTCTGTGCTGGGAATGGCACTGTTAAGATGCGGCTGGGACAAAAATCACTTGCCAGGCAAATGACATCAGTTGGGACAGCTGCTTTTGTAATATTTGCTGATGAGAACACTGAGGCACTGTAGTTGTTTCCCAAAGAGTGAAACAGCTGAAGTTGCAGTGGTCACTCAGCCTGGCATGGGAGGGAGGAACTAATCTGTATTCCATCAGCAAATCTTAAACCTTCTGTAAAGGGTGTGGGCAGCCAAGAGGAGGTTACAAGCAAGGTAGCAGGTTAAAACTAGGGGGTATCTGGGACGCAAGGCCCCAGCATCCCCGAGAGTGAAGACAGCTATTCAGGCTTGCTAACAAACAAATAGCACAGTCAAGGTGTGGCCAAACTGCAGCTTGCGAGCTGCCTCATGCTCTCCAAAGAAAAAGTGCAGCTCACGGCCGCAGTTGGAGACGGAGGGGGGAGAAGTGCAGCATGGTCGGGGACAGCAGAGAAGCAGCAGCATGGTAAGATATGGCAGGGAAGCGCAGCATGGTCTGGGACAGCAGGGAAGTGGCGGCATGGTCAGAGACAGCAGGGAAGTGTGGCATGGTCAGATGCCGGGGGAGTGCAGCATGGTCAGGGATGGCAGGG
The DNA here is from genome assembly GCA_007922195.1 of Podocnemis expansa. Lineage (NCBI taxonomy): Eukaryota > Metazoa > Chordata > Testudines > Podocnemididae > Podocnemis > Podocnemis expansa. The sequence goes on along the minus strand of ML681963.1, from coordinate 55,630,586 downwards.
AAGCGTGACATGGTCGGGTACGGCAGGAAAGTGCGGCATGCACAGGGAGGGCAGGGAAGCAGCGGCATGGTTGCGGGGGGAGTGCGGCATGGTCAGAGATAGCAGGGAAGCAGCAGCATGGTCAGAGATGGGAGGAGAAGCACAGCATAGTTGGGGAAGCAGGGCCAGTGCAACCCGGTAAGCCAGGTAAGCATTGCGGGGGGTGCCGATGTTTGAGGGGTGCCAAAAGGGACAGCGCTGTTGCACTCTCCTGATGATGTCACTCATCTGTGCCGGTGTTGTTCCGCTGCATGGGGCTGCCACAAACCCGAGCGCCGTTCCTGTGGGGAAGCCACCGCATGTTTAGATTTTCTCATAGGCCCTAATGCAGTTTACTCATTCTTAAAATAAAATTGTGTTTTAAAAGTCCTAAACATGACGTGGAATAATAAGAAATGAACATGAAGGAGAAAAGTTTAAAACTGAATGTAGATTACTTTCAGTTTTTGGCACAACTTACTGCTGTGAAGCATTGTATTCCACAAAGAAATTTGTTAAATTGAAACATTGTGCAATACTTAGAGATCAGCACTTGGGAGAGCTTTTACGGACTGCACTGACAAGTTACTGCCCAGATTTTAAAAAACTTGTCACTAGCCTGCAGTGTTCTACATCCAGCAACAGCTAAGTTTTTACCTTATAGGCCTAGTTTTCATGGTAACCTTAAGTAATTATTAGAATCTGACATTAGTAGGATCAATATTTGCCCTGTTTTTACAATAAAATTAAAGTGTGCAGTGAATTTTAAGCTTAGTAATTTTGGAGTAGGTAAAAGTATGTGGTTATATGCCTCAGTGCGGCTCTCGAAGGTTTAATAATTGACTTGTGTGGCTCTTGAGTTATATCAGCTTGGCCACCTCTGGTGCAGTCACACCTAAAGGCTCTCTGCCTCTCTCATACTGGGTAGCTGAGGAGGGGAGCATCACATGGCCCTGAGATCCCCAGGTGCTGTCAGTTACAAGAGTGCTCCCTACAGTCAAGAACAGGAGCAAATTAGAGAAAGGTGGGAGGTGGGGAATGCTCCTGAGATTAAAACCTGGTCATGGGCAACAAGAGACTTGGGCTTTATTCCTATCTCTGAATCTTCTTATGTAGGGGAAGTAGCTTTCCTGCTCTGTGCTTCAGTCTTCCTATCAGAGTTGGGGGTGGCAGAATCTACTTAAAACATGAATGTCTGTGAAATGCAATGTGGTCCTGGAATGGAAGTTGCCCAGGGAGAGTGGTGTTTTGGGTTACGTTAGTGTGATTGGGATTGCCATAGTAATAGATGGGGGGAGTTGTCTTACCTGTTAGCTGTCTGATAAACTGGGATTTTCTCCCATGAAAGCTCATGTGATAAATAAATTAGTTAGTCTTTAAAAGTGCCACAGGCCTTCTTGTTTGTTTACCTGTTAGGAAACCTGTTAGTCTGTTCTAGACTAGTTTATTAAAGCTACAGTAAAGAGATCTGAGCATGTTTATTCCATAATTTCATAAATACAAGATTCTACACAACACCTGGTGGCATGATGGGGATTCTGAGATGACTCCTGACAACACAGAAGATCCTGAGTCAATGTAAGAACAAATTTCCTTTCTTACTGTTTCCATAGCAGAAAATCTGAGCTGTTTGCCTGAAGGAAGCTAGGCTGGTAGCTACAAGCTGAAATTTGCTCTCTTGCTTGCGGAAGACAGCAGACAGGAGATAAACAACCACAAGAGGGCACAGGAATCATATCCATGGCTTCTCTCACTGGTCCTCCCAGAAGCTACGATGCATTTTCAGATACATGGGATATTTATACCACGCATTTTCAGAATTTTGTGGTAGCAAATAATATAAGTGATGTAAAGAAGGTGTCAGTTTCCCTAATAGTTACAGGAACTAAGACCTATAGTTTACTAAGCAATTTGTTTTATCCTGAAACAAGATCCTACAATGATCTAGTGGGAATTCTGGGAGCACATTTCCCCCCCAAACCACCGGTAATAGCAGAAAGATATCGGTTCCACCACAAGAATCAAAGTAAAGGTGAATCAGTTGTACAATTTGTAGCAGCTCTGAGAAAACTGGTGGAACACTGTGATTTCAAGAACATGTTAGATGACATGCAGGGTGACAGGCTGGTGTGTGGCCTACACTGTGAACCAACATGGAAATGCCTGCTAACCAAAGGTCAGCTCACCTTGCAGAAAGCCATTGATATTGTGGTCTCTATGTGACATGACAAGTTGCAGAATGCCAGCAACAGAACTAAGTGAGCAGGCACGCATCAAGGGTGAAAGATCAAACCTTCACTCTGGGACAGCCCATCCTAGTTTGCAGCTATGCTTCAGGAGCTAAATGGGTCCCTGTTACCATCTTCTCCCAAACAGGGCAGGAAGGTGTCACCAGCACCAGAGCCTCCCCCTCAAACCTTCTAGGACTGGATGGCCAGGTCGAAGCCTACATGCCCAGGCTTGTCAAGACCAGCTGTGGACTTAGAGGGCGCCAACATAGACTAAGACCTGTGAGAAGGTATCTTGGGCATGAGGATGGAGGGCTCAAGGCTCCTATCCTCATCTTCCTCCTAGGAGGTGGCCTACCAGAGGCCCCTCTTGCTCCTGGAGGACCCCAGGGCACACCAGGAGCTTCTGAAACGCATGGCAACTAACATAGACCTCACAATTGAGATTGTCTGGGAGGACTTCAACCCCCTATTTGATGTGGGAGAAGTTACTCCCCCAGCAAGGGTGACCCAGCCAATGCATGAAGAGCAGGGGCGTTGCTGGTGCTGGGCTTACAGGGCTTGAGCCCTGAGTCCCAGTGCACTGAGCCCTGGGTCTTTTTCCTGCCAGCAGTGGGTGGCAAACCCCATCCTCAGTCCCAGCAGTCTCTAAGGGCACAGAAAGGAAATACCATGTCCCTGCAGACAAGTTTGGGTTCCTGTTCACCCACCCTACACCAGCGTCCCTAATGGTGGATGCTGTTAACCAGAAGGAGAGGGGCAACCCATGTCTACATCAAAGAACAAAGATGCTAAGAAACTTGATTTGTTCAGATGTAAGGTTTATTCAAAAACAGCCTTACAGTTATGTATTGTGAATCAGCAGGCTCTGATGAGCCACTATAACTTCAGCCCCTGGAAATCAATGCACAGGTTCTGGTACCTTATCCCCTCTAACCACACCACAGACTTTGCTGCCCTCTTGGAGGAAGGTCTGAGGGCAGCCCATGCGATGCTCCTTACATCCTGGGATGCAACGGACATGGCCAGCAGAGGAGTGGCTTCAGCTATTGCCATGACAGGGCGAGGCCCAGGGAACCTCAGGGCCTGGGGTGATTGCCCCTTTTGCCCCCCCTTAAGGACAGCCCTGTTCGTATGGTTTCTCTAGCCCATATCATTCCCTCCCTGGACCCAGGAGACTGGTTAGTGGTCCTCGATCTAAAGGATGCTTACTTTCACATTGTTATCAGACCCAAACACAGGAGGTTCTTCAGGTTCATGATAGGGAATGAACACTTTCAATTCACAGCACTCCCCTTTGGGCTCTCCCTAGCCCCACGGGTATTCACAAAGTGTGTGGCAGCAGTAGCAGCCAACTTAAGAAAATTAGGTATCCAAATTTTTCCTTACCTGGCTGACTGGCTCATCAGAGGCAGGTCCATGACTCAGGTCCACCACAGCGTCCACTACACTGAAAAGCTGTGCAACAGGTTAGGCCTTCTCCTAACGCTGAAAAAATCAAAACTGAAGCCACACAAGAGACAATTCACTGGGGCCCACCTGGACTCCAGACAGGCCAGGCCATCCGTCCCACTCTCCAGGTTTCAGTCAATCTCTACCATCATTTGAGACCTACACTGCTTCCCCACTACAACAGTGATTTGGTGCCTCCAGCTATTGGGCCACATGGTGGCCTCCACTTACGTGATAAGGATGGCCTGTCTCTGCATGAGACTATTGCAGTCTTGGCTGGCGGAGGTATACCGCCTGCGCAGCCACTCCCTAGACCGGATGATCACCGCCCCAAAAGACATCATGAGAATCTCGCAATCTGGCAAGACCTAGACTTTGCGAGGAAAGGGGTCCCCTTCGAGACCTAAGAGCCATCAGCGACCTTAATCACAGATGCCTTGGACCTGGAATGTGGGGCCCACATAAGCAAGGGAAATGATTGGTGGAGGAGACCCCTCTCCACATAAATGTCAAAGAGCTGAGAGTGATCCACCTTGCCTCTAGTTTTCTTGAGACATGATCAGGGGGAAGACTGTGAAGGTCCTCATGGGCAACATGGCAGTGATATGTTTTACCTCAACTGCTGGGCGGAGGACAGTTGTCCACCTTGTGCAAGGAGGCAGTCTTCCTCTGGGAGCAAGCCTTAAAGAATGACTTCCATCTGGTGGCAGCTCACCTACCAGGGGTGAACAGCAACCAAGCAGACAAACTCAACAGACAATTCCTTCCCAAATATGAGTGCTCACTTCACCCAGAGGTGATGGATCACCTCTTCTGAAAATGGGGGACCCCCTCCATGAACCTGTTTGCATTCCACGCAAATTGCAAATGCAGTCAATATTGCTCACTCAGGGGCAGAGAGAGAGGGTCAATATCGGATGTTCTCGTGATCAGCTGGTAGGGCCCCCTCCTTTATGATTTCCCACTAATACCTCTGATCCACAGAGTATTGCTGAAAATCAAGAGAGACAGGGCAGATGTAATCATGGTGGCCCTGGCCTGGCCTCACCGACCTTGGTTCAGTGCTCTTCTCTGCTTGTCAGTGCTCCTGCCCATGTCACCCCCACTTAGGGTGGATCTCCTAACCAGAACTCTGGTTGCCTTTAGCACCTGGACCTGAGCTCCCTTCACCTGACAGCGTGGAGGTTACATTGCTGAGCCCAGCCAAAAAGGCCTGCTCCAAGGAGGTAGAGCAGGTGCTGACAGGGAGCAGGAAACCTCCCACATGAGCTACCTACAAAGCTACGTGGAAGTGTTTCTCCTTGTCGGCGGCAACCAGAGGGGGTCACTCTAGCATTTACCCCCATCCAAGTCATACGCGATTACCTCCTGTTTTTGAAGAGGAAAGGCCTAGCTGTAATCTCCCTCAAATTGCCCCTGGCAGCGATTTTGGCCTTCTACACCTCCTCCCAGAGGGTCACCCTCCTCTCACACTCCATGACATCCAAATTCCTCAGGGGGTAGAAAGACTCTTCCCACAGGTGTGAGAGCCGTCCCACAGTGGGACTTGAACCTAGTCCTCAAAGGCAGGGGTGTCGCTGCGCTGGGGTCAGTAGGGCACGGGTCCTGTATCTCCTGGCTGGCAGAGCAGCAGAAGGGGCCCAGTTTGGCTCTGGGCCTCTTCCAGCAAGTGGCAGGAGCTTGGAGAGAGCTCCTGCTGCTTGTAGGAAGCGGCAGGAACCTGCTCTGGCTTTGAGCCTCCTGTAAGCAGCTTGAAGCTGGATTTGTGCCCTGCTGCTGCTGGCAAGCGGCAGCAGCTGGGGACGGATTGGGCCCTGGAGCAGGAGCCGGGCATGGGGGGTATGTCGGTCCCGACCCTAGCTAGTAACGCTTCTGCTCAAAGGGCTCACTAACCCACCCTTCAAGCCGTTAGACTCATGGTCTCTCCTAGTCCTGTCGTGGAAGGTGACATTCCTGGTGGCCTTTACCTCAGCAAGAAGGGTGTCAGAGCTAAAGGTCCTGTCCTCAGAACCACTCTATACAGCGTACCACAAGGACAAAGTTCAGCTCTGCCCACATGCAGCCTTCCCACTGAAGGTAGTCTCATCCTTCCATGTAAATCAAGAAATTTTCCTCCCAGTGTTTTTCCCAGGGGCATACCTGACTGAGAATCAGAGAAGGTGAAACACCCTTGATGTTAAAAGGGCTTATTACATACATCAAGCAAACCAGACCCTTCCGCAAATCGACCCAACTCTTTGTCGTGATCGCCGAATGCATGAAGGGTCAGGTGATGACACCACAGCACATTTCATCATGGATAATGAACAGCATTGAGGACTGCTATCATTGGGCAAAGATTCCCCTCTGGGGAAGGTCAAAGTGCACGCAACCAGAATGCAAGCATCATCAACAGCCTTCTTACCTCAGGTGCCCATCAGACAGATTTGTAGGGCAACTACCTGGTCTTCAGCACATGCTTTTGCCTCTCATTATGTGATCATGCAGCAAGCAAGAGATAATGTGGCCTTTGGCAGAGCGATACTACAGGTGGGGAAACCTCAACTCTGCCCACCATCCTAAACGAGGCTTGTTAAGTCACCTGAATGTGAATGGCAGTAGAATGGAGGGTAAATTACCCATAAACATCCTCCTTTGAGATGGGCTGTTCACATACATTCCATAATCTCCCTCCATCCCTGCTTTTTGGAGTTAGTGGAAAGAAGAGACTGAAGCGGGGCAGGGTCAGTGCCACCTATATACTGTACCCAGTGTGTTGCGCCAAGCGGTGTTGGCAATTGACCTTATGGGGACAGACTAGGGCAAAAAGCTTCCGGTTGACTGTGCACCACGGTGCGTGCGTGCCTGAATAAGAGTCTGCTGAAGTGGGATTTTCTGCCATGAAAGCTCATGCACTAAATAAATTTGTTAGCCTTTAAGTGCCCCAGGACTCCTTTTTTGTTTTATTGAATAAGAATGTATGTGAGCAGTGCATCTTGAAGAAAGATGTGTATGGGTAAGTAACCCTCTGATTCTTCCTGTCTTCACTGAAGTAACTATGAGGACCTTGGTCTGGCACCAAATGAAATAATTCCTTCCAAATGGGCCATTGTTATGCTACAGCTGACGCCCCCACCTCCCACAATGGCAGGGACGATTCTAGAGTGGGCCAGGATGTGGGGCACGTGCGCCCCCACAAGTGGGCCTGATCTGGCTGTGCATGGGGCCTGATCAGGTTTCGAGCCTTCTGACTTGTGGGAAGCAGCAGGAACAGTCCTCGAGTGGCGGAGACCATCCTTGCCGCTTGTGGTAAGCAGGGACAGTCTCCGCCACTCAGGGGCTGTCTCCGCTGCTTCCCGCAAGTGGCACAGACCTTCCTTGGCTTCAAGTCCCCTTCAAGAGGCTCGAAGCCAGATTGGGCCCCATGCACAGCAGGAGCCATCTGTGCTTTCTGGAAGTGGCCTGGAGCCAGATTGGGCCACTTGTGGCTAGCTGGGGCCAGAGATGCAGGGCCCAGAGCTGGAGATGCAGGGCCCATGCCCTGCTGGCCCCAACATAGTGACGCCCCTGCACAATGGGCACTGAGGCAAAGTAATCCGCCCTCCCTTAAACAAAAAAAGGCAATCTTTTTCTCCTTACCCTTAATCTCTCCAGGCAGATTTCCAAACACAGCCACCACAATGCAGATGTTGAAGCTTGAGCTCTCACACGCATGGACTTTTTAACACCCTGATTTCCGGGCACACAAAAATGTGGATTTGTCATTGTTACTTGTTATTTGTGACAGTGCTGTCCAAAGCAGAGGATATACAGTTCCTGCCCTGTGGATTTACAGCCAGAGTAGAGAGATGCTACAGTCAATGAGCTGTTTTAGAACAAGGGTCTAATTAGAAGAGGGTGAGTTAGGGCTTAATGTGGAGGAGGGTGATTTTATGCTGAGCTATTGCAAATTGTATTTGCATGCATAAATTGGGTAGTTACCTGCTTACTACTCTGTTAGCATGCAAGATCTGAGCATCTGCATGTGCAAAGCCTTTAGTGTGAAATACTGCACGTACAATTTGAGAGACCAGGGTGAAGCTCATTTAAAATCTCTTTCACCCTCCTGTTTATTTTGCTTTCAATTAATAATCTATCTGGCAAATTCCCAACAATGTGGAAAGGTCTTGACTGCTTTCCAGACAGCAAAGAAAGCATGTCCACGAGAGAGGCTGCTTCCTTTCTGATGCAGTGCCTTTTCAGAATAGCTTTGCTTGTTCTTAATGACCTGTACTTCTTCGACCGCTGCTTGGATGCATTCAGTATTAGGTGTCTCCGCGCTGGAGCGCTGGATTGGTCGGAAAAACTTTGTCCTAGCCTGTCAGAAGAGAGGATGCGGCCACCGCCCCTCGCGCCACCCACAGCTATATATATGGCCGCCTCCCTGCCCCCTCCTCAGTTTCATATCGTCCGCCTTGCACATTGGATCTGGAACGTCCGCTCCTTGCTATCGCAAGCAGCCTGTCCATTGAGACATAGCTTTTCGCCTGACTGGGAGAATCTCTTTGTGGATTTATTTCCACTACAAGAGCCTTCTGCCATTGGACCGAAACAGCCTACAATCATGCCAGGGTTCAAACCCTGTGCCGAATGCGCCAAGGCCTTCCCCAGGGATGATCCCTGCAGGAAGTGCCTCAGGTGCCTGGGCAGAGACCACATGGTCTTGGCGTGTTCCATTTGTCTCTCCTTTAAACCCCAAACCATCAAGGAGAGGGAACAGCAATGCCGCACCCTAGTCTCAGAGGGGGGCTCAGCACCTTTCACCCGAGGCTTCAGGTTTGAGCCAGGCACCAAGACCCAGCTCAGCACCGTTGCCGTCACGGCACCGTGTCACCAGTGACCGCTGCCGCCGCCGCACCATCTCAGTGCCGACTCTGGCACCGCACCACTGACCTGGCGCCTCAGCACCTTGACACCAATGGAGGTCGCCCTCATCCAGCCCAGCACCTTCGGCACCATGCTCGCCACGGCACCGACTGAGGTCACCCTCAGTCAGCCTATCACCATCGGCACTGGGCCCTTCTTGGCACCGATCAAGGTTGCCCTCAGCTAGCCCAGCACCGCGCCATATCACTGCCGGTACAGTCCGGCCTCACTGGTGCCGACCTCGCCTCAGCACCGGTTGACCCCACCTTCGGCACCGCAGAGCCCGGTGCCGAAGGAATGGGAGCCTTCCCGCCCGAGCAGTCCTCCGTTCCCTAGCGAGGACTTGCCTGCAATCCAGACGGGGGCGAGCCTCATCCCTACCACACCGGAGGCGGTGGAGGCAGCAAGAGCCCTGCTGCTCCTCCCAACTCCCCCCCCCACCTCTAATCAGGAGGGACAAACCGGCCTTCTCATCAAAGGCCTGGGTTGAAAAGGGGGGCTCCCCTTCTCCCCCCACAATGTAGGCCGGCACCACTCCACTGCAAGCACAGAGCTGGGAAACCCGATCCCCTTCCTCCAGCTCCAGCCTGGAAGAGGGAACTTCCAGGGGCTCTAAATGGCCCCGGCGCTGAACATCGTCCCCCTTTCATTTCCAGGCACAAGAATGGTCACCTCCATGGCGCCCTTAGCAATCCCACCCCACCAGAGTGTATGGGACCTTGCACGCTCCCAGTGGCAAAGCCCATGCTCTGTCCTTCCAGTTTCGGATATGGCAAGCATGAAGTATCAGGTACCAGAATCAGACTACCCCTCTCTCGCTGGCCACCCAGTCCCCCCTCGGGATGTGGTCCAGATGGCAACGGGGGCCAGAGATCCCCCTAGGGACCCCTCTCCCTCCTCTAGGGAGACCAGAGAACTGGACTTGTTAGGCCGCAAGGTGTATTCTTCCTCGGCCTTTCATTTGTGAGTGGCAAACAACCAGGCCATAACCAGCAGGTACCTGCTGGATGTCTGAGAGTCACTCGGGAGGTTTAGGGACATACTCCTGCCTGAGGCCAGACTATGATGCCTTCCTAGAGGAAGGTAGCACAGTCTCACAGGACCTCCTCCTCTCAGCCCACGATGCGGTGGACACTGCCGCCCGCATCATGGCCTCAGTGGTTACTCTCCACAGGGTAGCTTGGCTTAGGGAGGCTAGAGTGCCCCCTAACACACAGCAGGCGGTCTTGGACCTGCTCTTCGAAGAAAATGCCCTGTTTCCTTCTGAAACACTTTCAGTGGTAGGCACAGCCCAGGACCCTCAGGGAGAGGCAAAATATTTCGGACATCTCCCCCCGGGCCCACCCCACCGACTTAACTCCCAACTTACCGGGTGCGACAGCCCTTCTTCCCGCCGCACTTGCAGCGAGAAGGGGTTTTTTTCACTCACCCGTCCCAAAGTGGGTGCAGGGGTCTTAGGGCATAACTACCCCCCTCCCCACATAAGGCAGACAGGTCTGTGGAGAACCTTCCAGGCCCCTGCCTTGTCTTCCCTCCCCCCAGTAGGGGAAACAGATCAGGAGTAAGGAGTTGGGGATTGGGGATCTCCTTCTCCCACCGGAGGTGCTGGGTGGTGGGGTCGAGGGCAATGGCCCAGCTACCCCAGAGCCCAGCAGCCTTTTCTCACCCTCTGACCTGGTCCCTGCAACACTGGGGGTTGACAGTACAGGCACCCGTCTATGGTGCATGTACCCAACACCATATCCACCACCCTCACCCCATATGCAACAACCTCCCTGAGGACGGAAGCCGCCTCTCTCCCATTGCAACAGACCCCCTTCCCAAATACTTCCCATCGCGTTCCCCACCCTAACCTCCCATCAAGGGATGGAGACATGTCTTGTCGTAGCCTAGCTGTGGCAGGGCTCCAAGACGCGCACATCCGAAGACTCCCGATAACAGAACCGTCCCTGTGGCATGACGTGTGTCCCAGGTAGGGCTCCGAGTATCCAGGTCAAGGGAAAGGAGGGGGACACTCCTGGTCGCATCGCCATCTTCTGTGCTGTGACCCAAACCCCTTTTGACAGGAATTCTCTGCAATGAAAGGGACACATCTGTATGGAATCCAGCTGCTGGGAAGCCATTCATTGGGAAGGGGCATATAGAGCGGGTTTTACCTTGGCATGGGCCCTGGCTACAGCCCATTCCTCCTTTTCCCCACCCTCGCATGGTTCCTTGTCTCTACCCCTGGCAATCTAGTAGGAACCAAGGGTCCACCTCAGGAACCTTCATCTTGGTCTACCACCTTCGAAGTCGCCCACGATTTCCCTCATCAAAGCATGGCCAGGGACACCAAAAATCCCAGAGGGGGAACACCTTGTAGTGTTCCACGTGTTGGGAAACTGCGGAGGGCCTACCCTCTTGAGTGCCATCACAAATATAGTACCCGCCTCAGCATCCTCTACCTTCAGGACGGCTGTCTATGTCGGACAGAAGGTCCCTTATTTCCAGGGCACCTGCGTAACCCTTGCCCTACAACCTTGTCCTCTGGCAGGATATGACACTCCCCCCCCCCCGATTCGGCCTACCTGCCTGCGGGACCGTCCCACCATGCCACACGTAGCCCCTGAGGGCTACCGTGTTTTTCCCCATGCGTGTTGGGGGCGCCTAACAGATTTGCGGTCCTCTCTTGCCTTTCAAGGACCCCGCTGACACCACCACCGTTCCCATGGCGTGATATGCAGAGAACCATTGCTATACAATACATGGAGGTTTGCCATGGTACTTTCCCCCTCCTTCACTCACCTCTAGGTCCCCTCAGGGAGGGGACTTTGTTGGTTCTCTGATACCAAGGTGTCCTTCAGAGGTGGCAGCGACCACTCTGTTAAGGTTCCATTCTTGAGCTTAGAAAGGACCTTCCTTGACAGTAAAGTTCTTCAATTTCTATGCATTGAAGAATGTCCTACCTGGCAGCCCTGGCTGGCAAACCATAGGTACCAAGTCCGCAGTTTTCCAGCTCTCCTCCAATTCCTTCGGTCAGCTAGGGGCTGACTGAATGGCAGTGAGAGCTCTCTTCCGTTCCTTTCCTTCCTTTCACGCTCTAGTGAGAGCTTCGGGAGGTAAACCTTGCAAGTCTAGACTAGAGGGGACCTTCCCTACATTCTAGCATCCTGCAGGCCCTAGTGGGCTAACCTGTCAGAATTGCCTCAGGTCACATTGCGGTCAGTACCCTTCCGGGTCCTCTCTCCTGCGAGAGACTGGTCTTAGGGCCAACCCGGCTAAAATCATGTGCCTCTGTGCTGCTAGGTCATTAATTCACATGCTGCAGGCCCGGGCCTGCTTGGCACGATTCCATAGGCCGTGGCCCATGTCCCGTGGTCTTCTCAGTCGCTCTCGAGCCATCTTGCAGGCTTGTCCCCTTATTCCTCTCTTTTATCCAGATGACTGGCATGGCCACATCCTCTTAGGGGGCATTGCCCACTCCCTCTTTTTCTTTCCTCATGTGCACTTAGTAGCTGCCAAACCAGTCCATGACTACATGGCTCCTGGAGGCCTTCGGTGCCCTATGCCTTTCCCTTCTTGTTCTCGTCCAAGATGCACCCCTTCGGCTAGTCCCATTTGCTAGCATTTAACGTTTTCTTACGCGTCCATGTGGCACGACCTAGGCCAGGCTTGGTCGGCCAGATACATTTCAATTTTACCTCCCGGGAAGGGCACCCGTGCAATCCATTCTCAGATTGCACCTCTTCTCCAATCCAGGTGACCTGGCCTGCCCAATATATATATACTTCTGCCTTGGTGGGTTCAGGCCTGCCCATCCTGGCAGACCCTCCGTTCTTGCTTTTCCGGGCTCGTTTAGGCCTGTTCACCGTTTCTTCAGCGAGTGCCTTGCTGGAGGGTATCTGCCTCACTGGGCTTGTTGCTGTGCTGAAGGCGGAAGTACCAACTCCACCCACCATCCATCAGCATGGCTAGTAGTCACCTAATACTGAATACATCTGAGCAGTGCTTGAAGAAGAATGGTGGGTTACCTACAGTAACCATCCTTCTTTGAGATGGGCTGCTCAGATCCGTTCAGGTCCCTCCCCTCCATTCCCACTTCTGGAGTTGGTGACTCTGAGGAGCTGAGGAGGGGGCGGGGAGGCGGCCATATATATAGCCGCGGGTGGTGCGAGGGGTGGTGGCTGCCTCCCCTCTTCTGACAGGCTAGGACAAAGTTTTTCCGACCAATCCAGTGCTCCGGCATGGAGACACCTAATACTGAATGGATCCGAGCAGCCCATCTCGAAGAAGGACAGTTACTGTAGGTAACCCACCATTTCTGGTGTGGAAGGCAGCATCCAAATTGCCATTCAGAGGTGTATGTGTATGTCCTGTTTGCAGAGCAGAGCACCCAGCCTGGGGCTGAGGAACCTGCTTAGACAAGCTCTCAGGAGGAAACTGAGTCAGAACAAATCCCCTGGCTCTGCAGCCTGGTTCAGATTTTAGGGAATTCCCACCCCCACCTTTGGTGCATCTAACCCCAGAGATTGATGGCAGTCCGCACGTCCCTGCACCAAGTGAGCCAAGGCTGGAAATGCCCATTGGGGAGCTAACCAATACATTTGGAATCTGATGCTTGTTCTGCGCCCATGCCAGGGGATGCCTGTTGATTGCAAAGCCCCAAGAGCAGCAGACTTCCAGGGCTGGTGGGTCCCACCACAGCGAGGGGCTCTGTGTTCCCAAGGCAGAGCTGCTGGGATGGCAGCACGGCTCAGCATTCCCTGTTTGAGTCCCTGCACAGAGGGGTTCTTGATGCTGGGGCCCAGCGAGCAGTTTGAGCTGGGGAGACAAGCGAACAGACACTTCACCCTGATCCCACACTAGGCCTTTGCAGAGTCTCTGGTTTTGGGATATGGACACCAACACTGAGTTCTCAAGCTCATTTCACATTGGGGTCAGGAGACAGCTGCCAGCTGGTAATGACTCAGAGTCTACTGTGGGGGAAGAATCTAACTCTGGCCCTCAACTTCAGAAAGAGGCACACCAGAGCCTTCCCAATGAAGCAGACCCGTTCCCAGCCGAGACTCCAATGAGCAGAGAACGAGGTGTGGTTCCCAAAGTTTATTATTCAGCTGAATAATAAAAGGAACTGCATCAGAGGGAAGCAAAGAGAAGCTAGCCTCTCTGAGCAAGAACCCCCAGTATAGGGGTTACAGGTCATACATACTTTCTAACATGCAAAATACAATATACATAATGCAACAAGCTCATGCATAATATAACAAGTTACATCATGCCTAAAATCCCTACATGGTGTTACGACTCTTAATATGCAGGTTACACAATTAGATTATACTTAATAGGCAGCATGTAGTTAAAAAACAAGGAGTTGTGTGGCACTTGAAGACTAACAGATTTATTTTTTGCATGAGCTTTCATGGGAGAAGATCCCACTTCCTCAGATGCTTCGAAGATGGGTGAACTTACAGAAAGGAATGAAACTAAATGCAAGGGGGTGTAAAACATAGGATCAATTAGCCCGTCTCTGTTGTTGTTTACAGCTTATTTGGGTAACAGTTACTGTCCTTGACCAATGAGAGTGGCAGACTCCTGTGACTCCTCAGCTACCTGGCCCCTGTCAACCTGTTTACCAGACTAGGTTGATAGCTTCCCAGCAGGGTCCAGACAGGAGGGATTGTCTTATAATCTAAATTTGTGGATCACCCTTATTATCTATAGAAATAGTCCACCACCTTATCGATCTAAGCCACTAGCTTCTCTGACTATCTATGACTTGATATACATTCTGTAATTAATGTTGTCTTAGCAAACACAGAGCCTCTCACACAGAACTTCCAAACCAAACTTACTCCATCTTGCAATTTCCTTTACACTACCCACTTGAGATGGGCCTACTCTGGGTCCATGGTGGTTCTGGAGGATACTAGTTTGAGTTGCTAGGCACTCCTGCACTCCAAGTGTCAAGGCCAGCAGCTCAGGCTATGACCCACTAGCAGATGTATAACAGAACACCCTGATTGACTAGCCCCTGATGAGTTCAGTGGCATCCACAGCAGCACCAGGCCAGCAGCTGCTCAATGTTCATGCTCACTTCTGCCCCAGCCTTGTTCAACTCCTGCTCTGACCCTTGCCTCTGACTCCTGGTTGCCAGCTGTGGCTTGGAGCCTTGACACTGTTCCTGGCCTCTGACCACTGGGCCCAGCTGCCTATGCCTCAGTCTGTTCCACAACATGATCGTGACACATGCGGTATGAATAGGACACCTGGAAATTCACTCATTCATTTGTTCACAGAACTTTTGTCCCTCCAGCTTCACAACTGCAGCACTTTCTCCTGACCAGCTCCCTATTTGTGGTGCTTCCTCCCTGCAGGCTGCGCAGACTGGCCCCAGCCAGCCAGACAGTGAGCAAACAATGAATGACCTAAACATGTCAAACACACTAGCCTTGAGCCAATACAAACCACCAACCATGTGCAAAGAGGAGTCATCAGCCAACAGACCCTGCTCAGCGCTTCCCAGCGCCAACAGTACTGCTCTTTCCGGGGTCTCACTGCACAAATAGAACGTGTATCTTCCCAGCTGGGGGGTGATTTCTGCAGCTTCCCAGTTACTGATGAGCAAGACCAAGAGAACGCAAAGACTGAATCATGCTCCAAAGCCTAGAGTCAGCATGAAAAGGGAGTGAGGGGGAGATAGCCAGAGGCAAACTGGGGAATGCACTTGTGAGTAAATGTGTCTCACACACCCCTCACACACACAGTGTAACCCTCTCTGCACACAAGCTGCTTGTGTACACAGTAAAAACACAACAAGCAGTTGTGTGGCACTTTAAGACTAGCAGATTTATTTTTTGCATGAGCTTTCGTGGGAGAAGATCCCACTTCCTCAGATGCTTCGAAGATGGGTGAACAGCACTCCCACCCCATGTCAAACACATTACGCAGCAGGCTCTTGCCGCACACTCACTCTAGTTCTCCCACTCCACTCGGACACACAGCCCCCACTGCCTCTTCCCCATGCACAAGCAACCCCCTCTAGTATGGGTGTTGCCAGGCTTGCCTCCCACTCCCAAGCTTGCAAGGGGAGAAACAAGCTGCTGAGATTATTGCTTGCAAATGAGAATCCCTCCCATCTCCAAGCTGTGTGGGTTTTTCCAGATGAAGCACATAAGGCTTTTGTTGCCTCAAGGTGTTGCTTTGGTGATGAGGACAGAAACATAGCTGCAATGCCTGGCGCTGCATCAATGGTGTTTAGAGAAACAATGGGTGGTTTCCAAAGAATAAGGCCAGAACAGCTGCTAGCCTGGAGGGCTCAATCCCTCCAGCCCCTAAAGGCTCAGGTTTTGTTCACCCAAGCAGACAAGAAATCAATAACTCTCTCTCTACTTCCAAGTCAAAACAGAGACACAGGCGCAAAAGCCCACCTAAGCGGTGCTGCATCCAAACCTTCCCAGCTGGCAGAGGCCCACAGGCAATCATAAATAGCCAAGTGGGAGCCCAGCGCGAGCTGCAGCATTTTACTGGGGCATGAGCCTGCCAGGAGCGCCTGGCTGATCCTAGAGACAGGGGCGAGCTGTCATGGATCAGAACTTTCCTAGGCCTGGAGGCCTTCAGATCAACGTACATCTCTAAGCCAAGAATAGATGTTTACAGGCCAGAGAGCTATTGTCCTGCTGCAGGGTATGGGTAACTCCAATCAACACCACCTGTGTCTGTGGGAAGCCAGCATTTAGCATGTAATGGACAGGCCCACTGATTGCTCTGTGCTGGGGGGGTTTGCCTGGACACCTCACTGAGCTTTCCAAGACTTAATCATCTGGAGGCCTCAGGATCTCGCTGGGAGGTAGCTTGCTTGTAGACCTTGAATGAATACAGCTGAGTTACAGCCCCCAGGCTCCGCATGAGAGCTCTGCACAAACACATGTTCATGACCACACTTGAGCAGACAGGCCTTCAAAGCCATCTGCTTTCAAAGGATCAAAACCAGGGAGCAGGGCAGCCTCTGTTCTGTCTGTGTTTCATCTGCATGGCTCCACACTCAGAAAGAGTTTGGACAAACTCACTAATGACATACTCCAAACACCCACAGCGGTAATTCTGAGCTGAGTGTCTAGCATCAGTTCACTGCCACAGAACCTAGGGTACCAGAATGTTTCCAGCACACAGGATGCTCAGCTCAGTGGGTCTCTTCTGTGTCACCATTTCCATGTCACCTCGTGTGACAGCCCGAATGAGATGAGAGCACCTGCTGTTCCTAGGCCCACAGGGGCAGTGTGTATACACAGCATTGGTGATTGCACACATGAACACCCTGTATACATGCAGTTGTTCTTGGTGCATGTGCAAAGGCTGCGTCTGGCAGCTGCAACAGCTCCCTGCATACTGAAATGGGGACATCTGTTGCTGGTGCCTTTTTTTGAAAGTGCACAGCATACCAGCATCTGAAGTCTCCCAGTATGTCCTAAGAGTTCCTGGACTGGCAAATGCACTCAGCAATCCCCTGCCCTCTGCTGATACTTGTCAATAGCTTGCTTCAAACTGCTGTTAGGTCCTGCTCCCTTGCAGCCAACCCCTTGTGGGTTGGAGATTTCCTCTTGCTGAGACTGAGCCAGCACAGCAGTTCTGTCCTAAAACATTACTGCATTGCAAGCATGAGCCTTAGTCCATCTGTGACGTAGACTACACCATGGTTTTCAGAACCACCTTGAGGCCCCTGCTCCTCATCTGTTTGGATGCAGTAGGTAAGACAGAAGAATCTGACAAAAAGGCTCTTTCCCACCCACACTCACACCTTTCTGAGGAGCCCAAACCATTTGTCAGCATCTCCTGCTGCTTTCTGAAATGCTGTGAGTCAAGATGTCACATTCAGAGAGGCAGATGCATGCTTCATGCTCTGACAGAGTCGAAGGCCAAGCCCCTTGCTGGCCCCTACCATTAGAACTAGCCACCCCTTGCTGGAAAGCAACCATGAAAAGCCACCAAGGTAAATTGCTTGTACACCAATACCATTCCTTCAGTCCCATGCCAAAGCCCACAGCTGGATAATAGCACCCACAGCCTCTGCAAAACAAGGGAAGAGCCACCAGTGCAGGGGTTTAAAGCAGTGAAATGAGGTTTGTTAGTTTCTGACAGGGCCCGAGTGCTGGGCTAGGCAATGGAGTGCGGAGGGGGGAGGGCAGGGGTTTGATAAATGAGGAAGGGCAGATCAGTTTTGTTCTTTTTTTCCTGTGGAGACCCATTCTCCAACAGCTGGATTACTGCTCATTAAACATAACAGAGCCTGTGGCTGGGCAACTGGAATGGGGGTGTTCTAGTTCTACTGCCCATACTGGACCAGCAGGTCCCTGGACATGGCTATTTATCCAGGTTGAATTGTGGGGATCTGGTATGGTGGGCAGGACAGCAGCCTACCTAGATAGTCCATCCTGCTTGCACTGGCTCTGCTGCCCTGCACATGCTCTGGATGCATTATTCTCTATGTGCCCATGAGGAGCTGGAGCTAACCTTAGGACTGGCACACTAGGTTTGGGTTCTTATCCCTCCTGCCCATTGGGGCATGATGCTCAAAGGTAACTGCAAGGAGATCTGAACACTCACCCGCCCCCCCAACCCAAGCACTTTGCTTGTTCAAGTGGCCTGATCTTTCCATGGGACTACACAGGCAGATTAAGATGAGTGGGTGCTTAAGCGCTTTTCTGGATCAAGACCATAGCATCTTCCAGTTTCCAGACTGGCAATTCCTCCTTTTCCCACTCACTAAGCAGTAATGTGGAATGGAGGAGCATTCTCTTTCCCTAATTAGACATTGTCTTTTTAGAAATGACAGATGTGATATGTTGCTGCAAACTGTGGAAACCAGAGCTTGGTCTAGAAAGCCATCTATCTGAGCTTAAGATCAAATACAAGTCCCAGAGCTGGAAAAAGAATCAGAAAAAGTCTGCTTGGTGAATTATGTCATGTGCAATGTATATTTTATTCTTTCTGGCTCATGGTCAGCCAAACTGAGCCTCTGGAAAGCTATCATAATTACAATAAAGTTAGTCTTGATTAAAGACAACACATCATATTTCCTGGAGGTTACATATATCTTTGGACCACACTTCTCATATTCTACCAGTGCCAGGTGTCAGTGAAATAGTATGAGGATCTGGTGGTTCTCCACCTCCCTAAGTGCTGTATGCGTGGGTGGTTGTGGGTCTGTTTACAGCTAGTGAAACACAAGAAACCTCTAGAAAAGAGATGTTCATTTAGGTTTCCATTGCAAGAAACCTAGCAGAAAGATCTGTCAGACTTCCTGCAAACATGGAGAGGTTGCAGCTTACTGAGGACTCTTCAGTGCACCTGCAATCACTGCCTTCTTACATCAAAGCTAGGATGTGCCCATCTCCTAATCCCATGGATCTTCTACAGCTGGGTCATGTCTGTGTAGCCTGCATACAGTAGCTTTGACCTGTGTGTGTGCAGGTGTTGGGAGCTGCTACTCTTCAGCCATCTCAAGAAAGCCCTGCTGCAGCAGTGCACTTAAGCACAGATTTAAATCTATCCCTGTTCACATTGTCACATGGGAGCTGCTTCAGCACTGTGTGCAGAATTTAAAGCACGTGCATAAAGGCTTTGCTGTATTGGGACCCTGGGAAGGAAGGGGAAATGCTAAGGGATGCACGTAGGTCTGTGTTTATAGGATGCTGGGATTGACAGGACCAGGGAATGTAGGGTTCTTTCCATGTTTGGATCTCTCTCTCTCCTATGGTATTTGAAGGTATGATCACCTCAATGGCTAGGGAGATGGAAGAGGGTCTGGTGAGGCCTGTGGCATTAGACCCTGGCAAGAATCACTTACTGCCAACCTGACCTGGCCCAGTCTTGACAAGACAGCTATCATGCTTCTCAGTTTCTGCAGTGCCGAGGTGGTCACAAGTTGCGTATCCTGTCTGGAAGTGCAGGAGGGGCTGGTTCAACCAATTGTGAAATCTGGCCTCAGGTTCTGAATGACCTGGTAGAAAGAAAGAGTCCTCTGAAGAAGACATATGGTTAGAGATTTGCTCTAGGATGGCACCACTTTGTGATGCTCCAGAGAGGCCAGTAGAGCCCCACGTAACACAGAACCCATTGGAATGGCGGGTGTAATTGGTGGTTGGCCCTGGTCACAGCTACGGTTACATCATTAGCAACCAAAAGGCAGAAGGAGCTGACGGAGGACACAACTGTGGAAAGACAGCAGAGACTCCCTTCTGCTTCAGGGCTGGGAATCCTGACTCTCCAAAGCTTATAACGAGGGAGAGCTCAGGCTGGTGAGGGCTGGTTTTTGGCTCATCAAAGGAAAAAGGGATGATCATGACATCAGCCATGACCAAGTCACAACACAGTACCATTCATAGATCTTTCTCTTTGCTGCTTCAGTGGCAACGATGGACTCAAGATGGGGCCCATATTATCTACAGCAAAATGTGTTACTGCTCTAGTGACTTCTGAACAGTCTGGCCCTGGCCTCTCTGCTTAGTGCTGACTGCTGGCATACACACAAGCAAAAACAGAAGAAGGGCCAGGATAACTCCTTCCATAGAGCATCTGTTCTCTGCAGTGGTTTTCCTTGTCCAGGCTGGAGTGGGGTTGATGACTGCATGAACCTTCCTTGATCATTCATTTAATGAGGAGGAGTCACAGAGAGGCAAGGATGAAGGCTTTCTCCATGACCTGTGTTTAAAGACAGAGACAGTAGGACGTTTTGGCTGGCAGCCCTGGGAGATGGAGAGGACCTGCCTCTTCACACAACATATGGTCTCAGAAAGGTAGAGCTAGCAGGTACCCTGAGAAGTCATCTTGCGCAGCTCTGGCACTGAGGCAGGACCAAGTAAATCTGTTCCAGACTGTCTGTGTATGAGTGCTGAGGGCTAGCACTTGACAGTGCTGTTTACTGTGAACATTAATTAGGTTCCCCCTGGAGAAGATCTAACTGGGCAGTGGTGTACCTGATTACCAGGCCAGATTGGGGCTACTGAGTCAATGACTCAATTAGCCCATTAACAGGGAAGATGTATAAAAGGGCACAGGAAGCACTGCCTGGAGGGAAACAGTCACTTTACCATAACCTGTCCTGTTTGAAGAATGGAGCTGAAAAGTTGAGGGACAGAGTCAAAGTGTGGCAGAGATGCTGAGGTGTGCTGGAGAGGCATTCAAAGTCTACTGGTGGTGGTTATAAGCATGAAGGTCTTAAAGGGGCTTATGGTGATGGGAGACATGGTAGGGCCTGGCCTGCTGCCCATAGCTGTCTGGAGGGTTTAAGAACTGATTAGACAATGATGGTGATTCCAGCAATGAGGCACAGGCAGGTTTTCCCCATGCTGCTCCCTATGCCCAAGCCTGAAACACTACTTCTAGGGGGAGAGTTTGGTCTCTGTTTCCCATGTGATCTTTAGCCTCTCTGCTCAGGCTGCCAGCGAGGATGGTAGCTGTGTGAGATGGACCACTGCTGGCTAGGAACAGGGCTGAGAACAGCCAGCAGTCACCTCGCAGCCACCCATGGTTGATTACAGTGCAGTAAATGCATATCAGTGGCTAAAGGCAAAAGGCCCTGGGCACCCCCTTTGTCTACCTGAGCTGCAAGTCTCAGGCTTCACAATGGTGAGGGTTCCTGCTGTCCCAGAGCAAGGGCTCAGCACTTTCTGCCACCAGCTCTCAGAGCTGTGGATCCTGTGGAGCCTTTGGGGGTGAAAAGCCTAAGTAAGAGCTCAATTTATTACCTCCTTTAGATAGGACAGTAGGTGGGCCCCAGCCTAGGATGCTCACTGCACTCACTTTCCCTTTACACCCATGCACAGCAGATGCCCGGAGACACAAAAGCCTTAATTCTTCCAAAGCACACTACACAACTTACTTATCACTGCCACTTTAAACCAGGGGTCTCAAGCTCAAATCACCATGAGGGCCGCATGAGGACTAGTATGGTAGCCGAAGGGCCACACCACTGAAACCTTTTCATATAACGCTATTTTGAATATTGATAACTATAGTGCCATTGTGGGCTGAAAGAAATAACTTTAGGGGCTGCAAGTTTGAGACCCCTGCTTTAAACCTTCCCCTAGGTGAGTTGCTGCAGGGGTTTCCCCCTACCTCAATTTGTTTCAGAAGGAATTGTTGCACAAAGATGCTCTAGAGAAGAGAAAAGATGACATATCTCCTGGCTTGCTGTCTGCAGGGAGGCATCTGAGCTTTGTTCTCATTTCCAGGGACGCTAGGGAGAAGAACGGACACATGCAAGTGAGAAGAATGATATACAGAATTACTTTGCAGCATGAGCAGCCAAGGAGTGCATTAATGTTGTAAAATGGTTCTGCTCAGACAAGCTGAGAATCCCAAATCTAGACTTTCAGCCTAGTAATAAATAGTCAGTTCATTGCTCCCTGGAGCCTGTTACTACTCAATAGGAACATCAAACATTTCACTTAGTGATCCCACCAGCCCAGGGCCATCCTTAGGGTAGGGCAACCGGGGTGGCTGCCCAGGGTCCTGCGCTTTGGGGAGCCTTGGGGGGCCCGCACTGCTGTACCCCGCCATGCCGTGGACCAAGCAAGCTGGCAAAAAGCTGTGGCCCAATTCAGCACTGCTGGTCTGCTCCCTCCCCACGCGCTCTGCTTTTGGCTCTGTGCTGGAGCAGTGGGGAGGTGGCGGGAAGCAGCACCAGGCCCGTATCGCTGCCCCCTGGCCGCGCTGCCTCCTGCCTCCTCCCCACTGCTCTGGCACAGAGCCAAAAGCCGAACACGTGGGGAGGGGGTGGACTTGCAGCGTTGAACCAGGCTTTCCGCAAGCTCGCCCAGTCCACAGCAGGGGACGGCCAGAGCAGGGGCCTGCCCCCCGCTGGGCCAGTCAACCCCACCCCCCACTGCTGGAGGGGGTGAAAAGGGGCCCTGCAGAGGGTGATTCATCCAGGGCCCCACACCTCCTAGGGATGGTCCTGCACCAGGCACTCTGAGGACGACTGTTGCTCTGGGAGGATGCTGCCCATCTTTCCACTGTGGGTCCCGGTCATTTAGGGGGTCCTGAAAGCAAGTGACTTTCCCACCCTGTCTCTATCATATTGATAAAAGGCCCAAGTGACTCCCTTTGTGGGGGTTCCTTTGCTGTTTTAAAAGCTTTCTATTTGCTCTTGCACAGTCTCTTTCTAGACTTGCACCCTACAAGCCCACAAAACCCCTGGCATCCCCACCAAAAACCCTTATCTGTTTTGGATTGATATCAATGGCTGTGTTCACACAGCACTCTTATTTTGAAACAACAGAGGTTGTTTTGAAATAAGAATTCTGCTGTTCACACGACGCACAGTTCTTTTGAAACAACGGGGTGCCTGCAGCCCCCTTTTGCAGGCACCCGCGAGGTTCAGCGCTGGGCTGCGCTGAAGCCCGCGGGTGCCTGCAGCCCCCTCCGGAAGTGAAATAGCAGGTTCACAGTGTGAACCTGCTATTTCGTTTCCTGCCTTTTCCCTTATTTCGAAATAACTTTTTGTTAATTCGGACTAAGTTATTTCAAAATAAGGCATTATTCTGATACAAGTTTGTTTTGACACAACTTGTATCAAAATAATCCCTGTGTGTGAACACAGCCAATGAGATTCACCTGGTTTGACTGCCAGGATGAGGCAGCAAAACAGCTCTGTATCTCAATGCTCAATCCTGATACCCAAGCCCCAGCAGGAAAGTTCTGACACTCGATTAAAGAGCAGTATCAGAGATGTCACAAATTTGCCTCATCACTCAAAGACCTCAAGCAGCATGAAAGATAAAGACTCAGTAAGATATAACTGCTATAAAACCCAACCACCCGTCACTGATCCCCACTCCCAGACCACGCCAAGATGGCACTAATTGTATATTCACTGTCCTGTACTGTATCTGCTGAGTTCCACAGGGATAGCCATGTTAGTCTTGTTCAACAAAACAAGCAAGTAGTCCTGTGGCACTCAAGAATGCCAGCAATAGGACTGCTGGCACAATTTCAGTTTTCCCTGTAGATGTCCTAGTCTCTGTAGGTTTAAACTAGTCACTGCAGGCTGGTAGTTCTTTATAAAGGAATCACATGGGCTATCAGCCCCATATTTCCCATGCTCGTTTCATCTGCTGTAGGCTTTGCTTTGGAAGGCTGGGAGGGTGACTACTGTGAAGAACACCTTGTGTGGCTTTATTTTCTCAGAAGCATGCAAGAGATTTGGTGTTCGGGATGTGTGGGAAATGCAGGCTTCAGTAGGTTATCATTAACTTGAAGAACATGTTGCCAAATTCCAAAGGGGTAGCCGTGTTAGTCTCGTTCAGCAAAATAAGCAAGGAGTCCTGTGGCACTTAAAGACTAACAAATTTATTTATTGCATGGGCTTTGGTGAATCCCATTTTGTCAGATGTCTGATGAAGTGGGATTTTCTCCCATGAAAACTCGTGATAAATTTGTTAGTCTTTAAGTGCACAGGACTCCTTGTTTATTTTTCAAAAACACGAGCAGGCTCACTGAGTTCAAGGGGCAATTTGTGCAGGACCGTAACTAGGTCTTCTGGTGCCTGGGGCAAGCATCCCCAAAGACGTCCCCCACCCAGAACCCAGGCTGGATCCATCCTGGCAGGGGGAATATGGATCTGGCCCTAGTCCCCTGGCCGGGTGGATGCCTTCCGTGCTGGCCAAGCTGCCTTTGCCATCAGCTGGTCCAAGTCCCTGGAGCCGGGTGGGTGCCCTTCTTGCTGGCCAAACCAAGTGCCCCGGCTGGGCGGTGCCTTCCCCGCTGGCCAAGCTGGTTTCCACGCTGGTCAGTCATCTGAGCCCCAGGGCCAGGTGGGTGCCTTCCCCTCTGGCCAAGCCAAGTCCCCTGGTCGGGCAGGCGCCTTCCCCACTGGCCAAGCCGGTTTCCCTGTTGGTTGATCATTTGAGTCCCCAGGGCTGGGTGCCAGGCGAGTGCTTTCCCTGCCAGCCAATGCGAGTGTCTCGGCCAGGTGGCTGCCTTCCCTGCTGCCAAGGTGGCTTCCCACCAGCCAAGCCGAGTCCTCGCCCACCTGCCTGGCCACTGGCTCTCCCATTCCAGTCCAGTCCCGTGCCCCCCAGGGTATCCGTGCCCTTCCCCTTTCCTGGCCTGGCCACGGGTCCCAGGTGGCTGGAGCTGCTCTACCTGGCCGAATGGAGTGGCCAGAGGCTTCCCCCTCTCCCCCAGCATGCGCCTGATCATGCTTAGGGGCTAGGTGGGAGATTTTGAACTCCTCCAGCCCCAACCTGGCATCCAGAAGAATGTGCCTTCTGAAAAGGCACATTCCTCTTTGGGGTCAGGTAGGGTCTGGAGCCCTCTAAAATTTGGTGCCTGGGGCTTTGCCCCATTCACCCCGGCCTCGTTGCAGCCCTGAATTTGTGGGCTTGAAGTTAAACAAGTGCTTAAGTACTTGCAGGATCGAGACCTGAATATACTGAGAGAATAACAATAACAATTTACATTTATATCTGGGCCCCAAAGTATTTTATAAACTCTGTTCCAACAAAGCTTCTAAAAGATAGTCACTTCTGGGACATGGGTGGCAGGCAAGTGGCTGAGGGGAGATCTTTTCAGGTCAGCTAAGAATGTTAGATCTAGAGATTTGTTCTCCTTGGATCCGAGGGATTCATTTAGTTTTTTTATGTTCATCACATTTTTTAATGATCACATATTCATTGAAAAGCTGAAAACCTAAGAATAAATGTTGAATCCAGAGAATCTTTTTTGTCACTTACAGAATGCATGCTTTATGGATCCACATGCCCCCGATATTTTTCACTATTAATCATGAACAGAATATGTAACATGAAGTGCAGAAAAAACATTGACAGACAGAGAACAGTACCTGTCTACACAGGTAT
This sequence comes from Podocnemis expansa, assembly GCA_007922195.1. Classification (NCBI taxonomy): domain Eukaryota; kingdom Metazoa; phylum Chordata; order Testudines; family Podocnemididae; genus Podocnemis; species Podocnemis expansa. The sequence continues at coordinate 55,605,166 of ML681963.1, read as the reverse complement.
GTTGAATGACTTTTTCTAATTTGTAATGAACGTGGCCCTGTATTTAGTTATTTCCCTCTCAATATTATTCATCAGGCAAAAATTTAATTTAAACTCAATGAGCACTGAGGAGTCTTTGCAGAGTCTGTTGGCTCTTTGCTGGTCCTGCTTGAAGTGGGGGCTCTGACAGACTGCCATCTTGACTTAGTTTGCAAGAGATGCCTGGAAAGTATCACACAGAACATTAGCAATTTGGTCAATAGAAAATAGCTCAGCTCGTTTCTGTATGTTTAATGGATGCTGTTCCTAGCAGTCATAAGAATCACGCAATAATGGTTGGTTTAATTCCCACACAGACTGCAGAAGCACAAAAGCCAATGGAAAAACACCCCTGAATTATCTCTATAATTGGAGGGGTCAGATATACAAGTCATTATGCCTGCAGGTATAAAAGCAAACATATCAAGGGTACCAGTGTTCAACATTAGGCCAGCATATACTGAGCTTCCATCTAACTCTCCTAACTGGCCTGTTTGATCCAACATTCCTAAGAAATTGTTGCAGTTAGAGTCGAAGGCCTTTGTATTCTAGACTCAGCCAGGAACGCAGATACATTAATGTCCTGCTCTCTGGGACACCTTGTATGGAATGCAACCTGGTACACCAGCAGATCTCAAAGCACTTTGCAGTCACTTCTGAACTGAACCTTCCAACACCCTGCTGAAATATCAGTATTCCCCATTTTAAAGATAGGAAGACTGAGGCACAGAACAAGGCATTGACTTGTCCAAGGTCACCTAATGAGACGCTGTGGTGTGGCAACAGATCCCAGGTTGCCTGCCTCTCAGTTCCATGAGATCAGGCTTTCCATGCAGTGACTGAAGTATGTGTGGCACCTGAACCTGGCAGCTAAAATAAAAAATCTCTGTCACTAATCTTTGCTTCTGGAGCTTCTTTCTGTTTTCTGCAGTAGGCTGCCACTCCAAAGCCTGTAAGGAAAGGATAATGTGTATCTTTGCTTTATGTGGGGGAAAAATGCTTCTTGTCTGTCATTCTCCTTTCTCTTTGACTAAATGTAAATCCCATGGCTATGTCCAGGGACTTGTTTATCACTATGAGCTTAGCTACTTTACAAGCCTATCCAACTAGCCTGGTAAATGGCTTTTCCATGAAACAACCCATCTCATTGGTGCTGGTGTTCTGGACTCTGGTCAGATCCTCCAGGGTCCCGAAGAAGAGCTACGTGTAGGGAGCAGGAGGTCTAATGCCTTTGCTCCTCAGACAAGGCGTAAGTGTGAAGGGCTGTCACAGAGAGATTAATAAGTGCACCTGTCATTAGTATGCATTCAATATCTTTCACAGGAGCATCCCAAAACACTTCATTAAATTAATAAGTGACCTCTCAGAGCCTGTGTGGTAGGCAAATATCACTGAACCCATTTCATGGGCGGGAGGAGAGAGGACAGGACAGAGCCCAGAGAAGTGAAGTGGTTTGCCCAAATCACACTATCGGTGTAATGTGAAACCTACGGCCCTGGCTATCTCTACAAAGCAACACAAGAAAACCATGAATAGAGTTCTCCCACACAACCTGTCAGCGCCCTGCGGACAATGGCCACCACAAAAGCTTTGTACTTGTGTATCATGAGCTCATAAGAAACCCATGGGGTGTGAGTGGCCTATAGACTATGGTATATGTGTGGCAGTCCAGTATCTGTTCCCCCATTCTCCCTCTCTGTAGATAAAAAAACCAGTAACTGACTTCTCTCAAGATCCTACTGCCTCCTCCCCAGCTGCATATAAAACATTTTATTTTACTCTCCCAGGACTTTGGGAATCATTGTTACTACAGAACTTCCTGTTATTCCAGTGGTGTCAGGACAAACAGATGTGCACCTGCCCACCCTTCCGCAACAGGGGCCAGTCAGTTATTTTTTGTTAAGTGTTAAAACATTGCTGATGCCAAGTGCCGTGGCCTGGGCTCACTTGCAGGCTGGGTGCTTTGACAAACAAGAGTCTGTGTGATTACAGTAAAAAATCTTGATGTGCTGCACTAAGAGGCCCAGGCTCTGATCCCTTTACATGTCTTGAATGCTCCCTTAGTTCTTGGCTACACAAGAAAATTAGGTCAACCCAGCTGTATCAGTGAGGGGTGTGAAAAAATCCACATCCCTCCTTAGCAACATAACTAAGCCAGTTTAACCCCCCCCCCATGAACAGTGGTAGGTCAACAGAAGAATTCTTCCACGGATTCTAGGGCCTCTCAGGGAGATGGATTACCTGTACTTATGGCTCCCTCCTGTCAGTGTAGGTAACGCCTATGCTGCAGTGATGTGTTTCAAGTGTAGACAAGCCATCACTTCACAAATAAAATAGGCTTATTGAAATCAGTGCTACTGCAGATAAGCAACGGGATCAGAACCTGGCTTAGATTCTTCTGCCCTGCACAGCCGTTTTGAAAAATGTACTTCTGAAAGAGACAGGTCTGGACTCCTTATGGCACTGTAGTGGGGGTTGCCATTTAAAAATATGACCTGTGATTGCTTCATGCCCTGTGTTGCTGCTGGACATGGTGTGGTGCTACAAAGGGATTAGCAGGAACAGGTATCTGGGTAAAGGGCTTTCCCAGAGCCTCAGTGAAGTAGATTGGGACAGAAGAGGGGAGATGAGCCAAGATGGAAAAGGAACCTGGACAGGGATTTTTTACCACTTCATCTGCTTTTATTATTGACCTAACTTCAGGCTAATGGATGTTTTTTTTCCCTGTAGTTCTAGACGAGGGGAAAAAAGTCCTTATTTAATACCTTTATGCTCCTTTGTAATGTAATAATGATGCCCCAAATTCTGCATGGCTCATTAACATGATAGAAACCTGGCTCTTTCTGCACTACAACACAGCTTAAGCTAAAAGAATAACTGTCTGCAGGCAGCAGCAGCTTGCTTTCCTCAAGTGGCTCAGAAGTTGGAAGGAGAAAGACAACCAGACAGATAGACATACATACATTGCCAGTATGTTACACTAAAAACATGACAAACTTAGGTAACAAGTTAGAAATGGTCCCCACAACATTGGGTTGAGCAGATGGAGGTAGAAGCCTGCATTTTAGACTTCAAGCCATGGCTAAGAGAAAACTGAAGTGGACAGATTGTTGTTCCAACTGACTACACCAAAGAAAATAGGACTGCAGTGTGATAAGTAAATTTGCTAGTCTTTAAATGTGCCACAGGACTCCTTGCATGTTTCGCTGAACTAGATTAACATGGCTGCTGTTTTAGTACTGCAGTGGTATGTTTATGCAGAGTGACAACAACATTTCTGGTCAGATTAAATTTTATTAAACTTTTGTTTTGCAGAATCAAACAAGTAGGTGTGAAACGCTTGACTAAATTACACAGTCTCTGCAAAGAATAAAGAGAGGTGCCCAAGAGACCTGGCAGTAGCTGAAGCACTGTTTCTCCATGAGATAATGCAATATTAACACATGCACTTTGGTCCTGTCTCTCTAAGAGCTAGTCATGGCTTGTTAACATGTGTAAGTATATGGAGAATGTGGGCACCAATGTTAGCCAAAATAATGCATATGACGTTCATCACCCATCAAATGTGTTGTCCTAAGCTTTCTTGGATGCAACTGACTGTTGGCTTCAATGAGTTCTGCAGGCAATAAGCTTGCAGGGATATTATTTATCTATGGTATGTAATGGAGTTAACAGTATTTTCTGAACTCTGACTGTGCAGCAATTTCAGGAAATAGATGAATAAACCAGCCTTCTGTTTCTGAGAAATCACACTCTAAAACCTAGTTCAGGTCACAAGTTCAAATGTGTGTGGGTTCCTTGTCTATTGTCAAGGATTCACACTGCAAATCCAACAGAGAACTTGGCCTGACGTATCTAGTCTCTGTGCTAGGGGAGCCAGCACTTGAACTATATCTGGAATTTCAGGCCAGGAACAAGGGGCACTTGTTAGCAAAAAGCTGCTCTCTATTTTGCTAAAAACAAATTCTTGACCCTGCCAGATCTGTCACCAAGAGATCAATCAAAAAGTGATTTGCTCTCTTGGTAAAAACAACAGTTTTGTTTATTGTAAACTCACAAACAGATCAAACATGAGACTAAACACCAACCCCAACTTCCCTCCCTCCACGTGTTGGTCTACCCAACCGGCCCAGAAGTAATAGCTATGGTTGGCCTTCTCTCAGGTCAGAGAGTTGATCTTCTGTGGTGGGGACTGTGATGATGTGGGTGTTGCCGCCTTCTTCTCCTCCTGGTCACAATGTCAGTGTGTCTTCTGGATTTCTTCTGGCTTCTTTCTTGGTCCAACACCCACGCAAATAAACGGTGCACTGGCTGCCACTCAGAAGGACAGCACCCTTCCTCTGGAGTATCTCACTTAAATAAAATCTCCCAATCAATCACAAAGCTGTCATTTTCCCACCTTGTCTCTGTGTTGTCCACATGGCTGTTCTCTGGCTGCTGCACCGAGCACTAATTTTGCACACGGCACCCTGTATCTGAGCAGAGTTAGCTACTTGGCATGCTACCCAGTCTGGCACCCTGCCAACTTCAGCCTCCTGTCAATCAGCTTCACTCAACATTCTTATAACTTAACTTTTCCCTAACATATTGGTAGAGTTGTGCAAGGTAGGAGGATTGGACCCCTAGGAAGGGTGCAGATCAGGAATGACATGCACCAAAATGTGGGTTACTTACTGGTAACTGTCCTTCTTCGAGATGGGCTGCTCAAATAAATTCAGTTTTAGGTGTTTACATGCCGCAGCCCATGATTGGTTGGAAACTTTTAGCCCTAGCCTGTCAGAGCAGGGTCGGCAGCCAATGCCCCTTCTGGCCGCTCCCACGACTACATATAGATGGCCCCAACCCTGGTCCCCCACAGTCCCTTCTATCACTAACTCTGAGTAGCAGGGACAGTGGGAAGGACCTGAATGTATGCAAGCAGCCCATCTCAAAGAAGGACAGTTACCAGTAAGTAACCCACTGCTCTTCTTCGAGCAATGCTTGCATTGTTCAGTTTCAGGTGACTACTAGCTATACCTTGGATGGTGGGTGGAGTTTAAATTTTCCCACCATCAGCACAGCTACACTCAAATGGCATCTCAACTGCAAGGACGGACAAAGCAATGAGTCGTCAAGCTGATGTTGACGAACACACTACCGACCTGCAGTTTCTTCCGGGAGAAGAACTGCATGATAGGTGCTGAAGAGGTTACTTACCACTCCATCGGACTGGCTTTCTGGAAACAGGGTGATCTTGATCCAATATAGGTGGCCCTTATGTCAGCAGGCAATAAGCAAAGGAAATTGCTTTCCCTAGTAGTGTTTCTCCATACCATAAAAAATCAAATGGGCACTATACCTCTAGCCAGACAGTAGGGGAAAATGTTAGCTCTCCAACCTTAGTGGGATGGGTCTTGTCATCTTTATCTATGATGCACTGGCCCTGAACGCCATGGCCTGGATTGCTGTAAGTCATACCATGGGATGGGTGTCCCACAACAGCGCTGAAGGAAAGAATGGGAAAACAACCACGTAAGGAAGATACAGGGGTCTAGTCCTATGATCTATCAGTATTGAAAAAAAAGGGGGAAGGATCCCTGGGCTGAGGCCTGACTACCTAGGAGGTTCGGCCAGGAGGGTCCTTGGGCCTCCAAAGGGGCTCCATTAGAGTTGGGTACCCAGAGGAGAAGGGGTGAGTGGGTGTAGAGCATCTCAGAGGGTCCCACCCAGTGGAGGTGATCCTCTTACAAGTCATAGCAACAGGTTGGGGTCCCCTTTTTTAGGGAACTCCCACTCTAAGCTTTGGGAGAAATTCCTTAGAATCCTTTATGGGAGGAAAAAGGATAGGATGGTAGAATGAGATATAATGAATGAACTAGGAAAAATGGCAGGGAAGTAGAAAAACCCCACATTAAGTCATTCCTAGGCCCGTAGGAGGAAACAATGCATGACAAATGGGGAGATAGGGGAATCCCTATCTTGAGGTCCCAGCAAGAATCCACACAAATTGGATGGCTAAGTATGCGTTTCCCTCACACTCTACCTTCTCTGGTCTTTAGGACCCAAGCAAGAGGAGAGAATGAAAAATCTATCCTGCGGCCTCTTCCAGGGAAGGCAGATCTAACCTCAATACATGCTTGCTATCCCCATCAGTGTGCTCAGATGGCATGTAACTCCCATGTGATTGGTGTTTATTCTCCATCCCGACCTGTATATAATAAGGAGGCCAGCCACTCGTGGGTTTGGGAGGCTGCCTCATGTCAGGGCAGTGAGCTACCGTTGTTGGTTCCTTGGCAGAAAGGGGTCAATGGCGTAATGCCCGTAACTGCCTCTTTGGGTATTGGATGGTTAGCCAGGCATGCTTAGGAGCAGGTGTGTATCCCTTGCTCTGCAGGAGAGAAAGGGTTACTACTGATGACCTCTACCATATAATCAAAATAGGATGGAATTGGGGTTAATCCTGGAGTGGGAAAAAAGAACCCCTGGGAAAACAGACACGTAAGGTAATCCTCGCTAAAAGAAATGTGCAAGGGACCATTCCCTTGTGTCCTTAGGGTAAACAGTGTGGAGTGATAGGGAAAGGCATCGTAAGCATGCTACCAATAGTAATGCTAGGCCTCTCTAGTCTGCTAGGGGTTCTGTACCCTTTCTCAGAGGCTGAGGGTTTCCTGAGAGGACTAGCTACATGCTTGAGTCTCAGTGTTCATAAAGTTACCCTGTTCGACTGTATCACCACATCTAGATCCCATTGGGTGACAGGTCTCTGAGCTGTGAGTAGAGTCTCCCTATACTCTTCCAGGACCTAGTGGAAGTAGGGTGAGGGGTCACTGACACCCCCCCACGCTAACAAGGGGGACTGGGATTGGCGGTAAGGGAGCCTTGAGAGAAGGGTTGCTAAACCTCTCTCCTCGAAACCTGGAGTGGGGAATTAACGGAGCATGGAGTAAATGGGAGCCGGCTCCTTCACTGTTTCCCTTCCTCTGCATCAGAGGAAGAAAACATCCCCACTAACGGTGTAGGTAGGCCCAATGGAGGGTCTCCTACAACTTATCCATCCCCTTTATGACCTTCTCTGAACCAGGGTGTAAATGGTAGGGTTGAAACAGCAACTAGCTGTCTGTCAGACACCTCCTTTGCCTACCCCAAAAGCCACCTGTGGGTAGGGTTACCAGATGTCAGGCAAAAAGAGGACATAGCCTGCTCTTTACCTACACATCCTCCATCCAGCTGACATGTTAAAAATATATGATTTTGTCTGGCTTTTTATTTACAGGGGTTAAACTATGCTGGCACGCCCCCACACAACCTATTTTTGGGGGGGAAGCGTTCCAGGCCCCGCTAAAAACAGCAGAAGCGTTCCAGGCGCGCCCCAGCCCCCTCGCGCCACCCCACGGCCCGCGGCCCGCACTGCAGCCCCACACCCCCCCGCCGCAAGGCCTGCTGGGAATTGCGGCCCTGTCACGCCGCGCTCTCCCAGAGCCTACTGGGAGTTGTAGTGCCCGCCCGGCCTGATAGCCTCCTCCCCCGTTCCCTGCATGCGCCGGGGGAGGGGGCGGTGCCGCGCGGTGCATTATGGGGCGGGCAGTTTTTCGGGCGGAGCTGGGGGGGCAGGCGCTGGAGGCGGCCCTGGGCTGAGAGGACTCCAGCTCCCGTCGTGCCCCGCGCCAGGCCCTGTCCCGCGCCGCGCGCCCTCGGCCTCTGCGGCCGCTAGGTCTGTCAGCGGCTGGTCTGGGTCTGGGCTGAGGCGCAGCAGGATGTCGCGCCAGACGGGCCGGGGCACCGAGAGCAAGAAAATGGTAACCGGGGGGTCGGGGCCGGCCTGGGCCCGGGGGTCAGGCCCAGAGGGGGCGGGGTTGTGGGGTGCAGCCGTTAGGGCCCCAAGAGCTCTGGGCCCGCCCACCCGGTTGCTTTTTAGGGCGCGTGGGGGTGGGGGAGGGGCGCGGGCTACTACGGTTTGGGGATCCCAGAACCGGGGGTGCCCGCTGCTGGCAGGAGCGTGGCTCGTGCGACCGGGCCCAGGGCGCTCGGGCTGTCCAGGCATCATGGGGTGAGCCTGGGGGCGCCGTGGGCGCTGACCAGTGGCCTGTATGCGAGCCAGACTGCTTCCTTGGGAGGGGGTCCTCAGGGCTCGGGCCCTGGCCCCACAGAAGTCAGGTGGGGCTGCAGGTGGTGAGTAGCGCGCAAAAGGTCGTGATGGCTTAAATCAGTGGTTCCCGAAATTTTCTCTGCTGTGGCACGCCTTGCTACCTTGAATTAATTTGAGGCACACCACCATACAGTTTCCAAATGAACTTCATGAGCCGATCCAGAGCTCTTGGAATAGTTTTTCAAAGAATTTTGGGGCACATTTGTTCAGAGGTGACGGCACACCAGTTGGGCAATGATGGTTTAAATATTCTCCCTCCATCCCTGTAGGGTCTCCTGAAAGCATACCCCATGGTGCTTCAAAGCTGCCGCTGTATTAGGAAGGGAGTGTTCCGTCAGTGCAGCGTATTAGGGTTGGTTGTTAGTGCCTGTGTGTGCGTTGAGTTGTTCTCCTGATTCCCAGAGCATCACCTGCAGGGTAAGGAGCTGAAGTAACACTGAGTGTCATGGTGCTGCAAAAGCCTCGCTTTCTTAGATTAAGAGGGGGAAGACTTACATTTATGGCAATGTGCCTTTTGGCTGCACTGTACGTACCACATGTATTGCCTTTCAGACAAATTTGAGATATTTGTATTTTACCTGTCTGTATTCTAATGCCATGTTATCACTTCAGATGAACCTTGGAGCATGAAAGATAAGAGGAACAACAGTATAGAGCTTACTTTTCAGCATAAAAATAGTGGAGCCAATCTCAATTTGTCATTGATGTCATAAGTGAAGGTGGCCTGTTGACTCAAATAAAACTTCACTCATTATTTTATTTTCTTCCCCTTTTGCCTTTTCTGTGCTAGGGTGAGTATCAGTGGCAGCTTGTAGGGTTCTCCCAAGGTTGTGGATGCTGGATTTGGTTTATCTGTACTCAGTAGCAATTGAACACCCCTTCACTGTCAGCCACTGACCCCTATTGCTGGCCACTGACTCCATCTTTTTTTTTTTGGTGTGGACAGGGCTTTTGTCAAGTCAGTACGGCATTGGGTTTATTTAATTAGTGTTCAAACTCTCTTGTTACCGCAGTGTATTATGGTACTGAAAACTGTACAAGAAGCCAAGTAATGTGGATGACTGACTGTTTTGTCACGTTTTCATATGTAAATGATAGCGAAATACAGAATGCTTTGAGATGCTGGATTCTGTCGGATTACTTAAAAAAAACAACCAAGAATTAATCTATTAGTCAGAATCTGTGATTTGAGATATTTTAAAAATTGTATAGGTGCATTGAAGTAGCATTTGAACTTTACCAAATAACATTCTCTAGCAAAATGCTTCCTTTCAATTGCTGGCTGTTTATACACCTCCTTCAGAGTGCAAACAGTAGATAAATATATAATGCCATCAAGCTTTAAATTCAAACACCTCAGACTGGTAACAGCTGGATTTTCTCCATCTATTCACCCACTGCTCTGTCTAGCTGCCAGGCATGTGTCTTCACTAAAATGATGCGGTTCCTTAATAATTTAACCTTCCTGGCATGTTTATTATATTCTTTCCAGGTCTTTGACTGTACCAGGTTCGTGACTGTACCAGCCTTCTGTCTTGTCATTTTTGATTAACATAAACTGGGTTCATCTTCATTTTTGACTTTCAGTGATGAATTTAGCATTTGTAAATGCTAAACAGAGAATAACCTCTAAAGGTATAATTCTAGTGGTTTTCCTGTTGGTTTTGCTGATTCTGACTTAACCAGACGTGAGACTCTAGGAGTTTGTTTATTCCTTCCAAGTGTTTATTGTGTTAATTAACACTTGATCTTAATGACTGGACAGAATGCCCTATAACTTCTAGCAAACTTAAGTTCTGCTCAATGAATGTGAGGAGTGATTCCTTCCTGTGTTTCAGACTTGGCTGTGTGTGAATTTGTTCAGAATGTGGTGTGATCAGTGTCTCACTTAATGCTGATGTTGTCTCTTTTCCCTTCTCTTCTGCTTGCCTGCTGCTTTCATTCTGTAGTATTGGTATTTGCCATTCATTTCACCTTCTGCATCTATGCATCTCATGGTAGGTGATAGGTTTCATAATCTGAGACAAGACTTTCCATGATATTTCTAACTGCTGCAAAAAAGGAAACCAAAAGCCTTAAATATTAAAAATAACATGGCTCCTTGAGTAATTACAGATATGTATTTCAGCTAATGTGAAAACCTAACTTTGATGTAGATTCTTTGCTTTTGTTTTTCAGCCACTTAAGAGAGAATGAAATTTGTAATTGCTGTTCTGATGATTAATGGCTATTGAGAAAATACTAATCATGTCTTGATCACTTCACGCTCAAGAATTATAGTCATAGCAGCTATGAAAAAATGTCTGTTCTTTTATTCCTCTTTTATATGAATGTGGCACTTGGGGGGGGGGGAGAGGAAAAATAATCTCAATTAGAATTGGGTATAGTGAGTTCAGATGCATTGCATAGATCTATTAATGTAGTTCAGCCCTGACTGAACATAGTCCCTGCTGTTCTAGTCCTGGTCCTCCTGAGCAGAAGTGGTCTTTTTGTGCTAAATTATGTGCTGTGGACAAGTAACCTTTGGGGGTTGAGATATAACTTTCAGATTGGCCAGAAAAGGGGGTGGAATCAGTTTATGAATGAAGGGTGTTTTATATCCTAATGAAGGAGTTTGAGAAATACAGTGCAAACATCACATAGATAGATATGGATTACAGAGGTTTGAGGGGTTTTGTGTGCTGTATCCAGCATCACCTCTAGATTATTAGTCCAAGTCTAGCTCAGATTGTTTAAACTATTCCAATCCTAGTCATTTTCTGGTGACCTGTATAAAACAACATAGAGGTCTCACTCCAGTTCTTATGGGGATGTGCCGATTATGATATAAGCGAGGAGTCCTGTGGCACTTGTAAAACCTAATAAATCTAACAGGACTCCTTGTTTTGCTGAACTAACCTAACAGGGCTACCCTTCTGGAACTTGATTGTGATGTAGAAATACGAATTGGCAGTCCACCAGAGAGGCTAATTGAATGACAATGGATGCTAACAGCCTTATGAATAAAACAAACAAACAAGGAGTCCTGTATTGCTTTTAAAGACTAATAAATGTATTTAACACAAGAGCTTTTTGTGGGAGAGATCCCACTTCATCAGATGCTTGAAGATGGAAAAATAGCATCTTTTTCCATCTTCAAGCATCTGATGAAGTGGGATTTCTCTCACAAAAGCTTGTGTTAAATACATTTGTTAGTCTTTAAAAGTGCCACAAGACTCCTTTATCCTGCTGAACAAGACTGAAACAGCTACCCCTCTGGAGGCTTATAAATGGCTCCTTCAGGTTAGGATGGGACATATGAGTGGGGGGAAATGGAATGTGTTTTGCCTCTGTCCATGTTGTCTATATTCTGGAGACAGAGAGTTTCTGTCTCTGGAGCTGTCAACTTGTCACCTTTTGAGCAGCACCTTGAGCGTTTTTAAATATACTAAAGTTTACTTTTTCTGATGAGATTAGTTTTCTTAAAATATGAAATCTGGGACTTCTGCAGTTGATTCCTTTGAGACGGAAGCTTTCTGGCCCCCTTCTCCAGGCCAACCAAAGTAATGGTGGGAATGAGACCCGAGAGCATGTGGGTATTTTTCTGCACAACTGATGGTGAATTCCTTTTGAATCTGTTTAGAGCTCGGAGCTCTTCACTCTGACATATGGCGCTTTGGTCACTCAGCTGTGTAAGGATTATGAGAACGATGAAGATGTCAACAAACAGCTTGACAAAATGTAAGTGAATATGGAGGGGTTTGAGTCCTTTGGAAACTGGCTTGTGGTAGAGTTGTGTAAGTTGCTGTTTCTTATTTTCTGCACCCAGTCCAACTGCCAGACTGCACATTGTTTATTTGTGGTTTTGCCATAATTTAAAACAAAAATACTGTTCTCTCCTCTGGGTATCTCTTCACATACTTAATTTCAGAGAACAACTTCATTTCTCAGATTTAGAGCATCTTCCTGAAGCTGAGCTATGTTGTTATGATTCTATGGTTTGCTGCCATTTGGTGCTTTGACAGGGGCTACAACATAGGAGTTCGACTAATAGAAGATTTTCTGGCCCGGTCCAGTGTAGGAAGATGCCATGACTTCCGGGAAACTGCAGATGTAATTGCAAAGGTAATCATCGGGGCACAGCCTTGTAAGCCTTTATTTAAGCTAGTTGTGTTGCCATGTTCCAGCACATACCCAGCCGTTCATGGACTGTTAAGATGACTGTTGTTGTGGCATAGTCTTTACCGTGAGCACAGCTTCTGATAAAGAGTGAGCTAACAAATGATGCACAAATTCATATTCTAGAACAGTGGTTCCCAGGCTTTTTTGATTCAGGGGCCACAAATATAATTTTTAAAACCCTGAAGCAGTCTATTTAAGTAATTACATTTTCATTTAATTTTGATTAAAATTTAATTTTTATTAAAATTAACTTTTTTAAAAATAAGGTTTCTTTTAAAAAGGGCTTGGTGCACATCTAATAGTAAACACTTAGACTGACACAACCCTGAATCCTGGTTTCTGCTGATGAACAGGCCCCAAGCCCAGAGGGGAGGTGGGGCAGCCACAGCCTGACTCCCAGCAGCACACCAGGACCCGGGTGGGAGGTGGATGGTCATGGGCTGGCTCCCAGCCAGTGGCAGGGGAGAGCAGGCTGCTTTAAAAAGCCCCGTGGGCCACTTTTGGCCCATAGGCAAGGGGTTGGGAACCCCTTTTCTAAAATGTATCTTGTAGCTTCTTGGTGGCTAAGCTTAATTAGAGACTTCAAGACATTTTGTATCCAAATGAGTTTCCTGAACGTGGAGGGAAAGTAACCTAATGAAATAGATACTGTTTAAAACCAGGCAAAATCTGATTTAGATAGTACACTTGGATTTTTGTTATTGTTCTCAATATCCCCTGCCCCTCCTAAGAAGTGGATAAAATTAACCTACTCATGGGCTAGCATGAGGTTTGGGGGTGGATCTTCAAAAGCACGTGAGGAAGTTAGGTGCCAGATTCCTATTAACTCTTAGTTTTCTTGGTAAATATTCTCAAGGCTTTTTAAGAGTCTTTGCTGAACAATCGCAAAAGGGAAGTATTACCATTTGGGTCACTTGCTTGTCTGTGTTCTGTGTAACTCAATAGGTGGCATTTAAAATGTATCTGGGCATCACTCCAAGCATCACCAACTGGAGCCCAGCTGGCGATGAGTTCTCCCTCATCCTGGAAAATAACCCTCTGGTGGACTTTGTGGAACTTCCTGATAACCACTCATCTCTTATTTACTCCAACCTCTTATGTGGGGTGCTGCGAGGAGCCCTGGAAATGGTGAGGCTTCAGTTCTTTCTCTGGAGAGGTGTTGGAGATATGGAGGTTTTGGCTGGAGAGGACAATATGGAACCTTGTGCAGACATTACAACTGCCTTGTGCAAGTTTGTAGTCTACATGTTTTCTCTTGCTGTGATTATGCCAAAAGCAAAGTAGAAATAGAGGAACAGGTTGGCTGATATTGTCTATAGCAGGCATGGCCAAAACTGCTGCTCGGGAGCCACATGGTTCTTGAATGAAAAATTATGGCTCCCGGAAGAATGTCAGTAAATCAATTTAGGAAAGCAGCCCCAGCCTAGGAGTTCAGGAGGGGGTCAGGATGGTGGGGAGAAGTGCACCATGGTTGGGATGTTTAAAAAACTCTCCACTAGCCTGCAGTCTTCTACATCGAGCAGCAGCTAAGTTTTTACTGTATAGGCCTAGTTTTCATGGTAACCTTAAGTAATTATTAGAATCTGATGTTAGTAGGATCAATATTTGTTCTCTTTTCATGATAAAAATTAAAGTATGCAATGAATTTTAAACTTTTTAATTTTGGAGTAGGTAAAAGTATGTGGCTATATGCCTCAGTGCAGCTCTCAAAGATTTAATAATCAACTTGTATGGCTCTTGAATTCCATAAGTTTGGCCACCCCTGGTCTATATGTGTCTGTACCTTGATGCCATGATTACGAGGGGGGATTGTGTGGCAAGGCCCAGGGAATTAGGGTTATCTGTACTCTCTTTTCTAGAAGCAATGCAGAGTTCTGAAGAGAATCCCAGACACTGTTGAGAGTTCTGTCTAGGCAAGGGTTGGCTTGTGCTGGGCTTTCCTATCTGACCTTCAGCTGGTGCCGGTGGCCGCCTCTACTGAAAAAATGTGGCAGCTGCCTGAAAATTCAGCAGCGGTCACGGCTGGAGTGGAAGCACTTCCCAAGCATATGACGTAAAGAAGTCTCCCAGAGTGGCTGATCTCTTGGTGGTGTGCCTGGAAACAAGGGTCCCTAGGAATGCCACAAAAAGAAGAGGCTCCTTTTGGGATTCTCAGGCATGCTGCAGAAAGAAGCTGCCCGAAGTGGCTCCTTCAGGGAGCATCACACTGCAGAGAAGAGCCACTCTGGGCAGCTTTTTTCCTGTGTCATATGGAGACATGGGCATGGGGGGAGCCCCTGGGTCCCAGCTGCACCCGAAGGAAGCCACCCAGAGTGGCTTTCAGTGGCAGGAGTGGCAATTTCTGTGGTACTGCAGAGGGTGCAGTGTGCGCTCTTGAATGGACTTGGGTGCCACCATTGGCGCACGTGCTGCAGGTTGCCTACCCCTGGTCTAAGGTATGGTACAGCCCCATCACCATAGTATCTTGACTGCCTTTGGCTTAGGGGCACAAGGAAATAACCTTTGATACAATAATCTGTGCCGTTCCTAGATCCTATACGATGTGTTCTGTCCTGTGTTCTGGATGCACGGTCTTACAAGATGGATGGTTAACAGGGAAGTTATTAGTTTAACTTTATAGCAACTTTCTGTGTGGTTTTTCCTTCTGTTCTGTCCTCAGGTTCAGATGGCTGTGGATGTGAAATTTGTCCAGGATACATTGAAAGGAGATGGTGTCACAGAAATACGGATGAAATTTGTCAGGAGGATTGAAGACAATCTCCCAGCTGGGGAGGAGTGAGTCACAGTGTAATCTCTGCAAGGGACTGGAGGGACCAGCAGGTGTGGCATGTAGCTCTTGTCACAGATTCATAGGGATTTAGTGCCTCCTTTAAATTCCATCTCCTAAGGAATCACTGACTCTTTAAGTTGTTATATTTCCATTTTCCATAGAAGACCACTCTCTGAGTTACTCTATTTATCCCATCAGTTCAGTCTAAAAATTTTCATAGGGCGAATAACTTTTTCATACAACCCACAGAGACTCTTTCTACATTCAGTTTTTAGTTGGATATTTGACTGTGTGCAAAGTTTGCTGTTTAAACTCTAAAAGATCTCCAGGCAGTTCAAATACGGGATTGAGCACAAAAAGAACCCACCATAGGATCTGTTTTCTTCTTGAGGCTGATGCTTGTGAGAGCTGTGCTTGCAGATGGAGGGGGTGAAGCATGTGACTGACTGGCTAACACACTGTATGTAGCAGCAAAGAATGAGGCATATAAACTGAAAGAAATGAATGTGCCTGGTAGAGCACACACCAGGTCTCTTTATTTCCAGCTGTGCCTCTTCTTACTGAGGACATGCTGCATCTTTCTTAAAGCTTTTCAGTAGGCTCATTGAGTGAAAAACTGATGGCAGTGCACTTCAGACAAGCCCTTTTTATCCAGAGTAAAACATGGAGGCTTTTCAGCCCAAATGATCTGCTTCCATTTGGGGTGACGGCACTCTTAGGGTGAGAGGGATTTGGTGGTAAAGCAAACTTCTGGTTTGTCAGAACTTTATTTAAGGAGGAGCTGCATCAGGCTCTTAGTTCATTTAGCAGAAAAGAATTTTGGTTGCTATATTAGAACACTGAGGCTCTCACTTTTGCACTAGTCTTAAGAACATTTCTAGTCTCTGAAAAAATAG
The DNA here is from genome assembly GCA_007922195.1 of Podocnemis expansa. Taxonomy (NCBI): domain Eukaryota; kingdom Metazoa; phylum Chordata; order Testudines; family Podocnemididae; genus Podocnemis; species Podocnemis expansa. The sequence goes on along the minus strand of ML681963.1, from coordinate 55,589,196 downwards.
CCCTGGTTAACTTGCTATCGATAATTGATACTGAAGTGTTTGTTATTAAGTACTGTTCTCCAAAGATGCTGCACTGATCTCATTGTTTCTTACTCAGCGCAAACAACTTGTAACTAATTCTAAGTTTTAATAACTGAATTCACATAAAATTCAAACCTCATTGTTACTTTAAGGATTAGCCAGGACAGGGTGCGTTAGAATGGAGTATGTTAACAGGAAGCTCAGTGCCTTCCTTCAGAGGAGAATGGGATGAAGGATGAAGAGCCTGCCCAGCATCTTAAGAGATTCCAGTTATCTGGATCCTCTTCCTCTTTGCAGGCAAGAATTTTAATTGTTTTTCCCACAGCAATATTTTTGAGAGCAGATGCTACGAAACAGTCTTAATTTGGGTGTGTTGTGCCAGGGTGGTCTGATTTGATTCTGTGATAAGTGTCGTAGGGGGACCAGTAAATTGCATTATAATGCACTCAATATTTTTAATGGAAAAAAAGAATAATAGTGGCTGAAATGTATTCAACATTTCAGAGTGTGTACAGCCTATATTTTATTTCTGTTGTCTGACAATATCTAGATATCAAGTCTAAACACTGTGAAGTATTAAATGCATTTCAGCCAAAGTAATTCTGTTTTTCCACTATAATGTATAAATAATGTATAGTGTGAAAAGAGGCTTTGGTAATTTTAGATGTGCATACTTAGATTAAAAAAGAAGTTTCCACGTTGTTTTAAGTGGTAAAATACAGTAATGCGTATCACCTGCTCTTGTTTAGAATAACTAAATGCATTGAAGAAGTGTTATGGGTCTAAAATAAACCAAGAGGCTGGAAAATTCACCCTTTTGACACTTAATTCAAATGGAAAATTAAGTTGAACATTGCAAAGTATTTGGAAAGTAAAAAGCGTTCAAGCACAGAGTTGTAAGAGACAAACTGTAGCAGGCATTTTCAGAATTAACCCCTCTGGCACATCTGTTGTGGCTACAGTACCTTAGTGTCACTCCTAGCAAGGCAACCATAAACTTGACTGTGCAGACCAAAGTCCCCTTTCATCTATAGTTGGGGAGTGTTTCCACATTGAAGATGATGTGACATAGTGGGGTGGTGTGACTAGAGCTTGAGCTGCTGCCACCTCTGCTGTTTCTCTTCTGGGGACAGGCTACAGATCTGTCACCTTTCACTAACCTAACCTGACCTGCCCAGCAGTCCGCTTCTACAAAACTCTTTGCTGTGTAGTCTGTGGCCCTGAAAGGATCCCCTTGGCTAGGTCACAATTTACCTTACAGTTCAGTGCAGCTGCAGCATGGGAAACCCAGACTCACTTGATTCCTGAGGGGGGAAGGTAGATTATGAACTGAATTACAGTCACTGAGTTCATTTTACCCAGTCAATGGGTGGGTTGCAGAAGAGTTTGAAATGGAGCTATCTGCATTCTGAATGCTTTTATTATGTGTTATCCATCTGCTCTATTATTCATATATTTCTATGAAATCCAAGTTCCTGCTTCAAACACTGAGCTGTCAGGAATGTCACTCATTCTGGAATTCCTGTCTCGTCCAGATGAATTCCTAATAGCTATCAGAATTGAATGCTCATGAGGGTGTCTTGCAGTTCTCTCTTAAGGAGGCAGGCAGTACGAGTCTGAGTTTAAAGTGAAACTTTTAAGAGTTGTGTTAACAGAGCTCATGGTTAATGTTGATTGGTGTACAATTGCAATGTGGTGTGCTCTTTCAAGACTCTGTAAGGATCATTCATTTGTTTCCCTTTCTTGGGCCTTGTAAACCATTTTAAGGCTGCATTTTAAAAGCCGTTCCATTAAAAAAAAAAAAAAATCCCAATAATGACTTTTCAGTGGTCTGATCCTTCTGTCAGGTCTGGGGAAGAGGCGGAGAGGAGTATGGATGTGGCATGCTTTCTTAGGGTGGCAAGACAATAGAATAGATTACGTGGAATGAATGTGTGTGGTGGAAAAGATTTCTAGGTATGGTCAATTGAGAAACAGTAACAATGGCTTATTGCAAAGGAAGCCAGTGTAAACCTTTTTGCCCAGAAGGATGGTAGCTCGGAGAAGCTTTTGTGTGTGTGACCCATCAAAGCATCTGGGATCCGTTAGGAGCATAGCACAACCTCTGTCTCTGCACATTCAAGAACTGGCATTCTGGCACGGTCATCATAGCCAATACGCATGATTTATTAGGGCCACCATGTGCAAAACAGTCACTGACTTCACCAGTGGCTCCTATGCACTGGAAATTTATCCTAGGAAGGTGCAGTTAATTGGTCATGAGATGCCTTGGGTCATACAGCAAAGAGAGAATCTGGTCCTCCCGCAACTTCACCCCTGCTGCCTCTTTCTGTTTGGTCTCTTTAAAGAAGAGACTGGCTCCCTGGCTGTAGAAGTGCTATGACTAATTGCTGTAGTTAACAGCTTGATCTTAGTTCGTGGTTCAACTTTTTTCAATACTTTATCTATGCAACAGCGCTGTACTCCTTGTACTGCCTACAATGTGTTCCTATATTTGTGGCCAAAGGAGTGTGCTGAACTACAAATGAAGGGAATTGTACCTGGAAATCATGCAGAAAAAACTTTGTCCCACACTACATGACACAATGTGAGCAATGCAGAGAGAGAGCTGAGGTGGGTGAACACGTGTCCACAGCCACAGGTCTGAGAGGCATCAGAAAAAGGCAGGTTGTGAGGCACTTGCCAACTCAAAAGATATTAGTCTTAAGGCTGCAGGAATGATGATGGAGTTGCTTGAATAATTTGCAATATATAATGGTACTGCTAGAGGAACTAGCCTGAAAATTGATTGATTGAATATACTTTCATTTGCTCTGGAATGGCCTGTTTGTGCCCCCCCCCCCCCAGCTCTGTAAATACGTGGGATTTGCCAGGGTTTGAACCAAAGCAGTGTATGTGGTTGGTAGGGGAGAACTCACTCAGGTTGAACAAGAGTAAAGACCCAGTGACTGAGGGATCCAAATTCTGCTTTTGAGCAATTTGTCAAATTCTCTGCTCATGCCCTCTGTTTTAAAAAAAAACTTAAACCCTTCTCTGCATGTTCCAAAGGGGCAACTGTGCTAGTCTTGTACAGTGTTTTTTTTAAAAAAAGGGAAAAAAGAGAGAGAGAGAGTCCTGTGGTGCTTAAAGACTAACAGATTTGTTGCATGAGCTTTTGTGGGAGAAAATCCCACTTTGTCGATGTTTTGAAGACACATCTTCAAAGCATCTGACAAAGTGGGATTTTCTCCCATGAAAGCTCATGCAATAAATTTATTGGTCTTTTAAGTGCCACAGGGCTCCTGGTTTTTTTTTTTTTTTTTTTTTTTGGTTTTTTTTTTTCCTCTGCATGGACACTTCTCAGTTGTCTTCACCTCTCACCAAATCTCATCTGAAATGCTTTGCGAGGTAGGATTTATAAAAAGGATTCATTGCTGGAAAAGATTAGCACTGAACTGTAATAAGGTGGTCATAAACAAGGAGTCTAGTGGTACTTTTAAAGACTAACAAATTTATTTATTGCATGTGCTTTTTGTGAGAGGAAGTCCCACTTTGTCAGATGCTTACAGATGAATAAGCGTCTGATGAAGTGGGATATTCACCCAGGAAAGCTCGTGCAATAAATCATAGTCATAGAACCTAGAAGGGACCATGAGAGTTCATCAAGTCCAGTCCCCTGCACTCATGGCAGGATCAAGTACCATCTTAAACCATCCCTGAGAGGTGTTTGTCTAAACTGCTTTTAAAAATTTCCAGTGATGGACATTCCACAGCCTCCCTATGCAGCTTATCCAGTGGTTAATCACCCAGACAGTTAGGAATTTTTTGCTAATTCCAGCATAAACTTCCCATGCTGTAATGTAAGCCTATTGCTTCTTGTCCTATCATCAGTGGTTAAGGAGAATAATTTTTCTCCCTCCTCCTTGTAACAACCTTTTAGGTACTTGAAAACTGTTACTTGTTAGTCTTTAAAAGTTCCCCTAGACTTCTTGTTTGTTTTACTGAACTAGACTGACATGGCTACCCCTTTGGAAGGTGGTCATAGAAACCATGACACACACCTACCAGAGGGGTCACAGAGGCGGTCTCAGCATACATTCTGTTGGAGGTGTAGCTGTGTCTAAATTTAATGCAGTATCCAGTGTCACACAGGTGACAAGCTGCATAGGGACATGAGCTATTTTCATGGGAAGAATGATCTCCAGCGTGGCAGCTGAAAGGAAAAAAACTTAAAATAAAGTCTCAGCTTCAGCTTCCCTTGCACTACTTTCTTTATGGGCTGCCTAGGAATCTCGTGACAGCTGGTGGCTATGGGCAGTGCAGAGCCCAGGGCCGGAGGTGTCGCTAGCATGGGGCTCTGGGGGCCTCAGACCCCCTGAAACTCAGGGACAGGCCCTGAGCAGCGAAGTGCATGGTGGCTGAGTCCCACACAGGGAACGCTGCCAGCTACGCACAGCCAGCAGCTGCGGCCTCTACCTGTCTGGGGTAAGGAACTGCCCCAGGCTGGGCCTGGGAGTTTTAAAAAGTCCCTTCCTGGCCTGAGCTGCTGCAGCAGTTATCTCCGGCAGCCGGGTGTGGGGGGAGGGGGCGGCAGCATCAGAGACAGGCACTCAGGATTGATGGGAAACGGGTGTGGGGGAGGGGATCTGCCTGGGGCAGCAAGGGCCAGCGGTGGGACAGGGGGTTAGGGAAGGGCTCGGGGCAGTGGCGGAGGCAGGTAGGGAAGTGCTCAGGGAACCAGTGGGAGTGGGTATGGAACGTATTGGTGCCTGGGTGGCCAGTGGGGGCCTGGCCTGGTGCATTGCTAGCACTTGGCCCATAGGGCTCGAGTCCCGAGTTGCAGCGCACGTAGCCCTGGGTCCACCGCCGAGCCAGCAGTGCCTCTGCCTGGCCCCTGTTTATCTTTAGGGTTAGCAGTGCTGCTGATTATGAGCCTCAGTTCTTCCCTTCTCTCATGTGCTGTTAGCCCGGAAGTGCACTCCCATGTAGCTGTGCCAGTGCACTTTGATCCTGATAGGCAGCAGTGCATGGGAGGACATTCATAAAGTTGTGTGTTTGTATGAGGTTGCAACCCTGTTGCAATATCACTATCCATGCACAGTCAGTGCACTAAAGAGCTAAGGGAAAGTACATCTCCAACCTTTAAAACTCTCTTAAATCATTGTTAAAATTGTGCTTCAGCTAATGTGGCTATAAATGTCTGCATACTGGGTCTTCAGTATAGTCAGGGTAGTTTTAAAGAGTGTAATAGTAGTGGGTTTCATCAAAATACAGATAAAATGTTCAGATAATTGTAAAATATTTGATTTGTAGGGCTTGTGCCCCCCCAGTTCAATTCTCATGCCTCTCAGTGCAGCAGCCCCAGCCCTTCTCCCTAAAAGACAGCCTTTGCTTTTTGCTCCTCAGTTGTTCCATTTCTCCTAAGACAACTTTGATTCCATCATGCCACTGTGGGCTATGCTAATGTCTCCAAAGTCATTCTTCCACACTTCAAAGCTGGGACTCTCCAGAGGCAGAGCCTGACTTCCTTTGCCAGCTAGCTTTTTACAAAAAACAAACTCACTCACACATTTTACAAGATTTTCTTTTAAGATTAAATGCCTTGTGTGCAGCTTGAATGGACTACTATTGTAGTCATAACATTTGTTACAGCACTGAAGCACTCCTTTGCTCTCAGATGGTGATGGGGTTGAGTCCAAGTCAAACATCACCAAATGCCAGATTTCGAGTATGTTTCCCCTGTAGATTAGAAAAACTGAGTGAGCCCTCTTAGCCTTTCAGAGGGAGGCCATGTCAGGTTTGTCCTGAATGGACTTTGGAACTGGGGAAGTAGCAGAGAGCTGTTAGAACCAGGAAAAGGATAAAGTACCCCTGGTTAGTTTGCTGAAGTGTTGAAAGAGGGGAACAAAGCATTTTCTCACCTCCTGCCAGAGTTGGGCAGAGCAAAGGGTTTTCAGAGCTGGATCCTGTTTTAGCAAGAGCCTTTTGGGGGGAAGTGGTAAAGGTGTTGGATAAATGTCCTTGGATTTGCTTATTTTGCCCTGAAGCAAAGTTTCATAGTGAGATAAATCAGGTATTCAAAATTTGCTGGAAATATTGGATCTCTGTTTTGAGTCTGATGTAACTTTATTTTTCTGAGTTTGGATTTTGTAGGATGCTCAGACTTGGTCTTACAACAGAAAGTCATCTGCAGCCTTGCCTATGAGGAGCAACTGCTGTTGCTCCATCATATGACATTGGGAGCTTTGGGCTGTCGGTGTAATAGGGAAAGTGTTATCTTAAACTGGTCCTGTGAGATGATGTGTGGGTGTTTTAAGCTGGGCAGGGCCGGCCCAACCACACAGATGAACTAGGTGGTCACCTAGAGCGCCAAATTAGTTGGAAGTGATTTCAAACCCCCTTCCTCCCCCATTTAAAAAAAATATTTTTCTCTATACTGAATGTAGGTGGGGGTGCTAAAGTAATAGTTTGCCTAGGGTGCCACAAACTGTTGGGTTGGCACTGAAACAGGTTCATATACAGTTGGGGGAGAGGAGATTTGTCAGTGATTTATACTAATGTGAAACCAGCCTGTTGTGAACTTGAATTACTGAGTGCTTGTCTATGTGAAGACGGACTAGAATATCTATTCTCACTCTATTCTGGAGTAACTGGTGTTCTCACAAAGCCACTGATCATTGCAGAATAGTCCATCCACAGGGGCAGCTATTCTGGGATCGCTATTTTGGTCCATCTTCCCAGGTGACTAAGCTGTGATACTCCCTCTATACCGCTTAGCAGAATGCCAGCTTCGAATTGTTTCTGGTCCTAGTAATGAGCAAAGGGCATTCCACTCACAGTCTCGCCATAACTTACTTTTTCCTGTGGAAAAATGTCTTCTCTAGGGGTAAATTCCAGTGTGTCTTATAAATCTGGTGGTTACTGCTTAGATTTAAATGTAAAGCTCAGTGGGCCCCTAACTATGGTGCTGGGCCTGATGCCTCCATAATGACAGTATTGCCTAGGAGTGCCATTTAAGGGGCTGGGCCTGTTGTGCCAGGTCCTGCTCAGACAAGTAACAGGCAATCCTTGCCCCAACGAGCTCAGGGAGGATGGACCTGACTCTTGTGGAGAGCTTGCATCAGGAGAATGAGGGAGCAAGTCACAGCTCACCACAGTTGGAGAAGTTTCAGAAGGGAGCAATTTGTAGGCATCCCAGCAGAGGTATGGTTTGTTGTAGAGATGCTGTGCATCTCATGCAGGAGGGGCTCTGGGTGCACGCTTTCTCTCTCTCGGGTGCTAAGACATCTTCATATTGGTGCCCATTTCAGCCAAACAGAATGAAACACTCCTGTTGCAATCCCTTCCCATTCCTAGATCTGTGTGCTTTTCCTGCTCAGAACTCTGGTTGAATATCTTGACCAGCAGAGGGCATAGACAGCACATCTGTGCTGCTGCTGCTGTAGCCAGGCCAGCCACCCTCTATGAGCTAGTTGAATTGTGTCCCATGGCTGCAGAACTTGGTCATTCTGTAGTTGGTTTGGTGACACCATAAAAATAGTCAGTCTCCAGGGAGAAAAGTCTCTGTCTGCTCATGGTTCTGTTCTCGCTGGTCTGCAGAGTCTGATATTGTAATGGGGTTTAGGGTGGCCAAATAGTAATCAGCCCCTATATCAGATGGTATTTTATTTTATGTGGAATGAGCTGGCGGTGAGCTAGCTGGCACAGTGGGGGCTGCACATCAGTGAGCGGAGATATCTTTGACTTTCTAAGGCAAAGTTCCTTGTTGGACATAGGAGTTAGAATGCAAGTGGTTTTCTAGGCATCCTGAAGTGAGCAATGAAAGGTTCAAGAGTGTTAAATAATAGCCAAAGTCCAGTGCAAGAAATGGAGCCTACGACCCCCTCCCCCGTGTACCAGTGGGAGAGCTAAATCGCAAAAGCTGTCTGTCAAACCTGTGCAGTGGGGCTAGGATCAACATTGTTAGACCAGCTATAGAGGCTTCCAGAGCCATAGTTGTAGGAAGAGGCAATCTCTGCCTTGATGAGCTTAGTCTAATTAAACAAGACAGGCAGATTGTGAGGGAACAGTTCCAGAGACTTGTTGAGGATCCCACAGCAGAACTGGGACTGGAACTCTCATCTCTCTGTACAAGGCCCTATCTGCTTGGGCCATGCTGCTGGCCAGCACTTGCTACGATGGCAATTGACTTGTTAAGCAGCTGAAAGCTGCAGGATACTGAGCAAAATCCTACTGACACATGCAAATGCTAGGCCTGCCTTGGAGTCCGTAAAGGATTTGTGTTTCAAGCCAAAAGTTATTAAAACAAGCCAAAACCCTTTCTCTTTAATCTGTCTGCTGACGGGCTGGCTGTGATGCCAAGGCTGTTCCTGGGAGAGCTCTCAGCAGAGAAAAGTGAAAGTCTGAATGTAAGTGTATAGGCCTGTAGTAATAGCAGTACCTGGGGTGCCACTGCAGGGGCTGTACCAGTAGCAGGAGTAGGGAAACCGTCCCGGCTTTTCCTGAGGAATTCCCAGCAGTAGCAATGTGCCCTGTCTGGTGAGAGAAGAAGGGAGGACAGAATGGTTTCCCCTGGTCAGGGTGAATTAGAAACCCACTCACTGTTATGGCCAACATACTCACAACTCATTGCTTGGGGCCTCTGGCTGCAGCTTTCTCTGAAGACAGAACAGCAGCTGCTGTGGGTCTCTGGAGCATCATCAAGAGACAGCCGTGTCCATGCTGAATTCACTTGTGACTGTCATGGGGGTTCTACAGTTATTGGAGGCAGAGATGTCCTATATCTGTTGATTTGGGGAGCGGGGAGAGCGCAGTGTTATTCAAGTCCAACAAAAACAAAAAGGGAGTGTGGTGGCACTTTTAAAGACTGACAAATTCATGTGATAAATAAATGTTAGTTTTTAAAAATGCCACCAGACTTGTTTGTTGAGCATGCGTAGTCCACATAAAGCATGTTGTTGGGGCATGGAGTGTCCTTCAGGTAAAAGCGATTGGGGTGGAAGCTGAGACTGTCCATGGGGTGACCAGTATTAGAGGGAGGCTTTGGGGACAGTGTGGGGGGGATCTGCAGGCCTGTGTTGATGAGCCCAGGACATACCTTGCAGACACCAGCGCTGGGAACCTCCCTATTTGACAATAGCTGTGTTTTAAAAAGACAGGAGAGGAAACGTGAGAATAAATAGAGAGGAGAACAACTCCTCCAGTGCCCAGTGGTTCTGATTCTGATCTCATCTACACCACTCTGTCGTTGGCTTCAGCAGAATCCCTCCTGGTTAGTTTTCACCAGTTCAAGTGAGGGCCTGGATTCTGGTCACAGCACTGCCCAGTTGGCATCAGAGTATAGCACTGAGCTTGGAGAACTGCTACCTGCCTCCCCTTGTCACGCAGGTAAAGGGTGTGGTTTCCAGCTATGTACTGGGCCTCCTCCACTCCTGCTGACCTCCTGGGGCCAAACTGAGAACCAATTCACTAACTTTGTGTCACTGGGAGCTCAGCATCACCCTTTTGCTAGCCTTTCCCAGGCAGAGATGTTGATGGCTTTACAGGACCAGCATGTGAATTCCCAAGACACCATGGCCAGTAGTGGGAGGCAGCCAGCTAGCCAGGAAATCTCCCTGACGGAGTGGCAAACAGCATTGAATGGGGGACTCAGCTCTGGCTCCCAGAGAAAGGCTCCACATTCTATATCATGAGCTCTGTCTCCCGGATGTGCTGTGCAGGTCTTCCATCCAAAGTCACTTAGCTTGTCATATCTCACATGGACACAACTGGTGGTGGGATGGCTTCTGACCTTACTTGACCAAGGTGGGTTTTAATGAGGGAAGAGCAGATGCAAAAACCTAGCTAATCACTTTCAGAGCCCTTCCTTGCTCAGTGACCCTGGGGCACCACTGCTGAGGGTCAGGGAGTGCTGTTTGGGGTTCTCTGCTCAATGTTCTTCTGAGGTTCCCTCTATTTAGCCCCAGAGCAGGTTGGGATTTAGAGCCATGGTGTCTGACCTGTGGTGCCTTTGGGCAATGGCTGCTCCTAATTCCTCTTTGCTACCAATGGTGCTTAGAAGCCTGAGTGCAGTTGCCTTCATTGCCTCTGCAGAGGCTAAGCTGGAGCTGTTCATGAGACCTAGAAACTGTAGATGAGTCACTGGAGTGGAGGTTAGACATCAGGACTCCTGAGTTTGGCTCCTGAGACATGGAGAAGAATGGGATCTAGTTGTCAGAGGAGGGAACTGAGAGCCAGGACTCAATTTTATTTCCAGCCCTGCCACACACTTCATTGTATGATAGTGAACTAGTCATGGCCCTGCTCACTGCCTCAGTTTCCCCACTTGTAGATGGGAGGTAGTGGTCTTTGCAGGAATGGTTATGAGAATTAATTAGCATTTGCAAGGTGCTTGGAGACCCTCCAATGAGAGAGGCAGAGTAATTGATTAACACTGATTTATGGTCTGGGATAGACATTGAAGAATGACTGTGGTTTGTTCCTACCCTCTTTTGGCAGGCTTGTCACATTTTCCCTCCAGCCTGTCCGGTACAGCTTGTCACAGCCATTGCAGATCTGATATTGCCAGCTCCAGAGAAAGGGAGAAAGAACAGGCTTTTGCAATAAAGTGGATTTTTTACTGGAGCAGCTGGGAGTTGTGTGTCCTCCTATCCAGGCTGTAGCAACAGAACTGGGCCCTGCCAGCCAGAACCTCTTCAGTTTTGACAGCCTTGAACTGTGCCCAGCTTCTCCTAAGATAACCTTTTGATTTGTCAAGAAATGTGACCACCCCAGGCTATGTAGGGGGCTGGGAGGAAGTAAGAATGAACTAAACTTTCCCTATAAATGGAGGCCTAAATGGAGTGCCAAGGATCCTGGTCCCATTGGTGCAGCATTCCCTCCTTGGCTTAAACTGCAACCAAAGAGGGGGAGGTGTGATGTTGCAATGGACAATTTGCTCCACTTCATTTCTCCTCCTTCATCAGAGGGAGGGAGAAAGCAAGCAAGCTTCTTCCAGACCTTCTGGGGAGTCAGCAGAGCTGTGGGAAAGCAGACTGTGGACTCTCACTCCTCACCCCCTCCGCAGGAATTATGAAGTTGTGGAGTAATGTTCTGGGGTGTCTGGGTCAAAAGCAGCTCAGGCCCCTGGGAGAACAAAAATCAGAAATTGTATTAAGTAAATGAAAATTGTCTGCTAACAAGTAGCTCCTCTTGAACAAGGGAGCATATGCAAAAAGCTTTGTCTGAAACCTACTAAATATTACCACCTGCTGTTTATAGGAAACAAATGGGGAATGGAATGCTGCATCAATAAAGTCCTATCCATGGTTGGAGCTTGGAGGAAACCTTCTCCACAGCTTTAGGTTATTGAATACCCTTCACTTTCATGTACTGCCAGGCCTGACCCCTGGACACATACCGTGGAGGGGAAAGTTGACTTGTGGGAATAATAAACATTCCTGGTGAACGATTTAACCTGGCAGGAAAAGAGGGAAGTTTAAGCTTCTCCTGTCTATGCCTGATATTAAAGATGACAACAGCACTATGTAGACAAGAAATGGAGAGAGAGAGAGAGATTAGTAATGTAAAACTACGTCATGCATAAAAATCTGCCTCTGGATGGCAACACATGGTGTGCATACAAACAAGGCCCCTGCAGAGAGACACAAACACACACTCCATCTTTGACAGGGACAAACCCACAAACATACAGATGGGTGCGTGCACAGATGGGAACACACCAACCCCAGAGACAACCATGCACAAAGTTATATGGGCCAGCAGCCAGGAAAAACAGAAGCACATGAAACACTCTCACACACTAGACTTGAAAGAGAGGTCAAATTCAGATTGAACTTGTTGTGAACTGGTCACCTTAAAGCAGAGGTTCCCTGCACTGGGCCCAGCCCTACATGTGCAAAACCAGCTGTTTACTTGGGTTATACTTACAAGATGTCTGCACTCTGCCTGTTCCCAAGCTGTGTCCTGGCCAGTTCCCTTGGCCAGCCTGGGTCCTGACCTCAAGGCTGGGCTAGGAAAGGGGGCTGGCTCAGCCAGGTGTTATGGGCCTCCCTCCCCCCCCCGATCTGGCCGGTACATGTCTCCATCTTACCTAAAAACCCCCCCCCCCCCCCCGGCCAGGGCCATAACCAAAATAGTTGGCACCTGAGGCAAGTAGCCCTGGATGTGCCCCCTACCCCCAGGGCCCGATCCAGCCTCAGCTTGGGTACTCCCCTGGCAGAGACCCCCTCAGTGGGGGCTTTCCCTGCTACCAGCAAGGACTCCTGGGGTCCCTGCCACTCAGCAAGCATAGCCAATGCTGGGTGGGGGGTGCCTTCCCCTGCTGCCCAGCAAGCACAGCCAGTGCCAAGTGGGAGGGTACCTTTGGGGAGAGGCACTCTCTTGCCTGGCAGAGGCATCCTCCTGCCCAGCACTGGCCACTCTTGCTAGGCAGAGCAGCCAGAACCTGGCAGGAGTTCCCCTCACCTGCCACAGCCAGAGCCGGTTGGGGGTTCCCTTCGCCAGCTCCCTGAGGAATGTGCCCTTAAGGCCTGTTCCTCTTTGGGGCCAGGAAATGTCTGGCACCCTCTTAAATTGACGCCTGGGGCTTTGGCCCTTTTGCCCTGCTGTAGCTATGGCCCTACCCCTGGCTGTCTCAACCATAGCAGGCTGCATTGTGGGCAGCTACCTCAGGATACCCTGGACCACTTCCAACCTCAGAGGCGGTTTTTAGGGTACACGAAGCAGGCGGCCACCTAGGGCTGCAAGCAGTGAGGGGCCTTGTAACGGTTGCCTGCTTTGCCTAACCTAACTCAGGGGTTGGCAACTCATTTCCTCACACCCACCCACCTCTTGAGCACAGGACCGCCAGGGCCAGAAGCTGCGCTGCCCGCCTACCCAGCCTCTCTGCAGCAGGAGTGGAGCGGCACTCACCGCCTACCCCTAGCCAGCTGTGCTTCCTCAGGGGGCAGAGAGTGGCCAGTACAGAGCTGTGGCTTATGGGGGTGGGGCCCTGGAATGGCCCGCTCTGAAGAGTTCAGACTACTTTGACTCTGGCCACCCCAAGGCTGAACGGGCCAGATCCAGGGCCTCGAGGCAAGGTAGCCTCTATTCAGCCTTGGAATAGCCAGAGGAGAAGCGTCCTGAACTTTTCAGAGTGGGCTGCTCCAGGGCCCCCGCCCCTTGCAAACTCCAGCTCCATGCTGGGCACACTCTACCCCCTGGGGAGGCGCGACCAGCTGGGGTTAGGTGGGGAGCGCTGCTCTGCCCCCGTTGCAGACAGTGCGGGTGGGTGGGCAGTGCAGCCTCTGGCCCCAGCGGTTAGCAGCCCCCACCCCCACAAGCGCTAGGGTCCACAACGCTTCCCCTCAGACGGGGCAGGGGATTGCCAGGGCTGGAAGGGAGCTGGGGGAGGGGCAGAGCTGTGGAGGGGGCAGTGGCTGGGAGTTGGGACTGTGGGGGGGTGGTGGTTTGGGCTTCAGGGGGGACCAGGGCCATGGTGAGGGTGGTAGTGAAGGTGTATAGGAGACCATTTAGTGCAGTGGTTTTCAAACTTTTTTCTTTGGGACTCAGTTGGAAAAAAATCATTTATGCCCATGACCCCACAGTTACATCTGTGAACAATGCACTCTAGTCTTTTGGTAGTGGCAGCAGGGGGTGCCGCAAGCCAGCGTCTGAAGGTCTGTGACCCAGTACTGGGTCCCGACTCTAAGTTTAACAACCACTGCTTTGGGGGCCCCCACAATGACTCCTTGCCTAGGACCCCCAATTGCCTAGGGCTGGCTCTGTCCAGCCTCGGTTTGGATCCTGTTTGCCTGGGATTATGGGATGTCTCTCTGGGGAGTTGGAGTCAAGCTCTCACGGTTCTTTCAGCTGGATCAAGTTCCGAGTCTCTCCCTGTTCCCAGGAATCTGCTCCACTGCAGAGTCTGTTGCATGGGAGACCCCTGCCTGCAAGGCAGCCCAGCAGCTGGCAGGAGGCAGACAGAATTCTTGCAGTCTTCTGAGGAGCCTGGAGGAAACAAGGTAGTCCCCTGAGACAAATGGTCAGTGCTTAATTTATGCTAACGCTGAACCCTAGGACCTGGATATATGGTTGTTCTGCGTCCTGGCATCTCTGGTCTGCATCTGTTATGAATGTCAAAAAATTGCTTTTGCCCCGTCCCCTCTTTTGTTACCAGTTAAGCCTGTAAATGGTTCATTTCTCTGTGTGCCCCGTTGCTTCTCTGTGCTTGGAAAACACTAGACTCCTGCTCAGCACTTGGTTGTGCAGCCCAGATTGGGAGAGGATGGGGGAAAATAGGGTCATGTGGGGATCTGGGGTAGCCAGCAGCAGCTGCAGAACTGCAGGAGGCAAGAGGGCATTTTCAAGGAATTGCAAAGGAAGAGAGGGGCCAGGATTGAGGAGTAAGGGGAACCTAGGGCTGAGCTACTAGGGGACTGTGGATTAAGATGGTGCATCCCTGAGGTTAGAGGTGGAGAGACAGAGCTGGGTGGTGTGTCTGGCTGAGCATATTGTGGGCTAGGACCCAGCTGAAGTTGCTGAGTCCAGGGACTGAAGCCTAGGCTGGTAGAGGTCTTCATGGCAAGTGGCAATTAGGAGACCACTTGCTAGATTCATCTATTGTGGGATCCAGGCTTCAGTAAATGAAGGTGCAAACTCAAGAAGAATTGATGGCCTGAGATTGAGGAAGCCCATAAATCTCTGTGCATGCTGGCCCCAGCTCTCCTGCCTTCCCCTGTGGTTTTGGTGCATCAATAACACATACAGTAAAGTGGGATGTGTGTGTCCCATTCTGATCCTCCTGTGATCGTGGATTTGCTTAGAAGAATCCAGGACATTACTGTACTTGTGGTTTTGTGATTAGAGAAGGAGGAGGTTAGAGTTGGGCACATCCTACTGTAAGGCAGACTTAGAAGCTGTGCCAAACAGCTTCTGAAGGGGGGCAGCTAATCTGCATGGTTCCTGTATTAGCATGAACACAAAAGAGCACAATTAGATATTAGCATACTGGGTGTAGGTTATAGTGGGTAATGGTATTTGTGGTTAATCTGCTAACAAATCTGTCAATATCTGTAATTCTACTGAAGAGAAATATGAAATATTGTCTGTTGTGATATGCTATTCTCTGCTTGTTCCAAATCTGTCTGGGGTAGTTAAAGAATAAAAGCAACCCTTAGTTAAAAAAAGGCTTGTAAGAAAGGCCACTGGGTATTTCCCCTTGGGAAAAAAAGGTGTGGGGGGGAGGTGCATTAGCTCCTTTTGGAGCAAAAGGCTGGTGGCATTCTTGTCTCACCCTAGCCCCCTGCTGGTTAAATGATAGATCTGGTTGGGCTTCTTTGAGGCCCCTTTGTTAAGAATAGTAGGTGTTTGCAGCTACTTGATGTTTGAGCTGCTGTGACTAAAGAAAGGCAAACTCTCTGAGCTGAGGTTACTAGAGAGAGGGAGCTCCCCCTCTTTGAGGTGAAATTACTGAAGAGGAGCAGTAGGTGGAGCTAGTCTATGGGGAAAGCAGCAAGCTGGGTGGTGTGAGTGACTGGAGGGTGGAGCTGGTGGATGGGGAGAGCAGCGAGCTAAGCAGTGTGAGTGACTGGAAGGCGGAGCTGGTGGACAGTGGACGGTGAGAGCAGCAAGCTGGGTGGTGTGAGTGATCAGAGAGTGGAGCCAGTGGACGGCGAGAGCGGCCAGCGGTGAGCTGGGTGGTGCGAGTGACTGGAGGGCAGAGCCAGAGGACAGCGAGAGTGGCCAGTGGTGAGCTGGGTGATGCGAGTGACCAGTGGATAGAGCTGGTGGACAGTGGGCAGAGCCAAAGAACAGTTCTAGAGGACAGAGTGAGTGACCAGTAGGTAGTGTTGGCGGACAGCTGGCGTGAAAGACACTCCCTATGTGCCTTAGGGTTGGTTGGGAGCCTAGTTAGCACTGATTCTCCAGATCAGTGCCAGTTTTGCCATTAAGTTTGTATGTTCTGTTATGCGGTGTGGGTTGTTGGGAACTTCGCTCTATATTGATTTTTCTAGATTAGTGCTGATCTCTGTTATTTGGCCTTTTGCATTCTGTTTTACTACTAGTAAAAGTTCTGTTTACTACACTCAGACTCGTGCTTGTGAGTGGGGAAGCCTTACCCTTTGGGGTGCCCAGGGAACAGTGCAAGATTCCTCAGAAATCTGGGTGGGGGCTTGAGCTGGCTGGTGGTGTTACACTATTGGGAAATCCCTAGGTGTAGAACCCAGCCCTTGTTCTGCCAGCCTGCCCTGGCAGAAGGGTTATGCTAGCTTCTATTCCAAGCTCCAGCTTAGTCTAGCTACACTCTTTTCTTGCTTCAGGTACAGCTCCCCTAGCTTTGGGCAAGCTGGGTGGATTGGTGGGACAGATCTCTGTGTGCTCACAGGGTACTGTGTAAATGTCTGCTGTGCTGGGCTGTTTAACAAGTGAAGGGCTCATACACTGGATTGGGCTGATGCTGGTTGAACTGCCTGAGTTGGGGCTGAATCTGCTTTAGGTGTGACCCTCCTGTGGCCTGGGATGCTGGCAGACTAGTGGCCATAACGCTGTTCACTGTGACTGGGTACCTGAGATTTCACCTTTGCAGGGGTGGGCTTGGACTTCTCTCTGTCTCAGCTCATACCCAGCCAGTCTCCCTCCATTTTAAATACCCATGTCATTTCTCCCAAAGGGTTTTAACATTGTTGTTTTTGTACTGCTAGGCTCTGTACAATTCACAGTGAGGGCCAGTCCCGACAACAGAGCTAATCTAACAGGCAAGTTGGACAAAGCAGGTGTAACGCTTCTGCCAGGGCGAGATGGCAGAACAAGGGCCAGGTTCTATATCTAGGGGTTCACAAATAATGTTACATCACCAACCGGCTCAAGCCCCCACCCAGTTTTCTGGGAAATCATGCACTATTCCCTGGGCACCCCAAAGAGGCAATGCTTCCCTGCTCACAAGCATGAGTCTGAGTGTAGTATACAGAACGTTTAATAATAAAACAGAATGTAAAAGGCCCAATAACAAAAATCAGCACTGATCTGGAAAATCAGTGCAGAGCAAGGTTCCCAACAATTCATACCACATAACAGAACATGCAAAACTCAATAACAAAACCAGTGCTGATCTGGAGAATCAGTGCTAAACAAGCTCCCAACAAATCCCAGGATATGTGGGGGGCATCTTTCACACCAGCTGTTCACCAGCACCAACCATTGGTCACTCACTCTGTACACTAGCACCATCACTTGGCTCTACCCACTGTCCACCAGCTCCACCCACCAGTCACTCACACCATCCAGCCCACCACTGGTCACTCACTCCATCTACTGCTTCTCTTCAGTGATTCAGCTCAGAGAGAGAATTTTCCTCTCTTAGTGATTTCAACTTTTAAACCTCAAGTAGCTGCAAACAGTTTCTTCTATTAAAATAACAAAGAAAGGCCTCATAAGAAGCCTAGCCAGATCTACTATTTGACAGTGGGGCCAGAGCAGTGCAGTAAATACCTCAAGCATAATTCCAGACTAAGCTGTGCAACCCACACCCCTATCTTCTATTTTCCAGGCTGAAATAGGCAGTGGCCTCTCTTATAAGTTTCTTTTCTGCTAAGGGTAGCTTTTACCCTTTAACTAACACAAACAGATTTGGAACAATCAGGGAGTAGCATATCACAAAAGACAGTATTTCATGTTTCTCTTCAGTAGAATTACAGATATTTGACAGATTTGTGATCAAATAAACCCAAATACTATCACCCATATTGCCCTGCACCCATAATGCAACTATGCTAATCTATGTTCTTTGTGCTCATGCAAATACCAAACCCATGCAGATTAATCCCCCCCCCCCCCCCCCCCCCCGGAAGCTGTTAGGCACAGTTTCTAAGCCTGCCTTACACAGGTGCTATTATCCCATGTGCAGCTGGGAACCCTAATGCAGAGATCAAGTGATTTGTTTAGGGAGACATGGGGAGAGGGGTGGCTAATGACAGAGCTGGACACTGCCCCCAGAATGCCTGAGTCCCAGTCCAGTGCTTTAACCACATGACCATGTGCTAGTAGCAAATATTTCTACTGTGAGCTTCAATTTTTACTCAGATCTGTTTGTTTTGATTGACTGATCACACTTTTAAAACCTCTGTTGACAATGTTATTTAAAGAAACAATAGAACTGGCAGAGCTTCCAATGTTCCTGAAAAACTCCACTTCCAGTGTAACCAAACTGAAGGGACTTTTGCCCTCCCCCCGATAACCAGTTACCTTGACTTCTTTTGTACTGGTAGAAGGATGGGCCTTGTAGAGCAGGATGAATTATTCACTGTGAATAGCATTAATTGAGAAACACAGCCCCTTTCTTTGTTTACCAATCTGTCCAGCTTTTTATATCCGTCCATCCATCCATCTGTAGAGCAGAGCAAGTTGGAACGCCAACATTTTCCACACAAGTGATATTTGAAGTTTTTTTCAGTCAATAAATATTAGTTGTCTGCAAGAAATTTCATAGTGAAAAATCAAAATGAACAGATTTGTGTTGTTTCAGATTTGTAAACTGAACTATTTTGGTTTGCCAGTTTCAGGATTTTTTTCTTTTGTTTTTTGTTTTTGTTTTTAATCCATGCTTTTTCCCTCAATGGAAACAAGTTAAAATATAAGGGGAGGGGGTGAGGGAGAAACCATTTCTCACACTTTTGTTTTTTTAAACTGGAGCTGGTGGAAAAGGTGAGAAAGTAACCCTCCCTGTTCTTGAACTGTGACTAGTTGCTTGTCAGCTCTGAATTCCAGGGCTGCCCCATACTGAACCTCAGTGCCAGAAGTGGGTAACAGCTCCTGTTCACCCACCAGGGAGAACCAAAGACTTTGCTGAACATTTAATGCCAGTGGATATGAAATGATTGAGGAAGAATCCCTTGGTGGTTGCTTTAAAAGGCAACGTGTTTGTGTATGGTTTTTAGTTTGTTCCCCTGGACTCTGGTTTATTTTCTGGCACCAGATAAATGGTAAAAATGGCAACCATGCCCCTCCCAGTGCACTGGATGGTTGGAGACGGATAGCTAGATAAAGCATCCACCAGTGCCTTGGGTCTGCACCTTTCAGGATATGAAACATGGACAAACAGAGATTCTGCAAAACTCCAGGAGCAATTTCACTCAAAGGAATAGCTCTAGCCATGGAGGGATTCAAGGGAGTGGTGGGGAAAGCCATGATTTACACTCCTTCTTGCTAGACGTGGTGGGAGGTGGTCCATGCTCCTGCCAAAATATCCTACATTAATCTTGGGAAAATCTCCTGCTTGAGTGTATGTGGATATACAGAGATAGACGAAACATGGGCTGTGGAAAGACTTCAAGGTACTTGGTTATTGGAACATCATGCAGAGCTTTTGATCCTGACTGCTCAGGCAAATTATCCCTGGGGGAGTTAGTGCAAGTGCATGTATTTGTCTTGGTTACATACAGAGCAGGGCAAATAATTTCTAGTGAATAATTCAGCTGCAGAATTTAGCCTTTATTCTGCAAATATTACAGTAATGGATGTAAAGAAGGAAATCATCACACTTCCTGCAACAAAGGTGACAGAGGTCAGCTACCCACTTTTACCTGCTGCAATGGGCCAGGGGCATCTGGGACACAGCAGCATTGCATGTTGCCATGAAGACTACCATGTATGTTGGTATAACTTTCTGCACTTAGGGATGTGAAAAAAAACCAAAAACCCAGAGCGACGTAAGTTACACCAAAGTAAGTGCCAGTGTGGACAGAACTGTGTCAGCAGGAGAGCTTTTCCCACCAGCATAGCTACTACTGCTGGCTGGTGGTATTTTAGTTACGTTGATGAGAGAACCCTCTCGCATCAACTTAGAGGAGCTTCACTAGCGACTGACAGTCACACAGCTGCAGCAGTACAACCATGCCCCTGTAAGCTCTCTAGTGTAGACATGGCCTCAAAGAGGAGGGTGGGAAGAATCCAGTAGGTTAGAATCAGGGTTTCACTAGAATGAGAGAGATTCCATGTGGGAGTTGGATCCCCCCAGAGTTTAGGAACCAGATTCTAAGTCACACAAGTATGTCTGGCTAGCTAGTGAACCCACTCAATGCTTATATGTCTGGTTATCCATCCATCAACAGGTTGGCCAAATGTGCCTTCATCCCTTTCCAGTTGCTGGACCAAAGGTATGTGGCTTTCTACTGCCTGCATGACAATGGAGGATCTGGTCTTTTGGATTAGCCAGTTAGGCTCTTACGGTCAAAGATCCAAAGTTCATGGCTTCAGGCTGCACAGATGATCCAAACAGAGTGACCATTTGAGACACATTCCTACAGTACCCCTTGCAATATTATCTAGGCATAATAGAGCCTGTGCTACTGGCCTTTGAAGAACACAGTGAGGTGCTAGTCCCATTGAGAGAAGGTAGGGCATCTGCAAGCTGGACAGGGTGGAGCTTGCCAAGGAAGAGACACTGTTGAGTGGTGAGCACAGGCTGAATGGACAAGTGTAGGGTCAGGGGGACCCAACCTGAAAAAGGATTAATGATGTCAAGACTGTGATCAACAGTGAGGGCAGTGATGCTGAATGGTGCAGCTGTGCTAGCTGGGAGCCTGGCTTCCTTTGCAGCAGAATCAGTGACTGCGATCAGGTATGGCTTTGAACAGATGAGCGGAGAAAGAAGATTCAGGAGAAGAGGGAGACACTGCGCCAGATCCTGCTCTTGACTATACATAGGCCACGGAGAGCAATAGGGCTTGGTCTGGTCAGATTTCAGGCCTGGAGGAGCAGTGATGAAAAGATTCATGCCCAGAATAGGTGGGGCTGGATTGGACAGGGACATTAGCAATAGGATGTGCAGCCTTTTGCCTTGTGAGAAGGTGGGAAATCCATTGAGGGCCTTGGAAGGTTACCAAGAGGGTGACTGACAAGGACACTAGAATCTTTCCACTGATGAAGATCTGCTGCTGGTAGAGTAGCGGGGGCATTAATGTGGGACAGGAGCAGGGGGCTGCTGCCATTTTAAGTGCCATATTGTCTAATCCTGTCCAGAGCAGGTGTAGGAGGGGATCTGGAGCAGATGTGATTAGAACCAAGAGTGGACTCAGCAGCCTGGGAAGCACAGAAACAAGGTGGGCTACGAGAAAACCCTACCCTGTTGACAGTAATGGGTCGGGGGGGGGGGGTGGAGAAGAGAGGATTTAGAGCTAAGATGTTTTTATGTCCCCTGGCTGAAGCCCAAGCTTAGGAGCCGATGCCACTGCCCACCCTCTCTCAGGCGTAGGGAGAGTAGAGCACGCAGCAGAGTAACAGCTCATTTATTAAATTGTACCCGGTATGATTAACATTCTTGTGTGTGAAAGCCCACTGTGCCCTCCTCGCTCTGCTTAGCCCTTGGTTGAATGGGTGTTGGGTGAGAGCCCCTCAGCTCATGTTGTCTCTCGTCATGTTTATTCAAACATGAAATTTGACAGGGCATTTTTTCACACTTGTAGGGTGTGTGCGTCAGGCCCTCTTTGGCGTCAGCCAGGAATGTTTTGAGAAAGGGCCCTGTCTTTGCATCCTCTGGGAGAAGCAGGTTTAATTTATACATCTCTAGTGAATAATCCAAGACCAATAAACTTGCAGTCCTCCCCTTGCCTTACCCTTCCTGTTTGGCTCCAGGATCTCCTCTGCACAAGTCACAAACATTAATTAGTTATTAGCCCACATTCTCCCACAGGGGTCTTTTTCATTATTTTTTCTGGAATATTTTTCTGTTTATTTTCTTAGACATCTTTAGTATCTGCTTAATCTGAAAAGCATTTTCTTCAGTGTTTGTGCTGATGTTTCTGGAGCAGCAGGGGTTAAGAACTAAGGATTTGCAGGGTTCATTAGATCTGGGTGAATAATGCAAAATAAGACATCATGCCCATATTCTTTCACATTTTTCAAATGATCTTGTTTCAGTTGTTCCATATTTTGCTTTCTGCAAATGGTTGAGAGATCAACTTTTGATGTAAAAAAATCTTTCAAGGGAGGATTTCAAAGTCAGAGGCCTGTGTTTTTGTGGGAATCTGCACATATAAATTCATGCCTATTATCAGTCAATCAGGGAAACTGAAACAACACTAGGTGACATATCTAATCAATTATAGCTAAGTAAATCAGTTCATATTTTACAGAGTCTTGATCAGCCCCTAGAGTAAAACATTTTGTGAGAAGTACAGTAGCCAATTAAAGTCTAACAATGAAGAAGTTTGGGGAAATAATTCTTGGCTATTCTGCAAACACAAAATCAATCTAATCCAACTCTCCCTAATTATTTACATGCCCCCATGCTCCATTGTATCTGAGTGTCGTACATAAACTAAATTAGTCAAATGAATTAAATGCAAATTATTCAATTGATATGACCTCTGTTATTGCTTGGGTGTTCAGAACGTAAGGGGCAGACTATGGTGTTAAATTAGTCAGATTAGACTGGATAGAACTGCTATTATTCCACACACAAGTTGTGTAAATGAATGAACACTGGTGTACATCAACCATACCTATGTATCTGACTTTTTTGTAGCAATGTAAAGGAATAATTGTGATATTTCCATTAGTGCTGGTAAGCTGGACTGACCACCCTTGCTTTATATTATAACAATGCTCACCGTAACAGTCTCTATCATTTCCCATTGGAGCCTCTCAGAGCGCTTTCCTGCCATTATTTAATAGAGACTTTACCATTGTAGCAGAGCTTCTATTATGGAACAGGGACCAACAGAGGAAGTGACTTGCCCAATGGGTCAGTACCCTCAGGTAAGAATTGAACCTACAGGCCGGCACCGTAAGCACAAGTCCAGCCTTCCTGCACCCTAAGCTTTCTGTTGTGGACCTATGATTCTAGGCACCCATGAGTGACATTAACACTGAAAACAGCTGCTTTTGGTGCAAAGCTTTACCTAAAAAGCCAAGAGACGAATCCCTGCAGGCCAGGGCACAGCCTTGTATTCCCCATCTTTATTTTGATGGCCTAAGTTCATGGCCACTCAGTCAGTTTGTTTGACAGTAATTTGCAGGCTTCCCAGGAGTCCTTAATGTGTTGCCTGGCTGTGGTGTGGTGAAGGTGCTCTCAGGAGAATATTCTCTGATTCAGAGAATGTTTTGTGCTGCTCATGAAAAAGTCCTCTGCAAGAGGCTTTCCAACACACGGGCGTCTGGGTGTCTACTTCCTGCTCCTGATTCCGAGGAGAGATCACATGATCTGGAGGAGACAACCGGCTCATGGGGGCACTTTCATCATCCATCCTCCTTTGGGGGAAGCTGGGCCTTCCCAACAAGTGTCTTCTCCCTTTCCTCCCTATGTACATAATGATGGGGTCTATATTAGCTTTGAGCATCCAGGGCATAGATGGGTTACCAAGGGTAGTTCTCTGAAAACTAGCTCAGAGCAAAGGATTGGTCAAAATGGCTAACAGAGTATCAGAAAGTATTAGGAAAGGGAAATAAAATATCATAATGCCACTATATAAATAGACAGTGTGCCTACACAATGAATTACTGTGTCCTACTCTGGTCATCCAGGCTCAGAATGGATACAATGGAGCTGGAAGAGGTTCAAAGAAGGGCAACCAAGATGATCCAGAGTATGATTCATGAGAAGAAACTAAAAGGATTAGGGCTGCTCTGCTTAGAAGAGATAGAACCAAAGGGATGGGTGTATGGGAAAGGTGTATAAAATCATGGCTGGTGTGGGGAAGGTGAGTAGAGAAATGTTGTTTTCCCCATCATAAAATACTAAAAGTAGGAGTCACCCAATGTAATTAATAGGCATTGGGTTTAATTCAAACAGGTGGAAATACTTTTCCACACAACATACAACTAACCTGTGGAACTCTTTGCCTGGGAATGTTGTAATGGTCAAAAGCATAACTGGGTACAGAAAAGACCTGGATAAATTCATGGAGGATAGGGCCATCAATGGCTATTAGCCAGATAACTAGGGACACAGCCCCACACAACTTTCTGTCTTCTGGAAGCTGGGAAGGGAAGACAGGTGGCTGACCCCCATCATTGTCCTGTGTTGTACACTTCTCCTGGAGCTTAGATAGGGATCTCTCTCAAAGACAAGATAGTGGGTGAGATGGACCATGGTCTGACCTGGTATGGCAGCTCTTATATTCTCTTATCTCCCCTTGCATTCGGATAACCCTACAGCCTCCCCTTCCACCCCTCCGCCGCCTAGCTCCACAGTGAAAAGTGTGATTGAGCGGCACTGTGCCTCTCCAGATGCATTCCACACTTGTTATTGAATCAGGCCCCGCCCCACCCCAAAGGTTCCCCGCCAAATAGTTTCCAACTCTCCTTTGCGATAAAGTAATGAGTCTGGTTTTAATAAAACTGCTGGAATTCCAATTCCAGGAGTTGAAATTAAACACACTGAAATAGGAAGGGTATCAACCATCACTTTCCCTCATGTGTAGCCCTGCACTGAAATAATTGGCAGCCCAGGATTAAACGAGCAGTTTCTGTCAGAGGGCATGGGGCTGCCTGACAACCAGTGCTGGGACCATGTCACCATTCGTTCCCGAGATGAAATAAATATAAAAACAGTTGCATGGAACAGGATCTGATAGAATCACAGTTTAAATAAATACACACATTCTTCTCCATGGGAACCAAGCTGGGCCGTCCATCAGCGGGTGGGCTGCCCTCACCATTCCCACACTGAGAGGACATTGTCGACAAGGGGCAGCAGCAGGATTATGGGGAGAGAGTCTGGATGGGACCAGTGGGGATGAGAAGGTCTTGTGCTGGTGGCTTGGCTGGACCACAGTTTGCTTTGTTTATGGGCGATGTGGGTGAATCACCAAATGTTGAAGGGCCACAGAGAGAAGCCAAATGCTGAACTGGCACATTCTTTACCCCATGTTCTTGGGCACTGAGTTCCTGTTTAAGTCCAGCTGTGATGGGGCATTCATTCTTATCAAGGCCCATTAAAACTTAACCACATGAATTGGTGGATTAGTTCGTTAAATGGGACACTCTATGGAGAATGGGGAAGTTTAGACTGATTATTAGATACTGATGCCGGGATCTATTAAGCCAGAGAATGTTCTTCCCTAGACAAGTGGTGAAAGTCCTGTCTAGGGCTGGGTCTCTTACAGCTGGAGCTGACAGACCACTAAAGAATATATAATAGAGGGTGGCCCAGAGGAATGGAGTAGATTGGCCCATAGGCTTTCCTATTTCTGCCTTTTCTAGGCCTGGTTCTGATCCCACCTACTATGAGCTAAAATGAAACAATCCACCAAATGGAGTTGCACTAGTATGTACTCAAAATCACCGAGCCATCAGCTTGTTCTAACATGGAAGAATTTCAGGGGTCCAGCTTTAACATCAAATTAGCTCAGCCAGTTTTAAAATTGCTTGGAAGTTTTCAGGAAATTTCTCTTGTCTAGACCAGTGCCATGAAAGATTGTTTGAAATGAAGGCCAGGATTGACCCCTTTGGAGGTGTAATAATACATGCTTGCAGCAATGAGATGTCTGTATGTGCTATGTATATTTCCAGGCAAGTGTGGAGGCTAGTAAACAAGGGAGACTAACCTGGAATGCAAGCTGTGTGTGTGGAAGTCTGTTGCTCTGGGTTTGTGATCAGAGCTGTTTACTTTAGTAACTGTCCCCTAGTTTGGAAGGACTGAATTCATCAATCATGGTAGTGCTCAACACTTGCAAAGGAGACTGTGCCACAGCTGGGATTAGAATTAAGAAGCACATGACTCGTTAGTCCTGGAACAAGGGCAAGATGTTTGGTAATACTTTGATCAATATGGTTATCAAATATATTTGCTGGCTGAATAAGAATGTGGCAATCTGATATAAATGCATTTAAAAAAAAAAAGCCTTTGTGATCCTCTGCATCTCGAATGTAGGGTACCTGACTAAGTTTGTTGGAGACCATGTAGGTCAATAGCAGTATTTGCAGTTTCAGCTATAAAGGAGACTGAAGCAGGCACGATATGGCAGGGCTGTGTATTGTTCTGTGTACAAACAATCCTTGAGAACTAGGAAGTATCAGTGAAACTGGGAAAGAATGACTGGAAGTTCTTCAATACACTCGAATAAACAGTGACTGGCAGGAAGCTTATCAAGAAAGATTAGAGGCTAGATCCTGCTCTCATGGCAGATATTACATGGATTCCATTGGGATAGGCACAGCTCCTAAAAAATAACTAAAGCATGGATAGTTTAGCTAAATAACTAGGTGGGGAAATATTTGTCTGTAGATAACTGAAGGGTGTGAACACTTCAGAGGGGGAGAATAAATGTTTGGAGCCATAATTCATGGGGATGAAACTGAGCAAACAAATATTTAAGGTGAATATTAGAAAAAATATCCTGCTAGTGAGATCTGTTAGCCTGTAAAAGCATCTCTGGAGGGAGACAGTGAGGGTTTCATGGCTTGAGGAATTTAAAACTAGACTGGACAAAGCCAATGGAGAATTTACAGTAGCGAGCAGTCCTGTAATGGGGGCTAGGAGATGAGAGGAGGGTTTGCCTTTCTATCATTGATGTGTGGTTGGAATTCATCCCCAAGTGGAGGGGCCAGGTGACATGAGTCCTTAAGATAGCATTTAAGTAGTGCATAGGCCTAATACAAGCCATATGCATGAAGGCAGATCTCTCCCTCTGTGAATTCTGCGTGTGAGTCAACAAAACACAACCTTGCCAGTAGTGGGAATAGAATGAGCAAATGGCTGAGAAGAAGAGTCAAACTGGTGAACACCGGTTACCTTTGATCAAGGCTACTGCTTGCAAACTCCAAGAGCCTTTGAAAAAGCAGAGTGGCAGGAGGGAGTCTGGCTTTGCTTATTGACGCTGATAGGGTTGGTGCATCCATTGGCCACTGTTCTGGACATTGCACAGGGGAAAAAAGGAAAATCCCAGCATAAAAGGATCAAAACCAGAACAGGATCATTATATCAAGTTTTATTGCTTTACTTTCAGAAAACTAGGCATCCTTCCACTGGTTGTGCTGTGCCAAAAGAGTTTAAATGGCAGCCTGAGGAAAGGTATTACTAGAGCTCTAATTAATGTCATTATTACTCTTTCAAGATATGAACCTACTGTTATGGAAAAAGTGTTCAGCTGTCCATCCCTGCAGACTACAAAGCCCATGGAGAACTTTCCAAGAACACAGAAAATGAACCCACCCTTTTCCCCCAGTCTGCATGCTTATTTCAGAGGAACGTGGTAGGGATCATCATGAATGGGAGATGGAAAAATAAATTCCAGTCAAAGGGAGACCTCCCCACTGCACTGGAAAAGAATGTAGAAGTTGGCCAATTTAGTTGTCATTGGAATATGTAACAGTTACTCACTGCCTTTGTTTCTGGTGTACTCTGTAGACTGTGCTAATTAACATGCGGTAGCTTTTGCTCAATATTGCTACACAGTTGGCAGTGAATTTACTGTGCCACTGGGACGCGGTGTAACTTTCTGTGAGCATCTGAGTGTCTGTCAAGACTGTGGAGGCAAAAATTCCAGCTCTGGCTGTCTTTATGAGTCTAGGGCCCATATGTAAAAGTAGCCTGGTCTGCGGAAGTGCTAAGATCGAGAAATCCTCTGGAAGTTTCTAGGAACTTTAGGTGCTCAAAACCTTTGAAAATCAGGTCATGTTTATCAAGGCCCCTGGTTTGGAAATTCAGTGTTAAAGTTTTGTGGTTATATGATTGAATCCCGGCCCAAGGCATGTGCAGCTTTAAGGGGCAATAAAGACTTCACTGATGGTGTAGGCCTCATTGCTAACCCCTGCGCAAGGGTGAATGTCATCCTAAAATCAAGATAGTCAGAAGGGACTAGTGAATCTTGGTGCCCAATTTGAGACTTCGTAAAGAGGCCTGATGCTCAGAGGATGAGTGCCGATCACTTTTCTGAAAAGCCAGGGCTGCTGCTGATGTCTCATGCCGGGTGCACAAAACTTCTAGTCACTTAAATAATCTTGGCCTGTGTGAATACTTCATGCCATCACAACACTCTAGCTTCTAGTGGTGGGAGTTGCTTGCCAGGTGTCTCAGGCAGCCAGAATCATCGGAGTTGGGTGAAGGTGACAAAGTAAATGCAAATTTTAATTGAAAATATTAGTAGTTTTACTCTCGGCTGTTGTAGAGCCACATTTTACAACAGTCGATTTTCTTTTGAGACACAGTAATTCTAATTGCCACAGGCTTTTAGACACCTGGACTTCAGGTGAGGAAAACATTTCATTCACAGGTTCAAAATGTGAAAATTTGAGCCTCATGCTCAAAACCAGGAGCGTTTTTCTGTGGCAACCAATGACACATCACAGGTTCTTCACTACACTGAGTCTTTTCTATTTCCAAATTTAGGTAAATACAGGTTGAGGTTACTGTGAATATCTCAGATACAAAGCACCAGGCAGCATTGATCTTAGGACATGGATTTCTCCATGGGAGGAGGGTTTTGTTGTTTCATTATTTCTGGGCAAAAGTGAAACCTGCAGGAAAGCAGGGGTTGGACCAGTAGCTTCAGACTTAAAGGTACTGCTCCTCTGTGTATGGTAACTGATCTTCCCACCACTGGCTCCCCATTGCACAACCACATCCACATACAAAGGGTCTGAGTGTCAATTGTGCACTCCTACAGTTAGTGTTTCAAATCAATCTATACAGCAGTTAACCAGGCTGTGGGATGTTTCTGGAGAGGAGGTGTAAGATACTGCTCAGTGGATGTGACGAGTTCCTCCAAGGTGTTAGAAAAGCTGTTTTAGAGCCTCAGGCCTTGTCTACACTAGTACTTATGCTAGCAAAACTTTTGCTGCTCAGGATTGTGAAAAAAACACCCCCCTGAGCACTTGTATGTACAGCACTGTGTTTGACAGGAAAGCGCCTCCCAGCGACGTAGCTGCAACTGCTCATTTAGGTGGCTTTATTATTTTGTTGGGATAGCTCTCTCCTGTTGATATGTGGCTGCAGGAGTGCTTTTACAGCTATACTGATCCGATACTGCTGTGTCACTGTAAGTTTTAAGTGTAGATTAACTGTCATCTTGGGCCTCTGGTTTAGTTAAGTCAGCACAACTGCCATGTAGACAGTCATGTTTGGGTCTGTTTTGATCAGGCATGGCCAAACTGTGGCTTGGGAGCCACATGTGGCTCTTGAATGAAAAAGTGTGGCTCCCAGAAGAACATCAGCAAATCAATTCAGGAAAGCAGCCCCAGCCTAGGAGTTCAAGAGGGGGTTGGGACAGTGGGCAGAAGTGGTGGCACAGTTGGGATTTTAAAAAACTCACCACTAGCCTGCAGTCTTCTACATCAAGCAGCAGCAGCAAAGTTTTTATGGTATAGGCCTAATTTTCATCGTAACCTTAGTATGATAAATATTTGCCCTCTTCTTACGATAAAATTAAAGTGTGCAATGAATTTTAAACTTAGTAATTTTGAAGTAGGTAAAAGTATATGGCTATATGCCTCAGTGCGGCTCTCAAAGGCTTAATAAACAACTTGTGTGGCTCTTGAGTCCATAAGTTTGGCCACCCCTGGTTTTGATTTACCACTGCCCTGTCCCTTCTGATGGTGGGCCTTTTCACTGTGAGAAAGCTGCTGTACTAGTTAAACTTGATTTTAAGTGATTTTAAGCTGTTAACAGTTAAACCAGCGCTAACAGCTGTGTACATGTTTACGTGCTCTGATCTCCATTTCACTCAGGCTTGTCTCAGGTTTGTTTATGTGAATTAGGAATCAAACTGCAATTAGCCATTCTTAAACCGAAATGAGGGCATCTCCAAATAGGTTTGCAACTGTTAACTGATAAAAATTGATGTTAGACTGATGCAACTGTTCCAAGTAGACAAAGCCTCAAAAAACTAAATCAAATGAACACTTGTTTAAACTGAAAAAAGTGTCCGTACAGTCTTAATTAAATTGGATTAAAATCTCTCTTTGACTTAAACTGGGGCAAGTCTGCATGTAGACAGTCCCATAACTGGAAACAGCTCTAGACTGATTCTCCAACACTCACCACTTTGGATGCTGAGTTTTTTTGAAAATCTGGTCCTCTCTCCAGGACCTGTCTAGTTATCAAGCAAGTAAAAAAATATGATGACCATGTTCCTCCAGCAGGCTATTTAAGCACAGAACAGTGACCAGTCTTAACTCAAGCTCAAGCCCATGCTCCATCTTATTTTGTAACCAGCCCAGTGGACACGACTGCATAATCTGAAATGAATGTCAGCCCCTGAGCCAAGTGGAGTGGCTGGAAAACAAGCCATTCTTCTCCTGGAGAAGTTTTGCAGCGTGGTGTCCAACAGAGGAACAGACTGCCTATACAAGGATTCATCTGAAAATATGTCTCACCCAAACCATCCCTCACCCCAGATGCAAGTGGAACATTCCATTGAAAACAAAAAGGGAAATAGAAGTGAAATTCCAATAGAAGACTTTCTGTGCCGGATCTGCTCTTCATGAAATCAGATACCAAAATTGTCTAAACCAGCTTGGAGATTGGTAAGTGGATTTGGTTTTTGGTTTTTGGCTGCAGATCTATTTTAATCAATTGTTTGAATTCTTGAAGTTCCTCCCAGTAGCTGACAGGAGATCAAACATCTAAACTTTGGATTCTCAGACGCTGGATTGAACTTCTCAAATGTTGCCCATTTTATTTCCAAATTACATCCATTCCACATAAATCTGATGTCCCCTCACTTTTACTGATGTAAATAATTGTCAGCAGTGATTAGAGTGAGCTATGAGAAGACCTATTTACCCTAAAGGAAGCACTAATGACCCAATTTCAGTTTCCTGTGCGAATAACTGGTTTGTGGCACTCATCTGTGGTCTCTCTCACGCATTGCATTTCACATTTGGACAGTGGCAGATTGAGCAGGACTGGTGAGACTGCTGCTTACTAATCACAAAGTCAGGACTCCTGGGTTCTCATTCCTTTTCTGCCTGACTTGCTCTCTGTTGCTGGCACATCACTGTGGCCACAGTCAGCAAAGCATTTAAGTATGTACAGAAGTCCCATTGAAGCATTTTGCTGCCCAGGGACAGCTGGCTGGCTGAATCAAGACAGCCTCCCTGGGCTTCGTTTTGCCCATGTGTACAGTCCTTACAGTTCACAGTCTGATAGCACCCATGCATAAAGCTCAGTCCTTAACTCAATACTGACTTGGGCAAAATGTCCATTGACTAACTCTGAGAAAGGGCTGAGGAAAGATGGCAGGACAGAGCTTAGGGTTTAGAGCTGAATGACCAAGATACGCAAAGATAGGGTTACCAGACGTCCGACAAAAGGAGGACATGTCCTCCTTTTTGCCCTGCTGTCCTCTGTCCTCCAGGCATTTCAGAAGAAGTGCAATTTGTCCGGCTTTTTGCCAGATGCCTGGGGCAGCACTGTAAAAATACAAGCGTGCACCAGCCCACAGCTCCCAAACGTGTTCCCCTGCTGCTCTGCCCAGCAGCTGCAGTGCCTGGTGGGGTTGGGAATTTGGAGATGGTCCCTTGCTGGCCCCTGCATGTGGATAGGCAATGAAGAGGGCTGGCTGGTCCTGGGTGGAGTTGGCTGCAGCCAAGGACAAGGTTTTGCTTTGCCTCCTTGCTTCTGCTCCTCACTCCTGGCTTCTTTCCAGGCTGCAGCTCAGGTGTGCTCACCTCCCATCCCCTGGATTTTGGGGAAGGCTTGATCTTATTTTTCGGATGGGCTAGGGCTATTCTATAGCTTGAAGGGGTCTCTGTGGTGCCCTGTGGTTGCTTCTTCACTTTCTGCTTTGCTACCCTGCTTGGCTGAAAGTTTCTGGGGAGGTTTCTTTCTATAATGGCTCAACTAAGCCAGATCTTTATTCCTCCTAATGGGGATTGGCTTTTTGTAACAAATCTTTTGTTTATAGGTCAAGGAAAGTTCACTTTGGATTTTGAGGAGGTTTGAATGCATATGATTTTCCTTTTCCCAATTTGCTTCTCCTTTCCAAGATGAGATTAGTCCACAATAGATGTATCCTTAAATTTTATTAAGATGCACCAATGTGCAAGTATTATACATGCTAAAGTACATGCTGAGCTGGGCCAGATCCTGTAATTTAAATGAAGTCAGTGAGAAATTTGACTGAGCAAGGATTTCAATATTTGTTCCTTTGTTAGTAGTTTATCAAATCACAGAAAACAAGCAGCTTGGTTTTGCCTTTTGCTTATATATTCTATGCTTATTTTTATTTTACTTTTAGGGGAGTGTTTCTTTTGGTATATTGAGGGAAAAACTAATCATGGCATCTAAGAATAGGTGCTGTTGTCTTGTGTGGAGCATTTGATAGTCAAAAACATCTAATTCTTACCCCCCCCCCCATTTGACATGTATTTCACATAAAAGCAAACAGAAAATGTGAACTGTCATAAAAGATATATATCTCCATCTGTGGTTTATGGTGGACATAGTAGGATATGATGTCTAGAAATTTGCATTTTATGTAAAAGTTTATGTTTCAGGCAGGACTGCACATAAAAACCAGCAGCTCTCACTTCTGATTTCTCCTTGCCTGTGTGTGTAAAACTTAAATAGCTTGTCTGTGATTTTTTTTTTTTTTAAATACTGCACAGTGAGGCCCAAAACTGAGGCTAGATGGGGATTTCCCTAAACCCCTCCTGCACCCCCTCCAATTGTCAGCTAGTAACAGTGTTATACCAAATCAGTGAGCACCCCCTACACCCCCCAAATCTCCCCCTGTACCCCCCTAATTTCATGTGTTCGGGAGAATACTGCCAACAGAGTACTTTTCCTTTAGAAGCCAACACCTCAAATTCAGCTAGACTTTATGGAGTCAAGGGCCTGCCCCTCCATGTGTCAAACAATGAGAGTGAATTCTGTGAAGAACTTACTGTCTTAAAACTGATTTTAATCTTGTCCATAGTTACTACATTAAATTTATTGTAGGTTTGTTTCCAGTTGCAACTCATAATGTAAAAATATCAATCTGGATAGGAGTTCTGCAGTGTGATTCTCCTTGCACCTTGATATAAATATTAAATACTTAATTTTGTGATGCCTTAAAGTGGCTGGCTTTATGGTTACTTTAATGTGAAGATGAAAAATACTTAAGCCATTCATCTGATATTCCTGAGCTGCTGTTCTTCTAATTCATCTCACATAGTAACTAGGGGTTAGACAGATTTCTCTGGAGTTGGGTGATCAGTGGGGCAAGTATTTGGGGTGGTGGTGAAGGGGGCCTGGGCAGGGGCCTGGATGTTTGTGTCCTCCAGTGTCCTCCTTTTTGTACTTCCCTGTCCTCCTTTCCATGCTTTGCTATCTGGTAACCCTACGCAAAGACAGTGAGCATTTCTCCAGTCTCAGCCTTTATGCAGTAGGGCACCAACATCAGCATGAACTGAGATAAGGGATCAGAAGCCAATGTGCTTCTGGGAAATGCGCCAACATAAAGAGACAACCTGTTCTATGGGGTGGCCAATGGCAAAGGGTGGATCCTGGGTTCAAGGCCCAGGGGGTTGGCCTCAATAATCTCATGAGGTCCCTTCCAACCCTGTGGTTCTATTCTATTCTAATGGCAGGACTGCCTCTTATTCAAGTGATCTGCCTATCTAAGATAAGTCTGTAATGCCCCTTGCCATCATAGCTAATGCTCTGGTGTAGGAGTTGGGGGAGGAGCTGGCAGCCTCAAAGGTTTCCCAGGAGAGTGACAGTGGCTTCTAGCTTTGAATTTGCCCTTGAAATGATTTTCTGATGGAAAAGACTATTTCCACAAAATCAAAATTTTCAGTTTGCCATCAGGAAATGTAAATGAAATATTTTGATTCAGTTTGAACCAATCACATCATTGTATATCTTTTTTTTTTAACTGACCCAAACTATTTCATTTCAAATCAGTTTAACAAAATGTTAAACTGCATTCTTCCGTAGCAGAAATTTGTTATTTATGGCCATTGTAGTTTGAAAGCCTGATGCCCCCATTCTCTCCCAGAGGTCAGGCTCCTTTGATGACTGTATTTCCTATAATGAAGGGCAGCTTTTGGCATTTTATGGTATATCATAGGAGTCACATGATTCTGGGTGCATTATGGGAGACGTAATCTGGTCAGGGAGTCTGTCCCTTAGCAGAAAATGGGGACATCAGAATATCAAACTACAACTCCTATAAAGTAATGTACCACTCTGGGAAAAACAGATTTGAAGTGATGTGTTTCAGATCCATTCAGTAAATCAAAACTAAACATTCTGACATTTCCAAACCAAAGCTTTTTGGAATTTCTGTTCTTCAAAAAAAATTGACATTTCAACTTTTTGTCCCAATTCAGAAGGAAAATAAATGTTGCAAGGGGTCAGAATTAGTAGGACATGAATGATGAATTTTGCTTAGTTTTGCCTCCAAGCTTCCCTTAGGAAGAACATCAGACTTACAGAAATTCACAGGGGTAGAGAGGAAAGCAGATGTTTGCACAATGCAAGGTAGCAAAAGCAAAACCTCCCTTTGAAGGCAAGCAAGTTTAGAGAGAAAATAGCACCAGAAAATTTGAAATAAACCCAACCTTACTGCATGACACACGGGAAGCAAGGGCTAGCTGTGAAGCAGCAAGGGGAGAAAGTGCCATCAGCCCTGGCAGCTGCATCAGATGGGGAGGATGGGCTTGAGGCTGAAGCACTAGATTGCAACTTAGAATATCTGGATTCAATTTCTATCTCAGCCAGATGACCTTGGATGAGTCACTGAATCTCTTTGGGCCTCAGTTCCATGTCTGTAAAAGGAGGATCATTTTGCTTCCTGCCTCCCACTTTTTGTCTGTCTCCTTTATTTAGGCTGTCAATGCCTCCAGGCAGGGATTGTCTGTTACTGTATCTCTTCAGGGCACTTGGTACAATGGGACCATGGTCTTGGCTGAACCCTCTAGGTACCATTGTAACATCTTCAGAAGTTCTGTAAGTTCCCCATCTTCAAAGTGTCTGACAAAGTGGGATTTTCTCCCATGAAAGCTCATGCAATATATAAATTTGTTAGTCATAAAAAGTGCCAGGGGACCCTTTGCTTATCTTCAGAGGAGACCCAGACTGCCAGGCACTAAATCCAATTGGAATTCAATAGGAGATAGGCACCTAATCCCATTAGGCTCCTTTGGAAATTTCAGCCAGAAATAATATTCGTCCATCTGACCTCCAGAGACAAAGCCAAACCTGCTATGTTAATGGCTGGACAGAACTCTGTCCTGGAGTTAAGCTGCTTCCCCCAGTCCTCATATTTTGACTCAAACTGCAGCTGCGAAGCCAATATCTCTGTGGGTTCCCAGGTGCCTTTGTTTTGGGGCCCTCGAGACCACAAACACCCAGCTGCTGCATTATGAGATTGCCCTGCTGAACCACCCTTTACATCAGTGTGGGCACAAAACCATTTTACCCAGTAATTCAAGAGGAGTAGCAACCTTTCCATTAAACATCCATGGAGCATTTTCAGAAATGGCTGAGGTGCCTACAGGGGAAGTGTTCCAAGTGCCTAAGTAACAGAGCTGTGATGCAGTAATCCACAGAAAGCCCTTTGAAAATGGGACTTTGACTCTTATGTTATGTAGACATTTTTGCATATTTTGCCCAAGATCATGTTATGAATGTTGCAGGGTGTGGAATGCCAGGGATTCCTTTATTTCACAAAGAAAGGTGGTCATCTTCCCTTCCATGTGGCCCTAAGGATGTTAGTCAGTGGTCTTTGTGATGGGAAAGAAGCAGCTCAGCCTCTTCGCTGTGTATGAGAAGACTCCAAGTGGATGAGAGGTGAAAAGAAATGGTTTTGTCTCCATCCTTGTGGTTTTGTTTCTTGTGGTTTCTCATTATGCTTGGAACAATTAAATGCTAAAAATTAAAAACATGCCCAGCAACATGAGATTTGGCATTCAGAGAATTTAAGGCCAGAATGGACATCAGATCAGCTAGTCTGACCTATAGAATGCAGCCAATAAATGTCACCCCGATATGGGGCCAAGTGACAAGTTAGATCAAAGCGTTTCAGTCATGCTGTGTGCCACAGGCAGAGACCAGGAGAGACCGAGATGCCACCAATGCCTGAGGTCCTGCAATGGCAGGGAATCAGTTAGGTGAGGTAGGCCCAGATAATAAGGCAGCAGAGGCAGGAAAGAAACATTTCCATTAAACCACTCTTGTTTTGTTTGCTATATTTATTTTTTAGTAATGGCTTTTGGGGAAGAGGAACTGTGGAACAGCCTGAGATTGATCATGAGGGTCAGCTTTACCTGTGAAAGGAGGGAAGTTTAAGTTCTCTTCCTGGCTCTGTGATAAACTCACTCTGTGACTTTGGGCAAGTCCCTTGACCTATCTGTGCCTCAGTTCTCCACCTGTGAAATGGAGATAACACTTCCTTTGATTGCCTTGCCTATTTAGATGGCAAGTTCTTTGGGGGCCAGGAGTGTCTCATGTATGTACAGCGCCTAGCACAATGGTAGGCACTCTATTAATAAACATCTAAAGTCTGTTTCTTGTTGGTATGATTGAATTGGTGAGTCTACCTGTTGCCCCCAGGAGGTTTCTCTGGGGTGGGGAGGAGTTGGCATTGATTGTACCACACTCAAAGTCCAGTGTCTTGATTGAATGATTCCAACAGGTGCATTCATTAGACTTCTGCATGTCTCTCTGCTGCCCTCCCTCATGTTGGTGGGCTGCCGTCTTCCTCCTTGCTTTAGAAATGTTTCTTCTCCTTTGGCTATAACCACTGGTGGGCCTGGAAGACAAATCCCAAACAGGAAAAAAGAGGTGAAAAAAGAATAACCAACGGGTCCAAAAGTGGCTAAAAATAGCAGGGAGCTTCCGAAGCCCTGAGATGATCATCACTACCGTGGGCAGAATCTACCATGAACCAGCAGCATAACCGAATTTCATGGCTTAGTATTTTCATTCTTTGACCTAGACTCAGTTTATACCTTGGGAAGAGGCCTGAAACCAGCTGATGGCTCTGCCCCCCATTCATTCCATTTGTTTCCGTAATAGTTTCTCCAAATCCTAATCACTGGGTCTTCTCAGCTTCTTTTGCTGATTTCTTTTTTTCCTGTTGTCATTAATCTGTACGTTAATCCAACTACCATCTGTCCCTGGCAAACGAGAGCCGGGCCCAGGCCCTGGCAGCATGGAGCCTGAATACTGGCCAGCCTCAAAAGTATTTCTCACTGTTTGCTCCCTACATCTGGACAACAGCTGAAAAAGTACTGTGGGGGAGGTGGGTGGCCGGGAGAGGGGCTATTGCTTGGCTCTGCGACAGGAGCTTGGGTTTGTCCACTGGGTCGTTCCCTTCCTCAGCAGTGGTGCAATGAGCGAGTTTAGGAGGGGCCTTTGCATCTCTTAGGCCCTGATCTGTGAACAATTGGGGAGTTCCTTTTGGAAATGCCCAGGCGGCAGTTGGATAGCATAGGATTTGAGGAACAGAATGTTTATCTCGAGCACTTGTTTGCAATGGAAGAACCAAGGAAGCTGGGATACCACCAGCTCACAGGCCCTCAGAACAGATGCTCCTGGTTAAAGTAGGAAAGCATGGAGAGCATTCTGCTTCCAGAGGACAAAGGGAGGTGGAGCATCACCCACCCAAATGCTCATGCTTGTCCTCTAGGGGTGCTCTGCAGGTCTCAGAGCTTCCAGCAAATTTTGCCTAGTGTGGCTGGCAAAACCCAGGCACTCCACCACGGAGCAAACTCAGACATTGCCCTGGGGTTTGTCTGTGCCATGTGTGGGCATGAGGCTGCAGCACATGTGGACATACCCAAGCCAGGTGTTACACAAATCACTCATGGTTCGCTGCAGCCTGGACTTCTGAGCAGCTGAGCCAGGCAAGCCATCACCCGTGAACCCAAGCAGGACCGCGAAGCCCCCCTTGCTTTCACTTCCCTGCTACCGGGACCTGAGCCAACTAAATGGAAGCTAGCTCTGGCATATTGCTGCGTCCTGCAGTTGCACGTCTCCACCTCAGCATGGATTCCCTCTCCCATGCAAAGCAGCACATGAAACGCTCCTGATTAGGGGGCCAGGTTCTCTTGTGGTTAATACAGAGGAATCTGACGTTGGACTCATGGGTTGCATTCCCAGTTCTGTAGTTCTGTTGGTGGTGAGGGCAGGGAATGGCAGCCAGGACTCCTGGGTTCCATCTCAAGCTTTGTCCCAGACTTACATGGAAATGCTGGGTCAGATGTCTCACTTTCCCATTTGTTAAGCCGAGGATAATGCTACTTTCACTCCACTGTGATGGTCATTAATGTTTGTAAGGCAGGCTGAGACCTGGCCTGGATGGGCTGGGAGGAATGAGGCCATCTGAAAAGCTGGCCTTTTTTTCCTACAAAAATGAGAAAAAAACAGTTTTGTTCAAAATTTACCCACAAAATTTTTGGGGAAAAAGGAGTGAGCAAAAACCCAGCTTCCCAAATCTGTTCCCACTCCAGGGAAAGGAGAATGGGAATATAGTGCAGGACCAGGTGTGTTTTGGTGCAGGGCACAGTTAAGGACAGAAACGTGACACATGTAGCATATTTTGACTGACTGGTTCTTTCAGCAGAACCCAGACATAGGGGTGCTTTCCACCCTGGCCTCTGTGTGGCTGGGTTTGGAAAGAGCTTTCTTGCCTGCTTACAAAAACCAAGTCAGCTCTTCCTTGATATTTAATGACTCCAGTGTTTTCACTATGGCTCGGCGTTGAGGCAGAGCAGGCGGCAAGGAAGCGCGGGGCTGTCAGGAGCTTTATATTTGCGTCAGAATGAGCTTAGTTCTCCAGGCTGGGAACATGCAGCATGATTTAGTACACAAGCTGCCAGGCTGGGTTGATGCAGTAATTTGGAGCTCAGGCCTGAGGGCTGAGTCTGTATGGGAAATGCAGCATGAGCACAGCTGTTGCAGATAGGACAAGCAGATACATCCTAGGAAGGAACACTCAGTGGGGCTGAGAAACACCAGTGGCAGCTGTTGTGACTCCAGATGTCTAAGAGCAATATCAAGCTAAATGGAGACTCAAGGGCTATGTCTACATTTAGATTGTTAAATCAATTTAACTTAAATTGAACTAATTAAATTGAACTAGTAATCAGGCGTTAAAGTATAATTTGGTGGGCCCCAGAGCCCTCCTAAATTGGCAGCCCCCCACAAACCCTAGCTACTGCCCCCCAAATGCCTGCTCCCCACCCTAGCTACTGCCCCCCAAATGCCTGCCCCCCACTCCAGCTACTGCTCCCCCGATGCCTACCTGCCACCCCAGCTACTGCCCCCCCACCAACCCTCCCATGCTTACTGCCCCTGTCCCCTGTCTTGCTGCTGATCCCCCAACCCCCCCACTATGCTACACAGTCTTCCCCTGCTGCCCCAGCCAACCCCCTCCCCTGCACCCTTTCCCCGCAAGGCTGGCTTGGCTGTCCTCAGATCAGGGATTTCCCTTGCACCCCCCTGAATTTTCCAACACCCCCCCTAGTTTCTCTTAGTACCAATGTTATTCCAAATTAGTGAGCATCCCCTACACTCCTCCAGTTTCAAGTCCCAGGGGAGAATACTGGCCTGACCCTTCCACAGGGCCCCCTTACCTGGCCACCATGTCACTGGAGCATCCCTGGCCTGGGCTGAGGCTCCAGCTTGAGGCTGCTGTGACTGAGCATGCTCAGGCCAGAGCCTCAGCCCAGGCCCGAGCAGCTCCCTGCCCTACCAGAATGCAGCAGAATGGCATGCCAGGGCCTGCTATTTTTAGGGGCCTATGGTCAGGGCCCCTAAAAATAGAAAATGCAGCCAGAATGCTGCATTCCAGAGCCCACTGTTTTTAAATGGTGGTCCCCAGAACACAGTGTTCCAGCTCCATTTTCTATTTTTAGGGGCCCCAGAATGCTGGTCCTCTAAAAATAGTGGGCCCAGGAATGGCATTCTGCCACATTCTGGCTTACTTTAACGCCTGCTAATAATCATTAAATTGATCTAAGTAAAATCTATCTAGCATGGCTCCACTAGAAACCTAAATTGAACTAGCATGTCCATGGACAGGACTTGCTCATTTGATTTAGGAGAGGGGCTCCATCGTAAGTGTGGCAACATGGCACCAAGATTGGCCATGCCACCATCCAATCCCCTGCCTGCCTCTAGCCTGGTGAGGTGGGTGTTGGGGGAAAGGCGTCCCCCTATCTAGCTTTGGGCTCCCTGAGCCTGGCGGGGCAGAAGGCATCCCCTCACCTGGCTGCAGCTCTGTGCGCTCAGCTGGGCACAAGGAAGGGACTCTCGCACTTGGCTCCAGCAGTGCTGGCTAGTGTGGGAAGGGACCTCCATACCCAGCTCGAGTTGCACCGGCCAGGTGGCAGGGAAGGAACCCCTGCTCCCAGCTTTGACCGTGCTGGCTGTGTGGGGGACAAGGCATCCCTGTGTACGGCTATGACAGCACTGGCTGTGCAGTGGGGAAGGGACCCCTGCACTTGGCTTTAAGAGCATTAGCTGGGCGTCGGGGAAGGCATCCCTGAACCCCGCCTTTAGGTGCACTGGCCTGACTTGAGTGCCTGACTTGATCTGTGATTTGATCTGTGAATGTACAGGGGGATGGTTCTGTGCAGGGTAAGTGCAGCAGCTTGGGTGCGAGGAGGGACATGCAGCTACATTTTCCAATGGGCCTACATGACAAGGAACCTGATCCCACTGACTTTCCTGGGGACCTGTGTGCCCCAGTCACTTTGGGGGTGTCTATATTGCAATAAAAGACCTGTGGCAGGCCCAGGTCAACTGAATGAGGCTCGCGAGGCTCAGGCTGTGTGGGTCTACACCAGTCGTTCTCGACCACTGTGTCAGGACACATTACTGTGTCACCACACAGTAGTAAGCGTGTCACAGAGAGCTGGGGAGATGGCTGGATTTGGCCTGGGGGGGGCCGGGGGGGTGGAGTGCTGTGTCCTGTAGGGTCATGATATGCCACCAAGTGTGTCGTAACCTTCACAAGATTGAGAACCACTGGGCTATACAATTGCAGTGTAGACTGTAGGGTAAGGCTGGAGCCTGGGCTCTGAGACCCTGCATGGAGGAGTTTATTCTCCCACCCACTTTGCTCTGAGCAGAGCAGCTAAAACCTTTGTTGAGAAAGCTTTTGGAAGAGAGAGATCCACAGCAAGCTACAGGGCTGCCCCCAGAAGAGACAGTGCAGCCCAGTATCAGTCAACCCACTCAGTGTCCTGGGAGGAAACGGTATGGCCTGTAACCTGCAGAATCTCCAGCAGATGATGGGACATAGCCACAATCCAAACCACCGTGTGTTGTTTTTATGTCAGTAGTGCATCCTCAGCAGCACAGGCTACTGCCAGCACATTGGACGTGTCTTCAGCTCCATGCTGGCTTCTCACATGTTGGAGATGCAAGTTGAAGGTGGTTGTCCTTATCTGCAAAGTACTCAACAGCCTGGGCTCTGCACCCTAAAGAATCACCTAAGCTCCATGGTGAGCAATGTGGTTGGCAGCTCTGCTCCTTGGACTCACTGGATCTTCCCACGAATCTTACCACCAAGATAATGCTTGTGTATGGAGGTGATAGAACAAGAAGCAGCTCTCTTAAGAACTATGAAACATACCAGCCTCCCCACTTTCCTTTCCCAATGCCAGGCAGCCTTGTCAGGCTGACCTTCCCTAACAAATAGAAAGCAGAGGGCACACATTTGAAGACAAAATGTGACTGGAACAAATCACTTCCTTTGATTCACAGCTCTCCTGGGCAGAGAGGGTGAAAGAGAATGACATGTGAGAGACGTTTGCTCAGTGTAGCACTGGAAGGTGCTCAGACTCTGCAGATGTGGATTGACTCAGATCCTGGATAGAACAGAAAGACTCCCTGAGGGGCAGGCTGGCATCCTCCTCACTTTAGATGGGGAACAGAAGTGACTCCTTCAAGGTCACACAGTGATTTGGAGGAAGAGTTGGGATTAGATTACAGGAGCGCAAACTCTCTGCCACAGCCAGTCTATAGGCTCCTAGGCACTCAGGTTGAGACTGTCTGAGGAGGCCACAGGCCTCAGAAAGAAGTGGGAACATCTGATGTCCAGAAACACCAGAGCTGTAACGCGGCGTTTTGCATCCCGGGGCGTGTTCCAATCGGAACGCACCCCTTCCTATTAGTGGCGCTTAGAGATGGTGCCACAAAGCCGCCCCCTTAAAAGTGTGGCTCTAATGAGCTGCTTTGGGCTGCCCCATCGGCCCCTCCATAGTTACGTCTCTGAGAAACACTAAGCAATGAGTAACAATGAACTGGAGCAAGTGTGCAGGGTTCTTCACCCCAGAACCTCTCAGCCAGCTGGGGTTGCAAATCATGGAGTTGCTCATCCCAGAGGTTGAGACGACTGAGGGAATTGAGGAGCAGGGAGGCATGTTTGGGATCGTATTTTCCAAGGCCATCCTCACCTTATAGCTGAATATCTGAGATCATGTTGGTGAATAAGTCAAGTGACTGCAGTGGCACTTAGGCTGTGTAGGGATGAAGTGGGCCTCCAGGGGCCAGGGAGATGGTCCTCTGCACAGGTGTGAATTTCTCCCTGTGAGCACCCCACCCCAGCCCTTTTCTACCCCCTTCACTGAGAACTGAGGGCCTTCCTCCCCCTGAACCCCAGGAATGTGGGACAGGATTAGGGAGTGAGAATGAAGGTGAGGTATCCTCACTGCTGAGGAAAACAGACAACAGAGAGTTAAATCAGGAAGCAAGGAATAATAATAGTCGTCATCATGGGGGCCTGGGAATGAGGAAGTTAAGGGCTGGGTACCTTGTAGTCTCTGAAGCTCTTGGCAGCAGTTATGGAAAATGGAGGCCTAGCGAAATGTCACAGCAGGCTCAACTTGTTCGGAGAACCACACAAGTGTATTTAAGCCATCAAGCCTGCCATTGTTCTCCCCTAATTATTCCCACTCCCTGAGTATTACACCCCATAATTCAGGGAAGCTGAGTAATGGAAGAAACAACAACAATTTTAATCTCTCGATACCGGTGGTCTCCACCAAAAAAAATCCTTTCAAGAGCTCTGCGGTTGCAACT
Source organism: Podocnemis expansa (assembly GCA_007922195.1). Classification (NCBI taxonomy): domain Eukaryota; kingdom Metazoa; phylum Chordata; order Testudines; family Podocnemididae; genus Podocnemis; species Podocnemis expansa. The sequence goes on along the minus strand of ML681963.1, from coordinate 55,546,256 downwards.
TCCTCAGTTTGGTGGGCAGTAAAAGGAAGGGAAAGGAGGGGAATTAAAAAAGCCATTCACCTATTTGGGAGAGATTTATTTTTCTTTCTTTTTTCTTTTTTTCCTCAAAGGGAGGAGAAGAAGGAATCTTCTTCTATGTGGAAAAAAGCATGAGGAATAGGATGTGTTTGGAAGTCAGGTCCCAGGGGCCAGTGAATCTATACTGAATGTGCTAATGAGATGTCCTATCACAGGTAATCAGTTAGAGCATTGATGGGTGATTCGTATTGTACAAGAAGCCATGACGCCTGGTGTGATGTCTCACGACCTGCTGACCATCTCCATGTCTCAGCTCATCCAATAATCCTCATCTCACAGGCCTGCTGTGAGGATTAATTGCTGTTGGTGAAGCTCTCACAGAACCATAGCTGTGCTGAGCTATGTGCAGAGGGTTGTTACTGTGATGGGAGAGAAATCTAGGAGATCATGTTACTGAAGAGATGTTTGCAGAAGTAATGCGTCTTTAACAGTAAAGAATACACCACCCACATGACCTCCACTGGCAGTTTGTCTCCTAGTGCCTACACCACACAGCGAGCAGCTGGGTGGAATTTTTTGGTTGAAACTATTTTTTTGGCTTTTCAACCAAAATGAAAATGGTCATTTCTGTAGAAGTAAAACAGAAAACATAAGATTAAAACAAAAACAAAAACAAAACCCCCCCCCCCAAACTACTCACAACAAAAAAAAGTGGACATTTTTCAAACTGCTCTAAAATAGAGATTATTGGAGTCCAGTGCTGCACTTATCCTAATAGGCCCAGTCCTTTTGACTCAAGCAATAAATGCTTGTGCTGTTATACCCACAGGTTCAATCACTGCAGAGGACTCCACCCAGCGCATTATAGAAATTTCACTTTGGGTACATTTATACCACAATAAACTTCCATGGCTGGCTCAGGTCAACTGACACAAGCTTGCATGGCTTGAGTTGTGGGGTTATAGAATTGCTGAGTAGATGTTTGGACTCAAGAAGCCTCCCTTTTCATGGGCTCTCATAGCCCAAGATGTAGCTGATCCAGGCGAGGCACTGCTGTTTTATTCCAGCATAGACACCCCTTTGGAAGCCAGTTGCATAGATAGCAGTTCTGAGTGCTTGGCGTAGGGGAAGCCTTTCTCTTTTCACACCTCAGGAGGTCAGTGTGAAGCCAGATTCTGCTCTCAGTGAGGGCCTGGTGTCAAATTGGAGTAACTCAAAGACATTCAGGGCAGTTATTTTGGATTGAAGTCATAATAAATGGTATTACAATGTGCTCTGAATGCTTTGGGATCACAGGTATATCGTGGGGGTGAAATTAACAGGACAGATCAACTGATGGCCTAGGCTTCACTAGTCCTGTTTCAGTGGGTTGTTAGCCTGGTAGCTCCACATACCTCTGTACAGGGGTGAATTTCACCCAAGACTGAGTCAGACACACAGGCTTCCCACTGGTCAGCGCTTTCAGCTCCACAGCAGTGCTGTGTGCACCCCCTTCACCGCCCAGATTTATGGTGAGCCACCTCTCTGCCTCATGAATTACAAGCACCGGACAGAGCCATTTCTCACCTCCTGTCAACAGCAAGTGGGCTGGAGCTTAAATGAAAAGAAAATATCCCCTCCCTCCTCACTGACTTTTGGAATTTAAATCCCATGGCAGCCCTGCCTGTGTGGTTCTCTGTATCAATTCTGTGAAAGCGCCTCAAATCTGTTGGGTTTGGTTCAGCTAGCGAGCCCTACTTTTCTGACCAGGCTGGATGTGCTGTGCTGTCCTGGTGATTGTGCCACCAGGCTTGGTTTGTTTCTGGTGCCTGGGGCTGCTGGGTTGTGCAGAGCACAAGAACAATGAGTTTGGTGGTTTCAAATGAGGCTCTAGTCTGATTTAGCAAAATCTGCTGTCTGTGGCAAGGAGAGGCCCAGGAATGGAATGGTGGGGGCCACGGATGAGGTGTATTGACAGAGTGGGTGTGTGGTTCCCAGAGACTGGAACTGCAGCAAGGATTCAGTGCAGGGCAGGACTATGGAATAGCAGTGGATGCAGTCTGGCTTTGAGGGCACTGCCAGGGCTGGAGGTCTGAGTGTGAACAGGATTTGCCCACCTCGCCTGACGCTATCCACTGACATCAGTCCCCGGCTCTCTCGAGCATTAAAATTTCACCCCTAAAAGGAGAAGAATGAAAGGAAACTAACCAACCACACCAAACTCCCACAAACTCTTCTTTCTCTGGAAGCATATAACTCACTAATGCACCTCTCCCCCAGACACACAATGGCCCTAACCTTAGCTATGCAACTTGGGTCTTTGCCAGCCAAGCAGGAAGTGGCCCAATCGTGGCTCTTGGACAAATGCTGCCTCCTAGGGCTGCCAAGGGTGAGCTGAGCCATGTCCGAAGCTGCTGTGGCCACTGCTGTATTCTGGAGCTGCTGTCCTGGAACACGTCTAATGCAGAGAACCTTGCATCCAAGGGGAGGAGCCGACTGGAAGGGTATGAAAGGCAGGCTGTGTGGTTCAGAATTGAAGACGGGATGGAAAGCCAGTATGCTCTTCATTCCAGGTTAGCTGCCAACTCGCTTGGCCATCTTGGGTAAGGGGGTTGGTCTACCTTTGCCACAATTTCCCCCAACCCAAAGGGCCCATAACGCTGGTGTCTCCCATGTGGGCACCATGATGCACGTGATGTGCTGAGGGAGCCACAGGTGATGCTGTGATGGCTGTCACCCAGGTGGTGACTTGTTTCTAAGCTGGGCAGGGGAAGAGGAACTCTGAGGACAAACACTTGGCAAAAAAGCTCTCCATCATTAATGCTGGTTCAGCTCCACCAGTGTTAGCAAAGCTGGGAGCCCTGGTGCAGATAGGGCAACTGGATGCCACTGCCAGGTATAGCTGTCCTGGCTGGGGCTGGGTGAGAAGGTGGCGAAAATGCCAGAGCCATGTCCACGCTACAGCTGTGCAAGAGCGCAGTGGCTCTACGTGGACCCAGTTCACCCTAGAGCATCTAGATGTCACACTGGCCAGGTGCATGTTAGTGAATGCCACATGGTGTCCTTTGCAATGTCATATGCTACATCCCTGCCTCCTCATACCTTTCCTTCCTACCTTCCTCTATGGCCCCTCCCTGCTTTGTGCCACGAGCCATTCTGGCTGATCTGCCTTAGCTTGTTTTATTTGTTCACTTATTTGTTCGTTCAGTCTGTGAGGCTCCACAATCACGTTCCCTTGTAACTCCTTGCAGATGCCTTTGTTTCGATGTGCTGTAGAGAGTTTCAGCCATATATATTTGCACACACCCAGACTAGGAAGGCGCTTGTCTCTTTATTTGTGCCTTTACAAGGGCCTTCCAACTTCTTCACATTTGATACATGCAGCCCTTCTTTTGGCTATGCTACCCCACCCTTCAACTCTGTAAAGTCACTTTTTGCCATTAGACTATTAAGATGTTATTTACAAGACTCACAGCCTCTTTGTTTCTCTCTCTCTTTCCTCCTTGGCTTTGCTTTTTCAGTACATAAAACAAAATTAATCCCAACGTATTCCCATTTGGCTTTCTGCAGATGCGGTCACTAACCTGTAATAAATTTAAAATTACCGTTTTCCCTCCTGCTTGATGTTGCTGCTTTCCCAAACTCCCTCTTAAAAAAAAAAGCAGCAACTTGTCCTACACAAAACCACATCACAAAGGGTGGAAGGAATCTAGTCTTACACACAGTCGCTTGTGAGGGAGGGAGCCGAATGAGAGTAGAGTCATTTCAAGACACACTGTTTAATGGCAGTTTTGAGCAGTTGATTTATAGTTGACTATATAGGACTTAATGAGGTTTCCTAGTGGCTGGTAAAGCTTCTGTCTTCTTGTTTCCTGTGGGATATAGTTACCTGAATGAAGAAGTACTTACGTTACAAAGGAAACTGATAGTGCTGGATGACTGGCAAGGGTTTCTATTCACTAGTCAGCCAGAACTGTCCAGAATCCTGCACTGTTGCCTGCCAACATCCTTCTGGAACAATGCCCTCTATGGGCATGAGCCAACATCTTTGAACAGCTCTGTTATGGTGATGTGGTGTCAGATAGCTTGGATCCATGATCCACTTATCTCACAGTGCAAAAGGTGTGATTGATCCCTTGTGCAGCAGGTCATCCCATTAAGCAATGGGGGTTAGGAAGTAACTTACCCTTTGGGAAGCTTATTCCGTAAGTTCTGCAGGGCTAGGACCTGGCCTCTGGAACTACTTGCAGCAGTGTGCAGCTGAACACTGATCCATGGTGCTGGGTTGGTGCCAATGCAAAAGGCACAGCCCCCATTTCTGAATCAGCAATGTGTCTTCCTGTACCCATGTGTTCCTTAAAGGGCTCTCTCCACCATGAAAGTTCTTTCAGTCCTGCCTACCTGTGAGTTTGCCTGATTTGGTGGGATCACAGCAAAGGCTGGCCTGACTGCAGGCAAAGCACCAGGCCATGTGTGCATGACTATCTCTGGGTGGTCTGCAGACATATGGGCACATTTAGAGTCAGATTATAGCAATTGTTAAAAGATCAAAAATATTTAAGGCAACCTGGATTCTTCCTGCATTTTTGAGGACTCAAGTTTGCAGTTTGACAGTGGGGTAAGGAGTCTGTATGGGCTGTGGATGAAGGCTTTTGCATGGCCCTGCTGAATCGGTGGGGGCCTTTGGAAAGCTGGGGAAGGGAAGGAAAAGCCTTTGGAGCGTTAGCCTTGCAAGGACTGTTCTGACATTGGTACACACTGGCAGCACTGCAAAACCGCAGTGAGACACCTGGGGTATGTCTATGCTGGCAAGTTAGTTCGAACTAAGGAGGCTTAATTCAGACTAGCTTTTTGCCTGTTTACATCAGACTTTCGTTAGTTTGAACTAAGGAATTCCTTAGTCTGAACCAATGAACGCTTAGTAACTACCGCCGGTTAGTTCAAAATAAGCACTTAGTTCGAGCATTAGTTCGAACTAAGTACAGTGGAGACCAGGACTAACCCTTAGTTTGAACTTAATAAGGGCAGTTAGTTCAAACTAACAAAGTGGACTAGTTCAAATTAATTCACATTGTTAATTCAAACCAATAAGTTCGAGGTTAATTTGAACTAACCTCAAACTTACTAGTTTGAACTAACAGCTTTGAACTAACTTTGCCTAATGTAGACATAGCCCTGCAGAAGGCAGTAAGGAGCCCTGCAAATAGTGTAGTGGCTAGCACCTCTGCTTAATATGCAGAAGGTCCTAGGTTCAAGCCCCTGGGGGTTGGACTTGATGATCTCATGAGGTCCCTTTTAACCCTATGATTTGATTCTATTCTAAATGCTCAGCTGTCTTGTTTGGTCATCAGCATTGTTCCCAGCTCCTGACCCTGAGATTTTCATTGCAATGGGCAGGGAGCTACAAGAAGTTCAGCTGGCAGGAAAGTGCTGCAGCTACCTTCAGTCTTTGCTGGAGACCCCCAGTGAACTATACTCAGGGTGCAGAAGAGTGCCTTTGGTTTTATTAACTCACTATGGCTATGTCTACACTACAGGCTCGGTTAAGCCGGCTTAATGAAGTCTGCTTAAGGTAGACTTTATTAAGCTGGCTTAGCACGTCCACACTCAAAATGCCAGGTGACTGCCCACATCCACACTGGCAGCTGCTAGGTTGCCCTAGGAGTGGTGCATTGTGGGTACCTGGCCCACGGTGCACCACAGCAGAGGTGCCCCTCTCTTCTGGCCACTCCTTTATTGCAGGAAGTGAGTGACCACACCACCCTCCATACTGTGTGTGGCAACAGGGAGGCCAGGGAGCCTGATGTAGCCCTGCAATGTGCCAGTGCAGCACTCCACACCCTCCCTGTGTTGCCCTGACTCCTCTGGCTCTGGAACAGGTGGTGCAGGGCAACTGCCAGCACAGGGGCAGGGTGCAGCAGTAGTTAAGACTTAAATACCAGGAAACAGCACATAGAGGAAGATGAAGTCAAATCACCTGTTATAATGGGGGAAAAAAATCCATCGTCAGGATTTAATCCTGCTTTCACACAATCTAATCTAAAAGAAATAGCAACTTTCTTTCTTTCTTTCTTTCCATGTGCCATTTCCCAGTGTTTGAATCTTAACAGCTGCTTTGATTTGCTGTTAGACTGTGACCTGATCCTATGTCTTACACTCCCCTGCGTTTATTTCCTACCATTCTGTAAATTCCCCCATTTTCAAACTATCTGATGAAGTGGACTTTTTCTCCCATGAAAGCTCATCCAATAAATAAATTTGTTAGTCTTAAACAGTGCCTCTGGACTCCTTGTTTGTTTTACAACAATATCAGGGGGGTCCTTTGAGAAGGGGAGACACACAGGGTTGGTCGGAGAGGGGGAGAGATAGGCAGGGTCAGGCTGAAAAGGGCAAGGGGGAGACACCGAGGACTGGGCTGAGAAAAGCAAGGGGAGACACACAGGTTTGGGTAAAGAAAGGGGAGACACTTGGTCAGGCAGAGAAGGGCAGTGGGGGAGATGCACAGATTTGGGCAGAGAAGGGGGAGACACATGGGTTTGGGCAGAGAAGGAGTGAGACTGGCAGGGTCAGCTGAGAATGGGGGAGACATGCAGGGCAGGCAAAGAACGGGGGAGACATTGCGGGGTCGGGCAAAGAACACGGGAGACATGCAGAGGGGGCAAAGAACAGGGGAGACATGCAGAGCGGGCTGAGAATGAGGGAAATGCCGGGTCGGAGTGTGATGCCCGGTCTGGCTCAGAATGGGGGAGATCTGTTGGGGAACATGGGGAGTTTGGCTATGGTCGACACAGCTGGAAACGCTCCCAGCTATGTTGTGCCTTCTAGCCAGCCTCCATCCCCATGTTTTCTTCTTCAAGTGATGTCCTGTGGGTGCTCCACCTTAGGTGTGGTAGCGCCCCTGCACTGCTGCACAGAGTTTCAATAGCAGTTCAGCTCCCTGGCCGCACCTGAGAAGAAGGCATTTGGTGCCCTCTCCAAAGAGCCTTCAGCGTGCGCGGCTGTTTCCCCTCAGTTCTTTTTCAACCGTCCCCAGCTCTGCAATGGATTCTTCACCTCTCCGCTCTATCTCCTCACAGCAAGTCTCTCTCTCTCTCTCTCTCTCTCTCTCTCTCTCAGAAAACTTACCTTTTCCTCAGGATTTCGTTTTTTACCCTAAGGAAAAAAAAAAGAGAAGAAAGAGTTAGTTAGTTGGATTGTTCTGTTTTGCCACCAACTTCCCTCCCTGCCCTCACTGTCACCCGCTCGTATCAAAAAAAAAAAAAAAAAAAAAAAAAAAAAAAATTAAAGAAAATAACGAGAGAACAACAGAGAAGTGGAAGGCAGAATGAAACAAACAGCTGCAGGGTCTCACAAGACCGTATGGAAGATGTTGGCATCTACTGGATTCAAGAGATGTGGCAAATGCCATGAGGCGATGCCAGCCTCTGATGGCCATTCACAGTGTATTCATTGTTTAGGGGAGACACACACGCTGCAAAAATGTGCTCACTTCCTGAATCTAAGCACCAGGGCACGGAAGGACAGGGAGCTGCGGCTAAAAGTCTTATTAATGGAAAAGTCTCTGGCCCCGAATTCAGACTCCGTCTCTGATAGAACAAGTGTCAGTCACTCTGACCAAAGCCACGAAAGGTGAAAATCTTCACACAAAGCTGCACTGGTGCCTAAGAAAGGACAGTCAGCAGAACCTAAGATGATACTAACAAAGCCCACCAAAGAGGCTAAAAGTTCCTCAGGGGCTTCGACTGCCATGCCGCATTGGCACTTTAAGCCAACTAACAGCATTTCGCCAGATAAAGCCAAGCAATTGGCACCAGCAAACACCTTGACTTGTCAGAACTCGCACTCCGTTGTTCTGAATGAGCACTTGCCACCCTCAGACCCACAGCCAACGGCACCAGAACACACGGCACCATGTGCAGATGCACATTCTGAGCCTGCCCTAAATAGGGTTATGTCTCATGGTACCAGCGGATAAATCAATAACAAACCCTTTATACCCCAGCATATCGAATGATGGCACTCGTTCATCTAGGAGCCCATGACCCTCCACACCAAGAAAGAGAACGCATAAGCGACATCATTTATCACCGTGTTGCTCTGTCAGTTCGTCATCTTGTCCTTCATTTGGACAATTCAGCAGATGCTCTTCCCTGGGCACATGTCACTCAGCGTACAGAGCCTGCTCTCACTCTGACCAATACTCTACAACACGATCTTATCACCATACTAGAGCCTGATCCCCTTGTCGGCACTCCAAGCATTATTACAGTTCACGCTATCACCCGCATTCATCTAGTCATTTTCATCATCAATACAGGAGGGGTCATAGCAGAAGCTGCAGAGTTAATTGTTCCCCTTCACCCTATACACGATCTAGCCATCATAGGCAGGACAGACTGCCCTCCTTATCTACAAGATCACGTTCCCCAATACATTTGGAAGCGGCTGCTTCTGTTCACATGATTACATCACAACTATCTGCCCAGGAACCATCTCCAGCACGGGTGACTGATAAGGAAACAGATAACGAAATTCTAACACCTCCAAGAGTTATTCAGTCAGATGATCACAGACAGTTTAACAGGTTGTTTAGGCGGGTTGTCCAGCAGCTAGAAATACCTCTCGAGGAAGTAGCTGAATCGCAGCACAAGCTCCTAAAGATTTTAAATACCACAGCTTCATCTAGGATAGACTTCCTATGGATGAGGCAATTGCGGACTCTGCCAAGATAATCTGGCAATCACGAACATCAATCTCATCAACTAACAAACAAACTGATAGAAAATATTTTATACAATCCAAAGGAATGGAATTTTTATTCACCCACCCGGTGCCCGATTCTTTAGTCGTAGATGCAGCACATCAAAGAAGTAAAAATCCTGCCTTTAGATCCACGCCAACAGACAAGAATTGGAGGCGCATGGACAATATGGGAAAGAAAATATATTCATTTGCCACCCTGATTATGAGAGTGGCCAACTACCTGGCTCTCCTCTCTAATTATAATCATAGTATTTTTGAGAAGTTAGTAAGAATGGTACCTGATGGTGCAGAAAATAAAAAGGAGCAGTTTGCATCCTTACTTACCAAGGGGCAGCGTGTTGCACAAATGTTTCTGCAGGCTTCACCGCAGACACGGCAGCCAGAATTATCGCCACAGTGGTGGTGCTCAGGAGGACAGCCTGGATACAGACGGCAGCACTCCCATGTGATCTGCAAAATAAAATAGAGTACTTGCCCTTCGAATGCAATCAACTATTTTCAGATAAGACAGATCAGGTAAGGCACTCAATGAAGGACTCCAAGTCCGCCTTGAGAACACTAGGCATATTTGCCCCTAATTTTAAGAGAAGGCCATTTAGGGTTCAACAATACCCACGTCAGTTTCAGAACTGATATCAGTCTCAATACCAGCCCAGGCCATACGAACAACAGCATAGAGCAAAACAGCATTTGTACAAAAGAAAACAACAGACACAGACAGCTATAAACAGTCAAGCCCTACCACTTAAGACACAAATATGATGTCTTGGTCAAGGGTCTGAGAACATACGCCCAAGCAGCAACATACACGAACATACCACTAACCTTGTATGCTAATTAAGCAAATTCTTGCATAATTGGGTAACCATCACTACAGATAGATGGGTCTTATACATTGTGAAATAAGGTCTTTCTATTCCCTTCACTAAAATTCCCCCCTTACACCACCCCGCCCTGTCCCTCTTCAGGGACCCCGGTCATGTACAAGTCCTCAGGGACGAAGTCTCTCTATTGCTAAAAGTCAGAGCAATCGACAGACTACAACACCATTCATCCAAGAGGGGTTTTTATTCAAGGTATTTTGTCGTCCAAAAGAAGACGGGGGGATGGAGACTGATACTGGATTTAAGTAAAAAAACAACAAGGAGTTGTGTGGCACTTTAAGACTGACAGATAGTGCCACACAACTCCTTGTTGTTTTTTACTGGACTAGACTAACACGGCTATCCTTTTGAAATTGACTGGATTTAAGACCTTTAAACAGATATATTAAAAAGGAAAGATTCAAGATGGTGACACTCAATACTATTATAACTATGTTGCAACAAGGGAACTGGTTCTCAGCCCTTGACCTAAAAGATGCATATTTTCACATTCCTATTCGTCCTTCCCACAGGAAATTTTTGAGGTTTATACTTGATGGACAGCATTACCAATACAGAGTTCTTCCCTTCGGACTCTCAGTGGCTCCACAGGTTTTCTCCAAGGTCCTAGCCGTAGTTGCCGGATATTTAAGAACACATCGTGTGACCATTTATCCATACCTGGATGACTGCTTGATTATCGCAAGGACATTCGAGGAAGCAGCAGCTGCCACAAAGTTCATCATCTCATTGTTTCAAAACGTAGGACTCAGAATAAACATAGAAAAATCTACTTTAGTTCCATGTCAGAGAATAGAGTTCATAGGGGCGCTTCTACTTGTGACATCAGGCAGACCAATGCTGCCAGACACTCGTGCAAAGATCATAGCCGATTTGGTAGACTACCTACAAATGGCTCCTACAGTCCCAGCAAGGTCTGTACTACAGATGCTAGGTCACATGGCAGCTACCACAGCTGTTGTGCCTTACACAAGACTCAGGATGAGACCTCTCCAATCCTGGCTCGCAACAGTTTAGAGACCACATTGACACTCATTGCACACAATCCTCACCCCAAAAAGCAGTCAGTTTGAGCAGGCATGCCAGGTGAAGGGTAATGTTATTCCCAGTGTCCAGATGGGCATATGAGGCACAGAGGATTAAAAGCTTGGCCCTGTACAGACCAGGAACCAAGTCCACTATGCCAGCCATCTCCTTAATCACAAGGCTGTCGTTTCCCATGAGGCCACTGCAGTTAAAGGAAATCTAGGCCAGCCCACTGCCAGGACATTGGCAAAGAGCTGTCAACCGCACCAAAGCTGAAGGCTGGCTTTTAATAGGCGGCGAGCAGCATGGGCTTTTTCTGAAGGTGGGCAGAGGCCCAGCAACAGACCCTGATGTGAGGACCAATCTTCCACATGGGGCATGAGGCCGTGTGAGCCTTCTGTTCTTGATGAGCCTTGAATTAGACAGTCCGGTTATATGCTAATTATTGGCTTCACTTGCTTGTGACTGGATGTGGCTGGACCTGATTTTGGGAGTGTGGGCAGCTGTGTTTTGCAATGGCTATTCATGGGACTTGAATTCGAGGTTGTACATTACTCTGAGTTCTGGGTGGAATAAAATAGCTGACAGCCATTGACACTCATCCCTTGCTTGAGTGCTCAGCTACCAGCAGGTCAGTAGTCAACAAGTACTTATGTACATGGACTGGCACTTGGAAACTGCCAGACTGGATCAGACCATGGGCCATCTGGCCCAGTACCCTGTCGCGAAGCAGATCAAGGGCCCCGTCATCTTCGTTGCCTGACGAGCGCCTAATCGATATGCCTGCCAACCATGAGGGGGTCCTCACGTTGAGCAGGACCTCCTCCGCCGCATGGCGGTGAACCTGAAGCTGAAGCTAGGAGTGATCCAAATGGAAGATGATTCTTCGATGTGTGCATAGCCCCGCCGGTGAAGGTCACAATTCCCTTGCATGTCAGGGTGTTCTGCATTGTCCAGGAACGCTGGCAAATGCCTTCCTCGATCCCGCCAGTGTCCAAAGTAGCGGATAAGAAATATTCTGTCTCCCCGGAAGGATTCCCCTTCCTGTTTCATCACCCAGCCTCAGGATCCCTGGTGGTCAATGCAGTTAACCAAAGGGAGAGACAAAGTCAACCTAGCACCACGCCCAAGAACAGAGAGACGAGGAGGCTTGACTTGTTGGGCAGGAAAGTACTTCTCTGCTGCTCTCCAGCTGTGCATCTCAAATCACTCAGCCTTGATGACGCGCTACATCTTCAGCTTGTGGGAAGCTCTATGAAATCTCCACTCAGCCATCTCTGAGGATTGCCCGAGAGACTTTGAGGCAATGCTAGACGAAGGAGAGGGAGCGTCCAGGGATGCGCTCGCGGCAACCTGGGACACAGTGGATCCAGCGGCATGTATAATGGCATTGGCAGTGGTGATGCGCTGTTTGGCTTAGCTCCAGAATGCTGGTCTCTCCATGCAGATGCAACAGATTATCCAGGATCTCCCCTTTGAGGACTCTGACCTTTTTGCACCTTCCACAGACGCGAGCTGCATGGTATGAAGGACTTGAGGGCTACACTGAGGTCCCTTGGGATCTACACTCCTCAACCCGTTAAACACTCCTCGAGGTCACACCAGCTACAACAGCAGTTACAGCAACTGAAACAACAGCTGCAACTGCAGACCCAGTTCCTGAGATCTCTCCAGTTTCCCCAGCACCACCTTGGGGACCTGGACAAGGGCCGAGGCTGATCAGGTAAAGGGAGTAAGCTGGGCGCCTCCCAGTCGGGACAGCGTGGACAGAGGTCAGATCGTTCGTCAGGCTGCAAACAGCATTTTTGACAGTCCCCCCAAGGGCAGCACTCCACAACCCCTGTTCTCCCCCCACCGCCTCCGCCACTTCGCTCCACGATGGACCTGGGTCATGTCAGACCAGTGGGTCCTCAACGCAGTGGCCAGAGGATACCGCATCCAGTTCCTCTCAACCCCCTGGGACAGAAAACCGCCCCCTCCCATAATCCCAGAGACCCCAGATCTGCTAAGCAAGCTCGAGGTCAAATGCCAGAAGTTACTCTCCCTCAGAGCCATTGAAAAGGTTCCCAAGAGAGATTGTGGCAAAGGGTCCTATTCCCGCTACTTCCTAGTCCCCAAACCCAACAGGGACCTACGGCCCATTCTAGACCACAGAGCACTCAACAAAAATATAAAGAAAATAAAATTCCGCATGGTTTCCCTACCATAGATTATCCTCTCCCTGTCCCCAGGAGTGTGGTTTGCAGCCCTCGACCTAAAGGACGCTTACTTCCACATAGCTATTCGACCCCACCACAGGCGGTTTCTCAGGTTTGTAGTGGCACGATGCCATTACCAGTTTACCGCCCTCCGCTTCGGGTTATTGCTAGCCCCCAGGGTGTTCGCAAAGTGTGTCGCACTGGTCGCAGCCTTTCTACACAGGAAGGGTGTAAGAATTTACCCCCACCTAGACGACTGGCTCATAGTGGGCATGTCAGGTTGACAGGTACAAGATCACGTCAACATGGCAGTGAACCTGTGCAAGTTCCTGGGCTTCCGCCTAAACCTGGAGAAGTCCAAGCTTTGCCCCACTCAGGACATAGAGTTCATTGGGGCATATTTAAATGCCCGGCAAGGCACTGCGTCCTTGCCCCTGTCAAAATTTCAGTCCATCTGCACCATCATCGCGGAGCTCCAGGCGCCCAGGCTGACCGCAGCACGCAGATGCATGCAACTCCTGGAGCACATGGCAGCGGCCATGTCGGTAATCCGAACAGCCCGCTTGTGGATGAGACCGTTCCAGCTCTGGTTCGCCACAAGCTTCTGACCAGAAAGGGACCATCTGGACAAGGTAATCTCTGTACCCCGGTATGCCCTGGAGTCCCTCCAAATATGGAGGGACCCCGACTTCACGATGGGGGGAATTCCGTTCAGGGAGTCCAAGCCCTCAGTGGCCCTGATAATGGATGCCTCTGACTCGGGATGGGATGCCCACCTGTCCGGGGGCCTCTCCATGCAAGGTGTTTGGATCCCCGAGGACAGTCTCCTCCACATAAACGTGAAGGAGCTCAGGGCCATCAGACTGGCCTGCATGACCTTCCTAGACCATATCCAAGGCAGGGTGGTCCAAATCCTTTCAGACAACACAATTGCCGTATTCTACATGAACCATCAAGGGGGAGTCTGCTCCTCGGTGCTATGCGAGGAAATGACCAAGCTTTGACAACTAGTGATAGACCATCACTTCATGCCAACTGCCGCACATCTACCTGGGGTGGACAACAGCCTAGCGGATTCACTCAGCAGAAAACCCCTGGCGAATCACGAGTGGTCCCTCCACAACGAGGTCTTCTCCCTGCTGACTATCAGATGGGGAACCCCTCAGATCAATCTCTTTGCCACGGTGCAGAACCGCAAATGCCCCTGGTTCTGCTCCCTCCGAGGTTGGGAGAAAGGTTCTCTCAGCGATGCCTTCCTCCTCAATTGGTCGGGAGCCCTAATATACGCCTTCCCGCCAATTCCCTTGATTCACCCGGTGCTCCTGAAGATCCTCGTGGACGAGGCACTCATCATCCTGATAGCCCTGGACTGGCCCAGACAACACTGGTTCCCTCTCCTTCAAGACATGTCAGTGAGGACCCCGCTCCGCTTTCCATGGTGGGCGGACCTTTTGACACAGGACTTGGGACACCTTCGGCACCCAAACCCAAGCCTCCTGCACCTGACAGCCTGGATGCTCTCTGGCTCAGCGAGCAAGAGAGATGCTGCTCAGGTAGGGTTAAAAAGGTCCTGGTTGGTAGCGGAAAACCCTCCACCAGGTCCATCTCCATGGCAAAATGGAATCGCTTCTACACTTGGTGCCATGATAAAGATGTAGAGCCTACCTCCGCACCAGTTCAGGCAACTTTGAATTAACTTCTTGATCTAAGAGAGGAAGGCCTATCCCTGTCCTCATTGAAAGTCTACTTGGCAGCAATCTCAGCCTTTCACCAAAGAGTAGATGGGGCTTCACTCTTTTCACACCCCATCTGCCAAAGATTCCTAAAAGGAGTGGAAAAACTTTTTCTCAACATCCATAATCCCACCCCACACTGGGATTTGAACATTGTGCTGTGGGCTCTAACAGAGCCACTTTATGAGCCCTTGGACTCAGCCACCCTACTCACACTGCCCTGGAAGGTGGCTTTCCTGGTAGTGGTTACCTTGGCCAGAAGGGTCTCAGAGTTATGAGCCCTATCCTCTGAACCCCCATATATGGTTTTCTTCCCAGACAAGGTGGTCCTGCGTCACCACCCCTCGTTCTTGCCCAGGGTTGCCACCCCCTTCCACATGAATCAAGAGATCTGCCTGCCGGTCTTCTATCCAGACCCTCAGGTGACAGTAAACCAGAGATGGTGGCACACCCTGGATGTGAGGAGAGCGCTCCTAATCTATATTGAGCGCACATGATCTTTCCGCAAGACATCCCAACTGTTCGTAGCAGTCGCTGAATGCATGAGAGGTTCTCCAGTATCCTCCCAATGCATCTCCAAATGGATTGTGAAATGCATTAGAGACTGCTACGGAAGGTCAAACACGCCTCTCCCAGAGGCTGTGAGAGCCCACTCTACCAGAGCTCAGGCATCTTCCACGGCCTTCCTCGCTGAGGTCCCGATCCAAGAGATCTGCAGGGCCGCTACGTGGTCATCGATACATACCTTCACAATGCACTGCGCTATTGTCCAACAGGTGAGAGATGATGCCACTGTGGGCAGAGCTGTACTCAGTGTGGGTAGACTCTAACTCCTCCCACCATCCTTGGGTACTGCTAGCAGTCACCTGTAACTGAATGATGCGAGCAGAGCTCAAAGGAGAATGGTTGGTTACTCACCAGTAACCGTCCTTCGTCGAGATGGGCTGCTCAAATACATTCAGGTCCCTACCACTGTCCCCGCTAACGGAGCTGGCGAAGTTATATGGGACTGGGAGGGTCAGGGGCATGGTCACCTATATAGCTGCGGTTGCGGCATAGAGGGGGCATTGGCCGTGTGCCCTGACCTGACAGGCTAATGCTAAAGACTTTCCGAGCTACTGTGTGCTGTGGCATGTAGACACCTGTAACTGAATGTATGTGAGCAGGCCATCTCAAAGAAGGACGGTTACTGGTGAGTGACCAGCCGTTCTCTTGTGCTGCTTTCCTGTCCTGAGCATCAACCCAGGTTTCTCATTGGCTGGATGATGACCTAACTTGGCAACAGCTCTGAGTCTCTATTAGCTACCTTCATATGGACAAGTGCTTTTTTAGCTGTTCCATGCTCAGTGCCAGGCCCAGTCTGCTGCCATAGCAAATAGCTCCTCTAATGCAGTGTTCTGCAAACCAGAGGAAATGTCTGTTTGAATATGCTGTGGGATCTAAGAGCAGTGTCTGGATAGCCTCTTTCTAATCAACAGCATGTGTCTCATCTCACCTGCTTCAATCCATATCACTTCTTGTCTGTGCAACATCCCACTGGATGATATGGATTACAAATGGCAGCTGTGTTTTGTGCCAGCCACACCTGTAAGGTGTTTTGTTTAAATTCTCTTTGAAGCACAGCTGTAGGAAATATGTCAGAAAGGCCAGTGCATCTACTAGGACAGGAGTGGGCTTGCACAAGGTTATCAGCACTTGGAAAAGGAGTGCATTTCTTTTCTGATTTACTACTAGTGGGTTTTTTTAAACATGTGAATAAAGATGGACCATAATCAGAAGTTGTGCATCTGGATTTTAAACACGTAGCCTGGGGTACATTAGGATCAGATCATTATAAAAATTATATTAGCTACCAGATATGTTCCCTGGACTATGCCATAGAAGAATTGTCTATGATCAGAGCTTCCCTCCATCATCCTTTTGTGCAGGTGGTGCTGGTGATTTTTGAAAAGAGGACAGTGGGGTAGATGGACTATCAGTCTGTTCTGCTGTAGCAGTGCCAGAGTTCCTAAAGATTGAAAGCCATTTGGATGCAGGCCCACGTTCAAGATTCAGTCACCCCAAAGGTCAGAGGGCATTCAGATCCAGGCTTCTTGGCTTTGGTCCAACTCTGTTTCAAACTTTTAGCATTTACTGAACCCATCCGAGACTGTAGTGGTTCTAACACAGTGGTCTTGGCAAAGGAGAACCAGGATGAAACAATCCTAACACTCCCAGGGAATCCGTCCCTTGACATCCATGTCCCCCTCTCTGGGTGTTGTGGCACACTGGAACAAGGCTTGGCCCTGATGCTGAAAGCTGTGATGCCCTTGTTCCCAATTGGCTCCTGACTATGTTTGCACAGAGAGGAGGAAATGGCCCTGGGTTTAGTGTGCCCATTTCGAAAGGCCTCCTGCATCTGTATAAATGCAAGCTTGTTACAAAAGCCCTGTTAACTGCCAAAGCCACATGTTCACCATTTAACTGCGACTCGGCTGACTAGCAAGGCGCATCTTAATGCCATGGCTCCAGGCAATGGCAACCAGGGCAGAGCCATAAATCAAAGCCCGCTTCACACATGTGTGCTGCTTTTCACAGCTCAAATCAAAACAACCCAGCAGGATCTAAACTTTATTATTGTAACAGCAGATCAAGGGAAGGACTCTTCAGCTAGAGCCCTCCCCCCCACAGTCCAAAGTGTTATGGAGGAGTCGCCGTGTTGATTTTGGGATGGGATGAAAGTTGAACCAGGCTGGTGTCACCATTACTCCACTTGCCTCAGATAATTCAAGAAGATTTGCAGACTTTTCCTGTATGGAGTGGGGGGTTTGATTGGGGTTCTGGAGTGAGGACAAGGGCAGCACTTTGTTTCAGTGCCTGAGAGGTCTTTGGGAGCTATTCAGGTGTTATTTTTTTAGGCCACCATTCAATGGGACTTGAGCCTGTCCCAAGTGCTTTGCTGACTGGAGTTAGACTCTAGCACATGTTTAAAGTTAAGGTTTGGCTGAGGCTGGACCTTTGCATCTGTATAGCATTCAGACTTGGATAGGTAGCTTTATAAAGAACTAATAACTGTGAAATCTTCAGGGTACATGATGTGGGAAGCCGCCTGTGAGATTTGCCCCTATGCAGAGAACGAGCTCCAGGGCTTAGCAAACACGTAGCAACCAGGAGAGGCTCAGTTGCCACAGAAGCCCTCTCAAGGAAGAAGTCACACTCTTTTGAGGCTCTATCCTGAGCTCATTCATCAAAGGTTCCTCTGTCCCTACAGAGCAAAGTGTGTGACAAGGAATGTGCACACCTGACCTAGCAACCCCCACCTGGTGTGTATGTCCTCAAGGCTGCAGCTCTTAGGGGTGAGAAAGGAGCATGATTAAAACACGAGACCGTAAGTCAAGAGCTTTGGTTCTGCCACAGATTTCCTCAGTGATAGGGGGACGTCACCACTCCTCTGTGCTTCAGTGTCCTCATCTCGGAAATGGGGGCAGTAATATCAGCCATGTGACGATTCCTTTGAGCTAGTTAGATCTATCTCACAGGGGTGTGAAAAAGGCTTTGCAGTCGTACAGAAAGGCAGTGCTATAGTATAGAGATGCCAAGTGTGGTTATGTGCAATGCAGCCATTGCCCTGGTTAGTGCTGTCAATGATTCTGGGCTGCTAGTAACCTCCTTTCAGTAAGGAGTGGTGTCTGAGAGATGGGGATACCTGCAGGTGCTCATCTGTTTTCGGAAAAGCTTCACATGTGATGCACAAAGACTCTTATGCTCTAACCTAACCACTTTCTTTTTCTGATGGTAATCTAGAAACATTTTAAAAAAAAAATCACTCTGTTGCTCCAATTTATAAGCTGAGTTTTCCACCAGGAGTGAGAGATTTTGGAGGCTAAAGGAACAGGACAGAGAATCCCACAAGGGATTCCTGCTGGGGAGGGAACTCTTCTCTACTCTGTGAGTGACATGGCTGACTCCAGTAAATCAAGTCCAAACTCTCTGTAAATACTTCACATGGCAGTGAGCTGTTCCGCTGGTTCATTTTCCTTGCTGTTAAATAGTTGTGTCTTATTTCCAGTTTGAATTTTCTCACTGTAGTCTTCAGCCACGTATCTTGACACGCCTTTGGCTGCTGGAGATCTGCTCTCCAGGGGGGGTTTTATAGACTCCAATCAAGACAACTCTTAATCACATAGTAAATATGCTAAATAGACCCAGGTCTGTAACACAGACCCAGGTCCTGAGCTAGTATAAATTGGCGTAGCGTCTGTTGAAGCCAGTGGAGTTATGGAGGCCCACACCAGGTGGGGATCTGGCTTATCATGGCTTGTCATAGACTGTAGCCAGTGGATTGGATACTAGGGTAATTGCTGACCTGGGCTAGTGCCAAAGCATCCTTCTTTTGATGTTAAAATGAATGGTCTTACCAAAAAGTGACTATATCCCAGGTTTACAGGGAGAGTGACATTCTGAACCCCACTTCCCTTCACATAGAAGCCCTAAGACTGCACTCCTGCTTTGGCTGACAGTGCTGAATTATGGGTCTTTCTCCAATGCTCGCATAACCAGGACATTAATTATCCTTTGGGAATGAAATGTTATCCCTTGTGTTTCTCTGTAAACTCTTCCAACCATATTGTATTTGACCTCAAGCACTGGCAAAGAGGAACCCAAGAGAGCTTTAGAGAGAAGAAAAGAAATGCACAGCCACTGTTATCCTCTATGCTCTCCAGGACAGCTGTGTGACTTGTGGAGAAAAGAGTGATTCACTAGGAAAACGTGGCAGTGTTACAAACACAAAGGGGGTTCCCTCCAGGGCAGATGTACATGCATGTTTGAAGCATTAAAGCTCAGGAACCCACATCCAGCCAAGAAACCCCACCACTGCCTTTAATTCTGGTACTAGTGTTGTCTGGCACTGTCACAAATACCACCATGATTACATGCTGCCTAATGTTTAAAGCACTTTGTGCAGATGCTAACTGCTGTGCAAAATGTGGCCAGAGAGCCCCAAAGCAAAGCACAAAGAGAAAAATGGAATCGTAAGGAATTTCTGCTAGCTGGGAGCTATCCCAGTGAAGAAACATGGGAAAATCTAGGCCTGAGCCTGAGACAAGCTGCAAAAATCTAGGCCTGAGCCTGGGACAAGGGGCTTGGGGCCAGATTGGGCTCCACGTCCCTTGCTGCAGGCGTCAGGAGCCGCCTCCCAGTTCCTGTTGCCTGCAGCATGGGGTTCGGGGTCAGACTGGGCTCCCAGCCCCTTGCCGTAGGCAGCAGGAGCTGGCTCCTAGTAGAATAGTACCCATAGCTTGAGCCCGGGCTTGGGCCCTGCCCCCTGCTCTGCCCCAGGGTGCAACGTAACTCCAGGGCCCCAATCCGGCCAAAGGGGCCTGATTCAATTTATGTTGCTTCCGGCAGGTGCCTGGGAGCCTGGAACTGGTTCCTACCCTTCCTGCAGGGTGTGGGGGCTGGAAGCCGGCTCCAGCTGCCTGCATCAAGTGGATGGGAGCCCAATCTGGCCATGAGTGCCTTGCAGCAAGGGGCAGGGGGCTCGGTCCTGGCTTTTACTGCCATCAGCAAGAAGTGTGGAGCCAGATCCAGCCCTGTGCTGCTTGCTGGCAGCAGCAGGAGCTGGGCCCGAGCCCCCTGCCCTTGTGGCAAAGGGCTCAGGGCTGGTTTGGGCCTCGACCTGCTTGCCAGCAGCAGCAGGAGGCTCAGAGCCTGATTTGGCCCTGAGCCGCTTGCCACTGCTGGAAGGTGGCTGAGCAGCCTGGTTAATTTTACAGGCTACTCCTGAGATCAGGTCCAGATAGAGCTCTGAACCACTTGCAGAAAATGACTAGGGGCCACATCGGGCTCGGAGCTACTTGTGGCAAGCGACTTGGGGCTGGATCAAGCTCCGTGCCACTTGCCGCCGGCAGCATGAACCAGCTCCCAGCCCTTGCTGCCTGTGGGAAGAAGCTGGGAGCCAGATTGGGCTCCTAGCCCCTTGCTGCAGGTAGCTGGGGCTGGGTTGGCCCCTGGAGCTGGCTTGGGCTCCCCGAGCCCAACTGAGACCCGGGGCATGGGGTGGGGCCCAGGGATCCCAGCCCTGTAAAGTCAATTTAAAAACTTAAGTCGCCTTTCAGGGCAGGAGTTATTAAGTTGACCTACGCTAGCGTCTAAGGCTATGTTCACACACAGGGGGTTATTTTGATACAAGTTGTATTGAAATAACACCTTATTTCAAAATAAGTTAATTCAAATTAACAGTTTGTTAATTCAAATTAAGAAAAAAAGCAGGAATCAAAATAGCATGTTCAGACAACAGTTATTTCTAAATGAGTCACCGTTGTTTCGAAACATGTTCAGACAGCATTGTTTTGAAACAATTGTTTCGAAACAACATTGTTTCGTCCCCACATGGGGTTTAAGTTGTTTCAAAACAACACCGTTGTTTCGAAACAACAGTGCGTCGTGTGAACATGGCCTTTCTTATTTCAAAACAACCTCTGTTGTTTCAAAATAAGACTGCTGTGTGAACACACCCTAACAAAGAAATGGATCGTTCCCAGCCTTCCTCATTCACACCCTCTAAAGACCACACAGCTTTAGCTAAAACTACTAGTAGTTTATTGATCAGATTATAATTCTAAGTGAGAATATGGCCAACCATGGCAGAAGCACAATATAAATGAGTCAGGAGTGACCACAAGCAAATAAAACACACATACTAACCTGATGTCTCTACCTAAACTGACCTCATAGTTCAGGTTTATGCTCAGAGTGTTGAGCTCTCAGATGTTTGTACAGCCAGTCCCTGCCTGAAGCCAGGCATGGTCCAGGTCTTGCTTGAAGTTGTTTCAAGATGGAGATTCCCAGGCAAAAAGCCCCAAATCCTCCCAAGTCTCTCTTTTTGTTTCAAAACACTCTCACAGCCCCTCCCCTTCTGGGCAGAAGTGATCTTTTTGTCTGGTCTGAGCCAGGAAACTCGATTAGCATATCTTTGTTGCCACCTCCAGCTGCTTGCTTGCTTGTTCACAGCTTTGGTTGTCTGTTGCAGGAAGAGAGTTCTGTCTGTCTTCCACCCCCCTGAGCCATGCTACACATCTGTACACATGCATGAAGCTTCAGGAAACATATCATCATAGTAATAATGTAGAATAGGTTACTAGCATCCATAAAGAAACCTTACATGTTGTAAGTGGCTTAAAAACTTACAATCAGTGCATAAGTGAACAGAAAAATCATAAAGATCATAACCCAGGGTGCACAGATGTGCATCCCATGACACCTTTACATAGGATGGTGCCTTAGCTGGAGTTAAAGGGTTGACTCCACCCACATCATACCTGAGCCCACCGACAGCTGGAGAGGGGATAAAAATGTCAGCTCCCCCAGTAAAATCTAGTGGCACTTAAAGACTAACATTTATTTATCACATGAGCCTTCATGGGAGAATATTCCACTTTGTCAGATGCTTTGAAGAGGGAGAATTTACAGAACTGGATGAAAATAAATGCAGGGGAGTGTAAGACATGGGATCAGGTCATACTGCAACAGCAAATCAGAGCATTTGTAAGGATTTAAACTCTAGGAAACAGCACACAGAGGGAGGGTGAAGTCCAATTACCTGTTATAATGTGAAAAGAATCCATAGTCACAATTCAGCCCTGCTTTCACACAATCTAATTTACATATTAATTTGATTTCGGCTGTTTCTCTTTGAAGTCTTGATGTCCCATTGATTTTCTTGACAACCGTCATTAACAAATCATCAATGGAATAATTAGGAAGATGAAAGTGCTGAGCAACTGGTTTTTGTTGTTGTTGTTGTGATTTCTGATATCAGTTTTGTGTGCATTTATTCTTCTGCATAGGGATTGTCCTGTTTGTCCAATGTGTAAGGCTTGGGGGCATTTCTGGCACATGATGGCATAAATCATAAATTAAAGCAGGCACATATCCCTGCAACAAACCACGCTGCCAACTTTGTCCACAAAAGACATCATCATAGGATCTAATCAAGCCAGCTACTCCATCAAAGGGTCCTTCACTTGCTCATCCACTAATGAGATTTATGCCATCATGTGCCGGAAATACCCCCAAGCCTTATACATTGGACAAACAGGACAATCCCTACACAGAATAAATGCACACAAAACTGACATCAGAAATCACAAGAGAAAAAAAAAGTTGCTGAGCACTTCCAGCTTCCTAATCACCCCACTGATGATTTGCTAACGATGGTCGTCAAGAAAATCAATGGGACAGCAAGATGTCAAAGAGAATCAGCTGAAATTGAACTAATATGCAAATTAGATTGTGTGAAAGCAGGGCTGAATCGTGATTATGGATTCTTTTCACATTATAACAGGTTATTGGACTTCACCCTCCCTCTGTGTGCTGTTTCCTAGAGCTTGAATCCTTACAAATGCTCTGATTTGCTGTTGCAGTATGACTTGATCCCATGTCTTAAACTCCTCTGCTTTTATTTTCATCCAAATTCTTTAAGTTCTCCCTCTTCAAAACATCTGACGAAGTGGGATACTCTCCCACAAAAGCTCATGCGATAACTAAATCTGTTAGGATATGTCCACACAGGCTTATTTCAAAACAACAGAGGTTGTTTCGAAATAAGAAATGGCATGTCCACACGACACATTCTCATTTTGAAACAACGGGTTCCGTTGTTTCAAAACAAGAGCCGTCATATTGAAACGGCTTAAACCCCTTCCATTTCGAAATGATGGTTATTTCAAAATGAGTTGTTTCGAAATAACGCTGTTGGGATATGCTGTTTCAAAACTACGCTTATTTCGAAATAACTGTCGTCCGGACATGTTATTTTGAAACAAGCGTTGTTTCGAAATAACAGTCTGACCTTCTTCCCAGGGTGCAAAGCACCCTGGGGAAACAGGAAGTTCCTGCCAGGGCGTGCCTGTCAGGCAGTGTGCCCTGAGGCTTCTGCAGGCAGGGCCTCCCAGGGGACCAGTGCCGCAGGGGGGAGACGCGGAGCCCCTGTCTGGACCCCAGAGGAGGTACGCTGCTTCCTCAACATCTGGCAGCGGCCAGACATCATGTCCCGGTTCCGGGCCAGTCACCAGAACCAGGACATTTATTCGGACATTGTGGCTGCAATGTCGAAACAGAGGCATGCTTGGATGACCAAGCAGGTCCACAGCAAGGTCAAGGCCTTGCGGCAGGACCATGCCCAGACCCGGCAGGCCCGGGAGCTCCAGGGGGCAGGGAGCACAGCTGCCTGCCCCTACTTTGAGGAGCTGCATGCATTCCTGGGTCCAGAGCCCAGCAGTCTCCCTGCTGAGGCTCTGGACACAGGGGTGCAGCAGAGCCCGTCGTCGGGCCCGGAGGCAGTGCGGACAGGCGCTGACATCTCTGTCGGGGGGCCTCCTGCTGCAGCACCACCAGTGGCAGAGGCCACCCCCAGCACCCCAGAGCTGTTCGCCGGCCCCAAGGCAGAGAGCAGCATGGAGGACCAGGGGCTGATACCATCCTGGCTCCTGGGGACTCTGACACAGACACCGGGATGTCTCATTGGACCTCTGGAGCCCCCATGGGTAAGTATTCCCCTCCCGCAGAGGCACACAGGGCTGGGCCTGTCCAGCAGGTTACGGGCAGCGAGGGGGTACAGGGCTGGGCACCGGGGCAGGTAGGGCACAGGGTTGGCAGGTGCAGAGGCCCCCCCTTGGCCACGCGTCCCAGAGAGACAGGTGGCACTGGGGTCACAGGCCCCTGTGTGTCTGGGGGTGGTTAACAGGGGCTGGATGTCAAAGATGCAGCCGCATCTTGGGCGGGGTGGAGAGCATGCAGGCCACACCACTGGCAAGTGGTCTTGGGAGACCCCCTAGAGCAAAGCGTGGGTGAGTCCAGCTCACCCTTGTGGGCACCACTAGCATGTGTGCCTCCAGGGTACGGTTCCCAGATGTCACGTAAAAGGAGAACATGGTCCCCTTTTTACTGTCCTGTTCTTCTTTTTATCCTCACATTCTCTGTCTGGCAGGCAGTTTAAAATACAGGAGTTTGTCAGGCTTTTTACTGTAGGGGTTGAAGTATCCTGGAATGCCATAGAATACTGATTTGTACAGGCAAGTGTTCCAGGGCCCCCTAAACACCAATGAATACCACAGCCAGACAACATTTTCTCCCAGTGTCCTCCAATGTCATTTGTTCAATCAATCAAATCAAATCATAGGGCTGGAAGGGACCTCATGAGATCATCAAGTCCAACCCCCCTGGGAATTGAACCCAGGACCTTCTGCATGTTAAGCAGTTTGGTAATTTCCTGGCCTCCTTTGGAGGCTTTAGGAGCTAGTTGCCCTACCCCAGGGCAATGTCCCACAGGATCCTGGGTCCTGCTGACAGTCAGGGCAGAAGTGTGTGCTGCAGACAGGCTGCACACAGACAGGGCCAGCAGGTAGCAGGGGCCAACTGTGTTTTCTGCTTCCCTCCAGCAGGTCGCCCAGCCACCACCACCAACACGACGCCTCAGCCTGAGGGCACTGAGGAGGAGGAGGAGGAGGGCCCCCTGGTTGCAGGCAGAGCTGCTTGAGAGCCTCAAGGAGCTCAGGGAGTGGATGGAGGTATCCACCCTGGCCTGGAGACAGGATCAAGCCTGGTGGCAGGACGCAGCCCTCCGTCTGCTGCAGCAGGCGGCAGCAGCGGACAACCAGGTGGTTGCGGCCCTGGAGCACCAGGCGCAGGCCAGTGAGTGCCAGGCACAGGCCATTGAGCGCCTGAGTGACCGCCTCCCACCCGCGGTCGAGGCCATTGCCACCAGCGTCCACCAGCTGGTGGAGCAGATGGCCCCTCCACGACCTGCAGGGGGTCCGCCGCCTGGCCCTCCCCGGAGGTGACCCAGGGTGGCCGTGGGCAAGGGCGGGGTACGCCACCACCCCCAGACTCCCCCAAAGGCCCTGCCTAACTTCTCCCCTGCCACCCGGACTCTCCCACCCCCTTCCCCCTTCCAAGTTGCTGGCTCCCTCCCCGAACTCCCCCTTCCAAGTTGCTGGCCCCTCCCCCAGACTGCCCCCACATTTCCCCATCCTGTAACCCCCCCCCCCAGCCCTTCCCTGCCACAACCCCTGTATTGTTGAATAAATAGTTAGAAATGCATTCTTGGTGTTGAGTGGTTTTACTTGGGGGCAATGTTCCCTGTAAGCTGCGCTGGTGCGCTGCAGAGCAGCCCGTGGCAGCCGCCAGCGCAGGGAAGGCAGCCGGCAGCGCACGGCTGGCAGCCAGACTCCTTCAAGGGAGCTCCTGTGGAGCAGGGAGTTTTGAAAACTCCCTCCCAGAAAAGCTCTAACGGAGCATGCCCAGAAAATCTGGGCATGCTCCGTAGAGCTTCTCTGGCCCAGGAGTTAGGGCTGGGCTCTGCCCCTCCAGTCCAGCCCAGAGGTAAGTTTGTGAGGGCTGGGAGGGGGGGCAAGCAGGAGCAGGGGGGTGTGCTGCCAGGAACGGGGGGGGGGCTACCAGGAGGGGGGGGGCGAGTGGGAGCGGGGGGGGGCTAGCAGGAGTGGGGGTGCGATGCCGGGACCGGGTGCGAGTGGGACGGGGGGGTGATGCCGGGGCCGGGGGGGGGGGGCGAGTGGGAGCGGGGCAGTGATGCCAGGACCGGGGGGACTAGCGGGAGGGGGGGGGTGATGCCGGGACCGGGAGGGCGAGTGGGAGCGGGGGAGGGGTGATGCCAGGGCCAGGGGGTGATGCCGGGGCGCGGGGGTGGCGATGCCAGGAGTAGGGGCCTAGCAGGAGCGGGGGG
>ML681963.1:55476004-55519830 GCA_007922195.1 Podocnemis expansa | reverse complement strand
CACTCAACCACCTGGCGGCAGCGGGTCAAGCGGCGGTTGAAGATCTGCCGCCCGGGATCAAGGGGCCCTGCATACGGCCACATGAGCCAGGGGCACAGGGGATAGGCCACATCCGCCACAATGAGGACGGGCACCTCTACTCCCCCAACATTGATGTTCTGCGAGGGGGAAGAAGGTGCCCGCCTCCATGTCCTGGTACAGGGCAGAGTTACGGAGGACCCTGGCATCATGGGCCCTCCCTGGCCATCACACATAACAGTTTTGGAACAGGCTGCGGTGGCCCACAACGGCCTGCAGGATGATGGAATGGTACCCCTTCCTATTGCGGTACTCCGCAGCTCCAGGGCTCACACGGGGATGTGTGTCGCGTCCAGGATCCCCGCACAATTGGGGAAGCCGAGGGTGGCCATGCCGGGAATGGTGTCCTGCATCTCCTCTTGGGTGACCAGGCGTCGCAGCAGGCCCCGGTTGATGGCCCTGGTGACCTCCACGAGGATGTTGCCGGTGGTGGACCTCCCGATGCCAAAGAGGTGTGCCACAGACCTGTGTGACTCCGGAGTGGCCATCTGCCACAGGGTGATGGCCACTCTTTTGTCCACAGGGATGGCAGGCCTCATGGGGGGTGTCCCTTCGGTGCAGCAGCGGGACAAGTTCTGTGACCAGGAGGTTGAAGCTGGCCCTGGTCATCCTGAAGTTCCTCCTCCACTGGTTGTCTCCTCAGGTCTGCAGCACTACCTGCTCCCACCAGTCTGGGCTGGTCTCCCGGGCCCAGACCTGGCAAGGCACGGAGGGGGGGCAGGGGCAGTAGCTCTGCTCTGCAGCCCAGCTGGATGACAGCCTCAGGCAGAGGCTGGGCACCATCTGGGTCTGCAAGCAGAGTGTCCCACATCAGCAGGACACTCTGCAGGCGGGCAGACGGTCTGTGTGTCGCACGGCGCTGGCTGGGCAGCCAGGCAGTGTCCATCGCTTGCAGAGTCCTGCTAGCCAGAGTGGACAGGGAAGTGAGGTCGGGGCCAGCTTTTATAGGATTGGGTACCAACATGGCTGCCGACATGGCCCAGGGAGGTGGCCATGTTGCCACACCTCCCATGGTGCCCTGCCCCTGAAGCGAAATAGCAAGTCCACAGTGTGGACATGCCATTTCGATTCCCGCTTTTCCCTTATTTCAATATGTTTTTCTGTTATTTCGAATTAAGTCATTTCGAAATAAGGGCGTTATTTCGAAACGACTTGTTTTGAAATAACCT
Source organism: Podocnemis expansa (assembly GCA_007922195.1). Classification (NCBI taxonomy): domain Eukaryota; kingdom Metazoa; phylum Chordata; order Testudines; family Podocnemididae; genus Podocnemis; species Podocnemis expansa. The sequence goes on along the minus strand of ML681963.1, from coordinate 55,518,583 downwards.
ATTTTAAAACAACCCCCTGTGTGTGGACATAGCCTTAGTCTTTAAGTGCCACAAGACTCCTTGCTTTTTTTGCTTTACTAGACTAACACGGCTTCCTCTCTGGAACTTGCCCAGTGAAATCTGTTCTTTATGGTCTGGGGCTTGGCGCTGGACAGGCCTGTGATAAATACAGCTAGTGCAACAGCCAGGTAGGTGTCAAAATGGGGATTAGGCAGGGGAACCCAATTCTTAATGCCACCTGGGACTGAAAGAAGGGTGCTGTCTTAAGGGTGCAATTGGGACAATGGAAGGAGAGGAGATGCCTCGCAGAGACATAGTATGTAGGCCAGTGCTTTTTCCCCCAAGCTCTCCGTAGTTAGGAGGTGCGGTATGTGCTTGCTCCACACATGGGGTTTGACTCTTCATTGCTAGTGCAGTCATTTACACTGGTACAACAGACATGTGAAATGTGGCTGTTTTTGTTTAGTAGCATGAGGATGCAGATGGGGACTGGCCTTCAGGCTCCGGAAAGATGCACCTTTATGAATACTGGCCCCCTGCTGTTGAAATATGGGATAAAAAACATCCTGTAGTGATTTAGTACAGGACAGGCTGTGTTCTCTGTAAATAAGAGACTTCCCTTATAATGTGGGACGGTTGGTCTTGTGGCATGTATGCCCTGTACTAGTGCCTTGGCCCAGTGAGTTTCAAGCCCCTGGGAAAAATCTGGCAAGTGGTATCAGTGATCATTACTGCACAAGTGACTTGCTCTTCTAAGAAGCACCCCAGCTTAACACTCCAGACAATCTGCTGAGTTTTCAATAGCTGTGGTGGAGAATGGGGCCTTTTGTCTTCAGGCACAGACAGGGTAAAAAACCCACAAATGAACCCCAGTGTTTCCCAGTACAGTAATATGGGGAAGGCAAAATCTAGAGAAGCCTGGAATGTGAGAGAATCAATAGACTCTTTGTTAGGGACCACGTTGACCTGGAAAAATGGCTCAGACCTGCATGGGATTTCCCATCTCGGTACATTCTTAGCATCAGGCCTCCTAGCAACTGTGTTCTCCTCAGCACGAGGGTGGGGAGTGGATGCTGATGGGTCTTTTGTGTGCTGCTGTATGGAATGGAGCAGAGGAGATGAGGAGAAGTGCAATGTGCTCTGTGACGCCTCACCCTGCTCCTCAGACGTCACGCTCCTGGGAAAATCCGCTTGAAACCCAAATATAAAGAGGGAGGCTTAGAGACCATTTTGTTCTTTCCACCTCTGCCAGAGACCTTATCTGAGATCAGGGCCCCGTGGTGTTTGGCACTGAGCAAATGCACAGTGAGAGACAGTTCCCACCCCAAATTGCTTAGAATCTAACTAGTCATGGTAGACATGTGGTGGGAGAGGAAAGTGAGGCACAAAGCATGCTGTAGGGTAGCAGCAGAGCTGGGACTAGAATATAGGTTTCCTGGCTCCCACTCACTGCTGCCTGTTATGTGCCTTGCCCCCCCCCAGGGGTCAGGGGTCACCTCCTTGTTGTGTTTGTCTTTCTTTTCCAAAGCTCTGGGGCTGGAGGTGGGAGGGACCAGGGCATGGGAGTAAGAAGGGTTGGCCTCTCCAGTTTATGCTGTTTCTCATGTTCCAGCTCTAGGGGTACTGCACAGCAGGGGTCAGGGTAGGTGACTCAGTCTGGTGTATTCTTCCTGTGAGTTAGGGCTGAGGCCAATGTCCCCGTGAAGTGATTTTCCTTCTGCTGCAGGCTGTGTCCATATGGCTGCGGCTGTTGCTGTTACTTTATGACCTGATCCTATGTTTTACACCCCCTTGCATTTAGTTTCATTCCTTTCTGTAAGTTCACCCATCTTCGAAGCATCTGAGGAAGTGGGATCTTCTCCCACGAAAGCTCATGCAAAAAATTAATCTGTTAGTCTTAAAGTGCCACACAACTCCTTGTTGTTTTTTCACTAGACTAACACGGCTATTCCTTTTAAAATGTGTCCATATGGACATTACATCAGCAGTGGGGATAGAGCTTACATCTACCTACCTGAGAATAACACTGGGTTGCTAGCTGGGTTAAGGGAAATCTCTGTTAGCAGTATAAACTCTATGACACCCAGCTGAGCAATTTGATCGCAGTCACAGACACACTAGATAGATCACTGTAGACACATAGGGGCTTTAGGAAGTGCACAAATTAGGATGGAAATGGTTTGGGCTGGGGACATTTTTATCACCTGTAGAAGTTAAGGCTCCAAAGCAGGATTTTGGCACTAGGATCCAGGCATTCTGTGAGTGAAAAGGATAATGATGACCAACCAAATACTGCAGTTTTTTCAACCAAGCCATGCTCCCCTCACAGAATGAGACACAGAGCTCACAAGTACCCTGACTTACCACCATATCCATGGCATGGACCACCTGCTGCCTACCACCGTCACTGCAGCATAAGGGAGCCCTGCTCCCCCTACTCTATCCCATACAGTAAACCATGTACGTCTAGGGTGCATATTCCCCATTCTAAGACCACTGATAAATAGATAGAACATGACCAATGTTCCCTGTAGGCTGTGTGGGTGAGTGGTTGCACAGCGGCCATCTCTCACCTGCATGGGGAACACCAGTCCCTGCACAGTCAGCAGCCACAGGCCCCACCTGGCCCCAAACACATTCCTCCCAGCACCAGGAAGGGGCTAGGGAGTTTAAAATCTCCTGCCCCGAGCATGCTCAGATGCATGTTCAGGGCAGGAGCAGCTGTCCACGCCAGGTAGCAGCTCCCCAGACCGGGGGCCGTGTAAGGGGGAAGGCGGACCATTGGGGAGGGTTGCGGATGGAAAGCCGGCAGTGGGGGTCCGTAGGGAAGGCCCAGGGATCAGGGAGCCAGCCGGGGATGTAGGGAATGGATCGGGGCCTGGGGGAAGGTGGCGGAATAGTGAAGGGGTCAGGTTGGGGAGAGATGGCACCTGGCAGGCAGGTTAGGGGACGGTTGGTGACTGGGCAGAGGAAGCCCAGGGCCCAGCAGGGACTCAGCCCCAGCGGGGGGTAGGGGGGGCGGCAGTGGTGGTGGTGGTTAAAGAATGGATTGGGGCCTGTGGGAAGCTAGTGGCTGCTGCCAGGTGAAATAGCTCCAGGAAATTTTGAAATTGCTCAGCAGGGGCTGTGGAGAGCTCGCCCAGCTACTGCCCAGCTGAGCACTTGGCAGTAAATGAGTCCCTGCCTGGACTACAGCTTATCACTATTCTCCTAGGTCTGTGAGGAAATGAGGCTGTGGGAGAACTCGAAGGAAACCAATCCTACTGTCCTATGGCTGGAAGGCAGGCAGCAAAGACTGCTGCTGGGTGCGGAGTGGGAGGGAAAGATTCCTGATGTACTGTGCAGAGTCAGGGAGAAAGGCAATGGCTAATGTCAGGGTTTTCCCCCAACCCCTGAAGGTGTACAGGTCTTCACTGAGCTGGGTGGGGGAACAGGGGCACCAGCTGTTGTCCAGTCACTCAGAGTGTCACAGAAGACTCTACTGCATGTATAGAACTTTTAAAAGAAACCAAATTTTGTAGACTGGTTCTTCTTTGAGTGCTGCTCACATCATTCAGTTACAGGTGTTTACACGCCACAGTGCATGGTAGCTCAGAGAGTCTTTAGCCTTAGCCTGTCAGGTCAGGGCACATGGCCAACTCCCCCTCTGCGCCACAACTGCAGCTATATAGGTGACTGTGACCCTTACCCTCCCAGTTTCTGCCTTCAGTGACGGTTCGGATCAGCTAAAACTTGCAGAAGCAAATGCCTGTCTTTCATTCATGTGAAATTAAAATGCCAGGCTTTAAACCATGGTCAGTGTGTTCTAAAGCCTTCCCACTTGACGATCCTCACGAGAAATGCCTCGCGTGCCTAGGTGAGTCTCACCTTGTGGTGAACTGCTCCATTTGTCAGTCCTTTAAACACAGGACTCGCAAGGACAGAGAGCGGCTCTTACGCACTCTTGCTGAGGACTGCGCGCCCCCCTCTGACGCAGCCTGAGCCACTAGTGCTCTGCTGGCACCCTAAGCAACTCCTGCACCGGAGTCTCGGCACCAAACCACAGTGCAGAGTTCAAAGCCCCGGTCAGCTTCATTTTCGGTACCGCCATGGCACCGTTTGCCTCAGTCACCGAGTTCCCTCTGTGGTGAACCAGCATCAGGGCTATCTCTGGTACTGTCAACACCACAAGCCCCAGCAAAGACATGGGCTCTGGTCCAGGACCCAGCTCCGGTACTGGCCAAGAAGGCCAGGTCGAAGACTACATCAGTTCCGGTACCCAGAGAGCAGTCGATGCAAGGATTGGCAGTGTCTTCAAGCCTGGTACCGCTGAACCCTCTACTAGCACCACAAAACGGGACCAACGAGTGCTCCAAGGCACTCTCCTCTCGGCACTCATCCCATGAACCCTTGGTACCGTGCTCTCTGGGCTCCAGAAGACAGAGATCCAGTTCATCCTTCTCATCATCTCCAGCCTCTGCCTGTTCCTCTTATTCTCCCAAAACTGCTTCAGGAGCTGGAGAACGGGCAGGTAAGCATCATCGGAAGCACTCCCCGATGCCTGTGCCATGGAGAAAGACAATTCCGCCGGTCCTGGTACGGACACTGTGGCCCAGTTCGTCTGGTACTGCTAAGACCTCAGGCAAGGGCTGTTCTTTCCTGCGCCATGCTGCAACCAGAAATTCTTTTAATGACTCGTCTCATGAATGGCTGGACATGATGGCTGATGATGTCTCACCATTTGGCACTGTCTCCACCTCAGACTCCAGACTCCTTGGACATATCCGATGACAAGCCCAATCCCGACTCTACATGGGGCAGTAGATCCCAGGCCCCTTTGTCCTCCTCTCTGGATGAGTACATTCTGAAGGCCTGTTGCCTATAAAGACAATTCCTGCACCCAGCAGGGCTTACTCCGCCACATGGCAGCGAATCTGAATATAGAACTTGGGGTGGTCCAGGAGGAAACCGACCCCCTCTTTGACATGGGGGACAGTGTCCCACCAGCCAAGGTATTTGTTCCTCTCCATGAAGGGGTATACAAAATTGCCAGAGCATGATGGCAGACCCCATCTTCAATTCCACCGGTGTCAAAGCGGCAGATTGTAAATATCATGTCCCCCAGGACAAGTTTGCATTCCTCTTCCAGCACCCTACACCAGGATCATTGGTGGTTGACACAGTAAATCAGAAAGAGAGATAGGGCCAGCCAAGCTCCACTTCTAAGAATAAGGAAGCTAAAAAGCTTGACTTGTTGGGCAGGAAGGTTTATGCCATGGCAGCTCTACAGCTGCATATCTCCAACCATCTGGCCCTTATGATGAGATATACCTTCAACCTCTGGCGAGCCATGGAAGGGCTCAGCAACCTTATTCCCAAAGATCACCTCAAAGATTATGAGGTGGTGATTGAAGAAGGGGCATTGGTCTCTAAAGATGCCCTCATGGCTACTTGGGACATGTCGGACACAGCCTCGCGTACTATGGCCTCCACTGTGGTGATGTGTCACTCCGCCTGGCTTCGGGGCTCTGGCCTGTCTCCGCAGATGCAACTTACTATCCAAGACCTGCCATTTGAAGGCCTTGACCTCTTTGCCGAGTCCACAGACACCAAGCTACATGGCATGAAGGGGCTCAAGAGCTACCCTCAGGTTACTGGGAAGGTACACCCTGCAATCTACCTGGCACTCCCTTAAACACCACTAGCTCTTGCAACAGCAGCTAAAGCAGCAAATCCAGATGCAGAGTTCTCTTCCTCTGTCCTACCAATATCCCCAATGACATCTCGGGGACTTGGATAGGGGCAAGGCCTGCTTGAGAAAGAATGGGAAGTCCCATGCCTCACAGTCTAGCAGGCATGGGCAGGGTACCGACTGCTCATTGGGAAGGAAGCAGCACTTTTGATGGTTACCCCAAGGGCAGCAAACCCACAGCCTTGACTCCAGCCTTCACTAACCACCTGCACTGCTTTGTGCACCACTGGGCCAACATCACAACTGACCAGTGGGTCCTTGAGACAGTAGTGGAGTGGTATTGCATACAGTTTCATTCAACTCCTTGGGTCAGAAAACCACCCCCTCGCCCAAGCCTCAGGAACTGGGAACTAGATCACCTGCTCAAGATGGAATGCGAGAAGCTCCTCTCCCTCGGGGCCATAGAAAGGGTCCCAAAGCAGGAGCAGGGAAAAGGGTTCTATTCCCAATACTTTCTGGTCCCCAAACTCAAAGGGGACCTCAGACCCATTCTAGATCTCAGAGCTTTAAACAAACACATAAGGAAAATAAAGTTCTGCATGGTTTCCCTGTCACAGATCGTTCCATCTCTGTCTTCTGGGGATTGGTTTGCAGCCCTCGACCTCAAGGACGCTTACTTTCACCTTGCAATACGTCACTACCACAGAAAGTACCTAAGGTTCATCATGGGGGGAAATCACTTTCAATTTACATCACTCCCCTTCGGGCTCTCTCTGGCCCCCCAGGATATTCACAAAGTGCATGGCGCCGGTAGCAGCATTCTTGCATCAGCGGGGTATGAGGATTTACCCCTACCTAGATGATTGGTTAATACATGGGGAATCGAGAGCTCAGGTAAAGCTCCATGCCAGAGTGGTAACCCAACTGTGTGGGTACCTGGGCTTTTGCATAAATCAAAAGAAGTCAAAACTCTGCTCATCCCAAAGTGTAGAGTTCATAGGAGCTTTCTTAGCTGCTCGCAAAGGGATTGCCTCTCTGCCCCATTCAAGATTTCGGTCCATCTGCATCATCATAATGGAGCTGCAGGAGTCCCAAGTGACCACAGCCCATCGCTGCCTACCGCTGCTTGGGCACATGGCAGCCTCCACCTCCGTGATTTGGATGGCAAGCCTGAGAATTAGGCCCTTTCAGGTCTGGTTCTCCATGGTGTTCCACCCACAGAGCGACTCCCTATCCAAGGTACTGTCAGTTCCCCGAGATATCCTGGGGACATTACAGATTTGTCAGGACCCCCAGTTTGCCATGGGAGGGAATTCCCTTCAAAACACTAACGCCCACTGTAACACTGATAAGCAGTGCGTCAGACTCGGGGTGGGGGGCCCACATCTCGGGGGGGGGGGGGGGGGGCTTTCCACCCAGGAGCTTTGGTATCACAAATACAGTCTACGTCACATAAATGTGAAGGAACTGCGGGCCATCAGATTGGCTTGCATGACCTTCCTGGACGGCATACAGGGCAGGTCAGTTCAGATCCTAATGGACAATACTGCAGCCATGTTCTACATGAACCGGCACAGAGGGGTCCGCTCCCCAACTCTTTGCAAGGAAGCGTGCAAACTTTGGAAGTTAGCCCTGAAATACAATTTCATCCTGGTGGCTGCACACCTACCGAGAGTGGACAACAGGCTGGTGGACTCGCTCAGCAGAAAGCCCCTAGCGAATCACAAGTGGTCACTCTACAACATGGTGTTCTCTCACCTGATACACAAATGGAGCACACCCCAGATAGACTTGTTTGCAACACAGCAGAACTGCAAGTTTCAGCAATTTTGCTCTCTCAGAGGTCGGGAGGAGGGGTCCCTCAATAATGCCTTCCTTATCAGCTGGTCAGGCCCTCTGATGTATGCCTTCCCATCGGTCCCATTAATACACAGAGTTCTCCTGAAGAGCAGGATGGACGGAGCAAACATAATATTAATACCTCCGGACTGGCCCAGACAACATTGGGTCTCGCTCCTACAGAACCTGTCCGTAGATACCCCACTCCACCTCCCCCTGTGAGCGGACCTCCTGACACAGGACTTGGGGTGTCTGTGTCACCCAAACCCATGTCACCTACATTTGACAGCCTGGAGCCTCTTTGGCTCAACGAGCAGGAAAGGCTCTGCTCGGACAGGGTTAGGAAGGTCCTAGTCAGTAGAAGACCATCTACCCGGTCCCCCTATATAGCCAAATGGAAACGATTGTCCATCTGGGCTCAGGGTAAAGTAGTAGACCCTGCACTGGCGCCTCTACACCTAATCCTCGACTATCTGTTAGACATTAAAGACAAAGACCTCTCTCTTTCCTTGCAGAGAGTCCACCTACCAGTGATCTCCGCCCTCCATGAAAAAGTAGATGGGGCCCTTGTTTTCTCCCATCCTACTTCCACTAGGTTCCTGAAAGTGTTCGAAAGACTTTTCCCACAACCCTGTGAACCTATCCCTCCTTGGGACCTCAGCGTGATGCTACGGGCGCTAACAGAGCCCCCCTGTGAACCCTTACACTAGTGCACCCTACTGGTCCTCTCTTGGAAGGTTGCCTTCTTAGTAGCAATCACCTCTGCTAGAAGGGTTTCAGAGTTGAAGGTCCTTTCCTCAGAACCCCTGCATATGAGGTTCTTTCTCAACAAAGTGATCCTGTGACACCACCCCTCCTTCCTTCCTAAGGTGGCTACTCCTTTCCACCTCAACCAGGAGATTTGCATGCCAGTATTTTATCCACACCCTCAGGTTATGGAAAACCAGAGGAGTTTGCATACCTTGGATGTGAAGACAGCGCTCCTAACATACATTAAGTGCACGATTCGATTCCACAAGACTTCCCAACTCTTTGTGGTGGTCGCCGCACGCAAAAGAGGTCTTCCAGTGTCCTCACAGTGCATTTCCAAATGGATAGTAAACTGTATCAAAGACTGCTACAGAAGGTCGAATACGCCCCTTCCTGGGACTGTTAGAGCCCATTCTACTAGGGCTCAAGCCTCATCAACAGCCTTCCTTGCCAAGGTCCTAATCCAAGAGATCTGCAGGGCAGCTGAGTGGTCATTGGTACACAATTTCACGATGCACTACGCTATTGTCCAATGGGCTAGAGAGGATGCCACGTTGGGCAGAGCCGTACTTAGCATGGGCAAATTGTAACTCCTCCCACCATCCTTGGGTATGGCTAGCAGTCACCTGTAACAGAATGATGTGAGCAGCGCTCGAAGAAGCATGGTGGGTTACTTACCAGTAACTGTCCTTCTTTGAGAAGGGCTGCTCACATACATTCAGGCCCCTCCCACTGTCCCTGCTAATGGAGTTGGTGAAGGTATAGGGGACTGGGAGGGTCAGGGTCACTGTCACCTATATGGCCGTGGTCGTGGTACAGAGGGGGCATTGGCCGTGTGCCCTGACCTGATAGGCTAAGGCTAAAGACTCTCTGAGCTACCATGCGCTGCGGCATGTAGACACCTGTAACTGAATGTATGTGAGCAGCCCATCTCAAAGAAGGACAGTTACTGGTAAGTAACCCACCATTCTGTGTGGTGAGTCACTGTGGTACTACACATACCCATCAATACCATAGCTTTAAGTTTACAGAGAAGACCTGACAGCCTGAGATGAGTTTAGGCCCTAAAGCTGGTAGGATTGTTTTAGGGTGGGAAGCTGCTTGTCTCCAAAGACTTCTCATATGACTGTTTATGAGCAGGAAGACACAAATAATTCTGAGTGAGATTTCTATTCAGTATTTGTAGTCAGTCCCACATACCTGTTGTCAGTCGCTTTTTTCTTTTTTCTTTTTCTCTTTTTTGGTTTTTTTTTGGATGAGGAGAGGGAAAGGGCTAAAGAAAATAAACACAAAGACAAAAGGAGAGAGAGAGGCAAAAACCCAAATCACAAATGCAAAAGGGTAATAAAAAGAGAATATAACAAAAACTAAGGAGCTAGAAAACTTGACAGAGAAAAACTGAGCATCAGACCCGAAGTGCAAACTGCTTCTAGAGAAAAATTGAAATAATTAAGGAAGGACCAGCAAAATAAAACAACAACAACAAAAGAGCAAGCATGTTTAAACATGGTATTGGCTTCACTTCCTATATATCAGTTCATAATGCCTAACTGCCCCATACTGGGGTCAAAATTGGTGCATTTATTAGGAATCTCTAAAAAATAATAAGAGACCTGATCACAAATAATCAATACAATCCTATCAGTGTAATTGCTCACACATTTTCTTTATGTATTTTCCTGTCTTCTAAGGTGAGCAAATTACAGACAACCAACCAAAAAACCCCAGTCCAACTCACAAAAATCAGCTTCACATAAGCTTCACATTCATAGCACAAAATGTCAAAGTGTACAATAAACAGTTTGGTGCAAGAATCTGGAGAGCTGCAGTGTGTCAAACTGGGTCACTTATTTTCTTACTGTGAGGACAGTGGTGTATTATGCTTATCATGTGCGGAAGCCAAGTCCAGCTGTGATTTTGCTGAATGAAAGATGTGGGTTTCATGGAAGACTAACTATTTGAAGAGACATCTCAATCAGAAAGTCCACCTGGAGGAAGTTTGCAAGTTGCAAAGAATTAAACTAAGAGGAGGAATAAACCATTTAATGATGGATTCAGCCAATCACAGGAAGACTAGAGTGGATTTCAGTGAGCAACAACATAGCCAAGCTAAACAAGTGAAAATACTGATAGATAACGTACTGCTTGCCATTTCCATGAATTCTCCAATTCTGTCTGTTCAAGGCATTCATGACCACATAGCAAAATACCTTACACTTCCAGAAAGCTGGCGCAATCAGAATTATGCATTCAAATTTGTTGAATGTATTAACCATGTCATGTAGCGAAATGTAATGAATGAAATTTGCGATGTTACATATCACACATTGATTGTAGATGAAAGTACTGACATTTTAGCAAATAAAATGTTGATTCTGTACATGAAGTTTCATTCTTCCCAAATTCAGAGTTACAAAATGATGTTTGCAGGAATTGTCCAGCTAACTGTGACAGTCAGTCAGTTTGTACAGCTATAAAATAGTTCTATGCTGACAACAAACTGGATCTGCCAAGAATGGTAATGTTCACATCAGATGGCACTTCAGTTATGTTGGGCAAATGTAAAGGAGTTGAGCATTACTGAAGCAAGAAATTCCACATCTCACTGAACAGCGTTGTGCAGTTCACTGGGGAGATCTAGGCATTGATCATGCCTAGAAACATGTGTCTTTGATGAAGAACAGTGAGATATTACTTTTCAATGGCTACACAACATTCTGTAGATCATCAGTCAAGAGATCATGATTTGATGAAATGGCCAAAATTGCAGATTGTGATGTAGTTGCCTTTAGACCACTGAATGAGGTCAGATGGTTATCATGGCAATTTGCGGTAAGGGCATTGATTAGAAATTATGAAATCCTGGTCCAATATTACTCAAAGGAGGTTACTGATGAAAATGATCCTATGGCCAAGTACTGGTTGAAGATGTTACAGAATCAAAAGTCTGTTTCAATTGCAATTCTGAATGATGTTTTGGCCAAACTAGCAGAATTGTGTTGTATCGTCTAGAGGAGCTGCAAACACCACTGGAGGCTTTCGAGTTTGCTAAAGTCAAGTTAAGGAAGCTGAGAACACAGTATTTGGGTGACACTGCACAGTTTAGCATGGAAGTGAAAGGAATTGTGGCCAATATTGAATGTGAAGTAAATACTGATTCAGTCCTACGCTTTGTTGAGCGAGTTTGTGACTATCTTGAAGATCGTTTCCCAGATGGTGAATTGAAAGAATGGGTTGCATTTGATATGTCAGCATTTCAGCATGGAAAACAAGATTACACATTTGGTAATGAAGAGGTGCAGAATCTGGTAACTAAGTACAAGATTCTGAAACTGCCACTCTGCCTCATTGTCCAGGTTCTGCTAATGAACCAGAATTGTCAGTTGTGATAATTGATGCAATGAAAATGAAAATGACCACAGAGTACAATGAATTCAAGTTTACTGTGTTGGAAAAGATGAAGGCTGGTACACTAAAAACATTCTTAGGCATTGTCAGTTATACAGTGACAGATGACAAGTTCACATTCCTGGCCCAGTTGTTTGATGTATGTGGCACATTTCAAGTGTCTAGTGCAGATACTGAACAAAGCTTCAGTCTAATGAATAATATAAAGGAACAGTCTTATAACTGGGTGGAAGTTTCTCATCTAGACATGCTAATGCACATCAAATCATATCTAACTGCTGGATTTAAGGTTGACTTTGACTCTGTATATGTATTCTGGAAATGTGACAAAGACAGGTGACAAGAACCGAGGTGTAGATGACGGTAGAGGCGAGCTAGGCAGCAAGTGTCATTATCTCACATTTGTTTAGTAAAAATGTTAAACTGAAATACTGTAGTTTTATTAATTTACTAAAGTTTGAACAAAAAGATAACATTTATGCATTTCTTTTGAATTAAGGTACTTACGCATGCTGATGTTTCTGGCACCAAAAAATTATTGCTCACCTGGTGCTGTGCCTCACAAATTGCTGCTCAGCAAACACCATAACTTGCTTAGCTGTATCATCAGCTTAGAGGGAACACTGGATTAGTCCCTTCTTTCCAAGAGTGGGCAACCATAACGTTTGACAAATGGATCTTAGAAATTATCAGGACTAGATATACCATCCCCTTTGTGTCAAACCCTACCTCCCACTTCCCTTCCCAGTCCCTTTGCAGGGGTACCAGTCACAAACAACTCCCACACCAGGAGGCTCAACATCTACTAAACACAGGGGCCATAGAGCGAGTACTGGAAAAATACAAAGGAAAGGGGGTTTACTCCCTTTATTTTCTGATACAAAAGGTGGATAGAGACCAATCCTTGACCTCAGGAAGTGGAACAAATTTATAAAACCACAATGATTCAAAAGGGTAACACTCTCTACAATCATCCCAGCTCTGGAAAATGGCAATTGGTATGTAGTCCTCGACCTACAAGACACTTATTTTCATATATCCATCCATCCTGCTCACGGGAAATTCTTCCAGTTTATAATTGGACTGGACTATTATCAGTATACCATGTTTCCTTTTGGCCTTTCTACCACTCCAAAAGAGTTCTCAAAAGTTATGTCAGTAGTTGCAGCACATCTGTGCAAGCAAGGCATCATTATCATCCCATACCTAGACAACTGCCCAAAAAAATAAAAAGCCAGACTCGGGCTTTAAATTACCTATCTCAAATAGTGAATTTTTTCCAAAACTTTGGCCTTATAAATACAGCCAAATCAACCTTAGAAGCTGCCCAAACTCTGGAGTTCATTGGAGCACAACTAGACTCCTAGATGGCAAGAGCTTACCTTCCCCAGAATAGATTCAACACCATTATTCAATTGATACAATCACTTGCAATAGAATCACAGTTCCTTCTAAGCCAGAGTGGAGCATTTACAGGGACACTACTTGAAGGAGAAAGAAAGGTTGCTCACCATGTGCAGTAACTTGAGTTCTTTGAGATGTGTGTCCCTGTGGGCCCGAATCATGCAGCATCTACCCCACTCTGCCTAGGAGTGAGCTATTTCTTTGTACATTGAGCATGGATAGATAAGGGAGAGGACATGTCTCTAGGGTATGAATGATGATCCACTTTGGGTGCTGTTAACGCAGGCACTCGTGCCTGGCCTGCTGAGGGTTTCTTCCCCCCTGCTTTCCTGGGGAGATTTAGTTCTAGACAAGTAAAACTTGGCTGAATTTCTCACCTCCACTAGATGGTATGATCTATCCTTATCTGTAAAAGAAGGAGAGCAATAGCAATCCAGCAAGCTTTACCTCTCTTCCCAAATGTGATTTGGAATTGACTGGGTCTGCTGCCCTCTTTTGAGGCTTCATGGACCAGGAATCCCGATTTTATAGGGACAGTCCCATTATTCAAGACTTTTTCTTACATAGTCTCAGTTCCCAATCTTACAATGGGAGTATTGGTACTGCCCTCCCTCCCAGGTGTGTGGGAGGATCTGGGAGTGGGAGGTGCTTCACTGTATACTGGCATGGGAGCTATCTATCCACATGCAGTGAGAAAAGGCCCTGACCTTCTCTGGTGCAGAAACTGCAGTCCAGAGTGAGTCGACATATGACGGCTTTTGGACAGTGCACAAGATGTTAAACAGGATGGAACCACCCTGCCAGGTGCTCCCCACCGTGCCCTGAGCCAGCTTCTGTCCTTCATCCCCCATGAGCAAATACACCTCAGCCATTTGGTCCATTGGAAGGCTTTACATGCCACTAACTGGGGGCAGGAAGGGGGAGGGTCAGTAAAACTAAGCATGTGCCAGGAGGAACTCCTTCTCACCATTCCCCCTTCATTTACACAAACTGGCTTCTGTTTGTATATTGAGGCAGGGACACATGGAGACATACGGGTTTGAGGTTAATGCCTTTCCTTTTCAAACATCCCTGCAGCCCCTCTGACTCATTGGCACAGCTGTGTGCTCCCCCGAACATGTGCATCAATGGAAGGACTCATGCCATGAGGAGTGAGTATTTGGACATGGTCCATACTTTCCCTGTGGGCTCAGAAAGTTCAGAATAAATGCCTTTATACTGTTTCTTGGCAGCCAGGGTATGTGCAAAATGTATGGGCTGAGAGTAATGTGGAGGCAGGGTGTTTGCAAGGGGTTAGGTAACTGATTCAGGTGGTTAAGTGACATGGCCATCAGTGCAAGCACATGAACAGCATCTCTAAGCTGCTAAAATGACAGTCAGCTACAGCTGAGGGAATGATTCATTAGGAATCACTATTTTTTTACCACCAGCAATTCCCTCTTGTTGTGAACAATTTGAAAACAGGTGGCAGCTTCTAGCAATCAGCATGATTCTCCAGATTTCTGTGAGGAGACGGCATAGTCCTAAATCCACTGCCTGTGTATTTGATGCTCATTGTTCCTGCTGGCATTTCCTGTGCTAAGGGTGAATTGAACTCTATGCCTGAAACTCTATGCCCCTGTGCAGAGGTCAGCAAAAGCCTGGTCAAACACTTGCATCAGATAAGTCCTGCTTCACTCTGTAGGAGCGGGATGGGACTTATCTGTTGCATGGGTCTTATACCAGTGTGAACTTCACTCATTAGTGCAGATATTTAACTGCCAGGTAGCTTAGGGTCAATATTTAACTTCTGTAGCCCAATAAAAATGTCTCACAAAAAACAATGTTGGAATTTTCACAGTATTCATTCTAACTTTAATGGAAATAGAGGGTTTTTTTGCTTGTTTGGTTGACTTAAAACATCCCCACCCCCATCATTTGCAGCAGGTACTTTGCTTCTGATGCTGGTGCTTGAGAGCCAGAAAGAGCAACTGACTGGAACCCTGCGTGAGACTCTCTTTTCTCTGCTTCCCCCTCTCCCCCACAAGTGAAATGGAGCCATGAAAAGTGGGGAATTAAAATCCTGAAAGAGGCTGACCTGCTGCGATTCTCCTTGTCTTCAAGGAACATGGCAGCTGCCAGCCCACTTCACAAGCTGTCTGCCAGTGAAGTTTTTAAAAGCCTTCCCTTTAGGGCCAGATAGTCAGCTGGTGTAAATCAGCTTTGCACACCAGCTGTGGACCTGGCTCCTGATGTGTAACTAGTAACACAGGTAAGGAAGTGTGTGGGTGTCCCCCTAATACTGCCCCGAATATACTACATACTGACACCGAGACATGTGTGCACACACCTAAAATATGGGCATGTGCACATGCACACTCACAGACACACCTCTATGCGCACACTCAGCTGTGCAAACAAAGACCTGCACGTGTACACATGCACACCATACTACACCCAGCCCTGCTAGATGTGTCAGGTTCCTATTGACTCTCTGCACCTGAGTCGTTTGGAAAGCAAATCCGATGATCCTGGGAATTAATAATGACTGTGTTCCTTATTAAACTGTCAGCTTTGATACCTCCCCTCCATGGATGCCAGGAAGGGGGAGAGGAAGGGTGGAATACTTTCCTTTGCCAGTCCCTGCCAGCATTGACTGAATGGTTCAGTCATTAAAAGGAAGGGGGCTCCTTGCGTTTTTCCCTCACACTGAGGGCCTGTCTGGAAAGGGGCCACTTACTGTTTTACAACTAAAATAACAAATTATTTCATAGCAAAGACAAGCTGCCAAGACGAGCACTTTCCTGGCTGCAGCACTGAAGTTTGAGCAGGGAGTGTAGCTGTGACTGAGTGGTTTGGCTGTTCCTTTTCTTCATGGGGAGTGGAAAAGGTCCCCGGATGCCCAGGCCACTGCCCTGTCCCAGACAGAGTTCTTGGGCACTGCAGCAAATTCCACATAGCAAAGCAAGGCCTTCTCGCAGAGGAAGAGTCAGTGTGGCCAATGTAGCTGCTCCTTCACACTCTCCTCTGCCTGCGGCATGGGGATGACTTTGCTAGCCGGGATTCTCAGAGCCTGGGGCAGGTAGGGCGACTGGCTCAGGAGCAGGGAGGGCAGTATTTTGACAGTCCTTTCCTTGAGTCTGGGTGTGTTTGACGTCAAATATTTCTTGTGTGAATGGAATGCCTGAGAGCACCATTGCGGGAAGAGGGCTGCAGAGGGCCACTCTGGGTGTAGGCACTGGGAGGGATACACAGGAAGCAGCTGAAGGCAACTGTTTAGAGGGAAAGGTGAGGAAGGGCAACCCAGCGAGAGGTGACAGGTCTGCTTACAGCCCATGTGTGCTCTCAGCCAGACTGGCGCCACCATCACTGACTGGGCAGTGGCTCCTCTGGGTGTCCAGCCTGAGGTTTTGACAAAACTCTCAGAGAACACCCTGGGGGAGGTGCCTGTTTCCAAGGCCAAGTGCCTCTGCCTCACAGCCCACCAGAACAGACCGTGGAGTGTAAACTACTCTAAATTTCACATGCCAGCAAGCCCCTGAACCTCAGTGCAGATCTCATTGAAACCAAGTAATGGCCTTTTCCCAGTAGAATGCCATTGCCAGACTCAGTCCATTCCCAGCTTGGCCCACTTTGCTCACAGGAACCCTCCACCCTACCCCAGACAGGCTGCATTTCTTTGGGGATGGGGAGCGTGGTTCTCACCAGCCAACCCTCCAGCATGCAGATGCAGATGGCCAACCCCCATGACTGCCTTCGCTCAAAGAGCCAAGCAGAAATGTGGCAGTGGTTAGTCACAGGCAATAAGGAGTCCTTGGGCTGTGGCATTCCTTTGTCCAGGAAATGAGGCTGTGCATTGTCTGTTGACATTCACTCTGTTCTGTTCTGATAACAAAAAGCCCCTAGGTGTTGGGGTGATGCTCGTGCCCCAGTGAGGGGCATCTTGAAAGGACAGTCATTTACATGCTGGCTCCATCAAGCCCCATGCAAAGACAGGGCCAATTTCCTGTGCAACACAGGCAGCATCAATTGCCAGCTGGGGGACCAGCATGGGGCCATGCCTGAGGAGCTCTCTGGGCAAGGGGGTTCAGTCTTCATGGATCCCTGGCCTCTGTGCAGCAGGAACAGCCAAGCACAGGCTGGGTCCTTGGTGGGAATCAGCATCATTCGGTCTGGCTCCATAGTGGTGAGCAGTGCTCAGCCTGGGGTTAGGGGACATGCACCGTAGAAAGCAATCCAGCATCCAAATGGGCACCTTAGCAGCCAGGCTTTGGAGATGAAGCCCTGAAGCATGGTTTGGACCCAAAGCGCAGAGGTACTATGAGCCTGCTGAGGTAGGGAAGGTCGTGTTCTTACCCAGTCCTTACTGGGGGTGGGGAGGAGGTGAAGCAGAGAGTGCAGGGCACACCCACGGTTCCAGAGGGACCCAGGAGCAAAGCTGGGATTAGAAAGTAGAACAGTGTTGTAATAGGCCACTCCCAGAATGTGGTCTGGTGTGCCTCTGTGACTTCCCAATCTCCACTCCTGAATCCCCTCTTATCCTGCTTTACCAGGTGCCTACTCATTCCTGAGTCAGTCCATGCTATGCTCCTGCATGTAATCAGTCCCAGGCCATGGGTGTGCACCCTCTGGCCACCTATGGGATGGTCCCCAAGCAAGCGCCCCCATTCCCCAGACACTACACCAAGAACTCCCATCCTACAGGTATCAGGACAATTCCCGCAACTACCATAGACTCATAAACCTTTGTCCATCCATTCGACATAGAAATGGATTGGCCCAGCCTCTCTGATTCAACCCCTCTACTGTCCACACAGCTTTAGGTAAAACAAACATTAGATTATTGATTAGAATATGATTTTAAGTGAGTATATAGCAAATCAATGCACAATCATTTAATAAAGGAGTCAGGAGTTACCACAAGTAAATAAAAGATGGAAAATGCATGCAATTCTACTAACACAATTCCAAGGTTACCCTTTAGTCTATCCTCCTCATTCTTACCCACAAGACTGAATGTTGGTGGTGTTCAGCCTGCACAGGCCCTCCTGGCCACGAGGATAGGCTCAGTGTCTTGAAGTTGCTTCTAAGATGGTGCCTCTCTGGCCAAAACCAGCAGCTTCTCTCTTAGAACATCTGCATTTCTTTTCATTTCCCCTTCAGCGCCTTCCTCTCTGTGCTGTTGTATGATTTCCTTTGAACTACCTGAGCTAGGCAGTTCAATTTACAGTGCTTTTATCATGCAACTCTTCAGTCTCAGAGAGGTAGTCCTGAGCATCTGAGCTATGTAACATGCTTCACATCTGTATACATACATGATGGTGCAAGAAAAATGTCACCACAACAAAAAGTCAGAGCATTCACAAGGGAACCTTGCATAGCACATTTTGCACCAAACTACATATTTACATTGCAAAATTGAACAGAAAATTTCCATAGATCGTAGCTTGCGGACACACGGATGTGTATCCCATGTCAAGGGTAAAATAAGAGGGAGCACAGGCCTGGAGGAGTGCTCCACCTCCCCCAAAAGAGTCACTTAGCCCCTAGCCTTCTGACTTCCTTTCTAAGTGACCTACGACACTGCCTCTTTGCTCAGGAATCCATTGATGAGAACCCCAGCTTTGTAACACTACAATAGCACCACAGAGGAAATCAGAAATCAGCAAGGACCATTTCAAAGGAAATGGCCCAACTAGGCAGCCAGGCCGGAAGGATACCACTCAGTTCTCCGTCTCTTACCAGTTTGTTTTTCTTCCTGATTGGGCTGGGCTTTCTCAGAGGATAACCCTGTACAATGAAACAGCTGTTGTTCAGTGTCTAATAAAACTTGATTTTTTTAACAGTTAATTTATTACAGAGCCCATCTAGCACAGCAGACTCTCTGAAGCTCAGGCAAAGAAATCTGCTTCTACACAGTTAGACTCACTTACACTGAAGCTTCACTGAGCACAAACAACTCCCTGCTATTGCACAGGTATGGCATTCCCAAAACAGAGGCTGGGCTTGCTGAGCTAGTACCAGCTCCTTTGGCACAGCTATGGCACAGTAATGACCACAGTCGTACACTGAAAGGAGTAAACTGACTTAATGCCATTGATGTTTGGATCCTCAACTGGTGTAAACTGATGTAGTTGCATTGACTTCAGTGGGATGAAACTGATTTATACCAGCTAAGGATCCAGTGCAGAATATGTAATAGACTTTTATGGCCTTAAACAATGTTAAATTCCTGAGTCTGAGAAAGGAATTGTCCCAGTGCAATCATCACACAGGAAAGATAACGCTTGAAGAAATACCTAACATTAGGCATTCAAGGGGAAAGGCTTTGGAGGTCCGTACGGCATCATGGCCACACCCAGAATATCCCTACAGACACAGATTTCTGCTTCCAGCTGCAGCAAAGTGTAGAGAATGGCCTTTCCTTGCTGGTTCTGTCTGTTGTTGGTGGGGCAGAGCAGCAGCAGGCATTGTGCTGGGGGGAGCTGGGAAATGGCCAGCTTTGGGCGAGTGGGTGGAGAAAACTGAGTTTCCAGATGTCATCAGTGGCCCAGGCGATAAGCAGAGCATCCCTCATGCTGCCAGAGATGGCTGCTGATAACAGATGGTCCCCAAACTGACAGGGCCTGGCTGGGATACAGCCATAAAAGGTCCTGTGTTTGTGCTCTTGGCATCACAAAAAGAAAGGGGCAGCTTCTGAACCATTGCCCCTTCTGTGGAAGATGCTGTCCTAATAAATCAGTGTGGGCTGTAGGGAAGAGCACAGGGCTTGGGGTCAGGAGGGCCTGGGATCCGCCAGAGATGCATGGCATGGTCACTGTCCCTATATTTAAAATGGGGATGTGAATACATAGCACTTGTTTCCTGTGGTGCTGAGAATATTAACTAATGTCTGTTGTACTGGGCCCATGCAATAGTGTCTTATATTCCTCCTGGAGCCAGAATAATTTCAGTAATCACTGAAATGCAGTCACTTCTGGGGTGCAACGTGGCTGCCATTTAGCAGCATGCAGTGACTAAATGGAGACAAGCAGTGGTGAAGAACCCTGTGTCAAGCTGAAACTGATGGAGAGGAACGTAATTACCTGTGCTGGTAATGAGCCAGGAGAACGGCATGAGGAGCCACCCAGAAGATGTTACTACAAAGAGTTTTGGAGTCTTCAATGGCCACAAGAGGATGATGGAGCAGACAGGATGGCTGTTTTACTCACTGTGTTCTCCATACAGATTGCCCCTCTCCCCATGGAGGTCAGCAACAGCACTCAGTATAAACAAGAGTGATCTGCTGGTAGGGCATTATCTGGGTGAGTGCTTCAGGTCTGAAACTCATTGCCCTCTTAATCTGCCATTGCTCAGACTCTTGGCCTGCCAGGCATGCCACAGACCCCATCTTCCTGCCCTCTTTGGCCTTGTCTTCATGGGGTGTGCGTTTAACTTGTCCTAACTGTAGTGCAGCTGGGGGATCTCATATCAGGTGTTAACAGGCAGGCAGAGTCTAGGGCAGAGTTTTTCAAACTTAGGGTTGGGACCCAGGACTGGGTCAAACACTTTCAGGCATTGGGTCATTGCGCCCCCTGCTGACACTGTCAAAAGGCTGGAATGCATTGCTGAAAGACGTAATTGTAGGGTCACAGGCATAAATGATTCTTTTCAGCTGGGTCCCGAGAAAAAAAAGTTTGAAAACCACTGGTCTAGGAATCATCTCCCCCAGCAAACATGTTCAAAATGGCTCTCTGCCCCATCTGCAGACATGACCCTTCTGAAGGCGGTGGGCTGAGCTGAATATATTTGTGGGCAGTGTGTTATAATTGCTGGAGGGGACACGCACCTGGAACACTGGATGGTGCCAATAAAAATGAAATCAATGGAGACATAAATAGTAAAATAGAAATGTAGCCATGGCCAATGGGTAGCTTATGCTTCTGTGAGCTCTACAGAGCCCTTTTCACAGTGAAGGAGGCTCCCAGTGCATCTGGCAATAAAGCACCACTGGTACACCTGAAGAAGTGTTGCTGGGGCTGTGGATTCATTCACAGAGGTGAGTGTTAATTAACGGCAGTAGTTAATAAAGTTGATTCTAGTCACTGGTCTGTGAACGCAGGCACTGTGTCCAAATATGCAGGAATATGCTTATTTGGACACAGTGCCTCCGTTCACAGGCAAGTGACTAGAGTCAGATTTACTAGCTACTAGCCAGGAGTGTTTATGGTTGGATGGAATGTGTGCTCTGAGCATGTGATGAATTTACAGTGTGCCAGTGAGTGGATTTATTTCCAGCCCCTCTGTCAATGAATTAATCAAGACATGCAGAGACGCCTGCAACCCTTGGAAGTGGGTTTTGAGGGGTATTAGGGGTGTGTGTGTCAGAGCCAGCTGGAGGCATGTTGGCTTAAAAAGGACATTGCAAAACTCCTGCCTAACTTCTGTCTCTGCTGCTTCAGAAGGGGCCAAGCAGCATGGTTTTAAGTAACTCAAGGATTTCAGCCCAGCCCATTCCCCTCAAATGGTCTTTTGGAGCTGCCATTTTTGGGAGCTGGTTTGAATTAGGTGAAATTAGTGAAGCAGGGAAAAGAACATGTTTTTCCAGCTTACTTCATATTCACTAACATTCCCTTTGACAAGAAACTGGGATTTCCCCCTCCCCCTGCAGACCCTTCCCCACCCAGATGGAGACCTTGGTCTTAATTAGAAACCACACAAATAATGTTTTCTTTTTTTTCTTCCTTTCTTTCTTCACTGTGGCATCCTGCCTGCGTGGGGGTGGACAGCGGCACTGATCAGATAGAACCTTTTCTTTAGCTAGAACGTCTGTCTGTCTATGGGACTTAACAAATACCAAGCAAAGAAAATGGGACTATAAATCTGTATTTAAGGGCTGACTGAAAGCCCATTGAAGTCAATGGAAAGATTCCCATTTTTTCCAATAGGCCTAGAATCAGCTCTTTAAAGAATGGAAAATAAACAAGGAGTCCTGTGGCTCTTCTAAAGACTAACAAAATTTATTTAAAAAAAAAAAGCTCACGTGATAAATAAATGTATTCGTTTTTAAAAGTGCCACAGGACTCCCTGTCTGTTTTGCAGAACTAGTGGATTAACATGGCTCCCCCTCTGGAACCAAAAGAACGGAGTGTCACCAGACTTCACTGACTAGGTGAAACTGAGGCATAAGCTATACCAGATGTGAGAACTGTCCCAAAGGCTCTGTACTGTGATACACCTTGTTCAAGAACTGGGTGAGCCAGCGGTGAAAGAACTGCCCATCACTGTCTTTGAGTCCCAGGTGCGACCTAGGCAGCTCAAGGCCTTGGACACCATCAGAAGAACAATGGTCTTTGTGTTCCAGCAAGCATAAAGGAAAATGTTTTGGAGATTGTAGCAGGAAGAGGGATGGGCGTGGAGAATTCATGTAAAGCTGTCAGGTGGCAGCTCCTGCAAGCAGAAAATGTGGATGTATCAAAGGACATTGCCTTCTTTTTTTATGTCAAAAAATATCAACTAATTGACTTGATATGAAAACCAAACACTAACAAACTGGGTATAAGAAGCTGAAAGAAGTTCTAGGGTTGCATTCTGCACCCTCAGTGTGTTTCCAGCTCACTCAGAAGCCCATGGGGGCTGCGGCTGGGGAAGCTGACACTGATTTTTGCTTCCTAGGTGTCAAGGGATGCACATCTGTGCACTCCTAGGTTATGATCTATGTACCTTTCCTGTTCACTTTTGCAATAAAAACAATGAGAGTCCTGTGGCACCTTAAAGACTACCAAATTTTTTTGGAAATAAGCTTTCATGGGCTCCAGATGCATCTGATGAAGTCGGTTGGAGCCCATGAAAGTTTATGACTGAAGAAATTTGTTAGCCCTTAAGGTGCTCACAGGACTCTCGTTGTTGTTGCTGTACACAGACCAACAGGGCTACTGCTCTGGAAATTGTCACTTTTGCAATTTAATTGTTTGGTTTGATGCCAAATATGCCATGCAAAGTTCCTTTATGAATGCTCATGTAACCCTTCTGTCAGGCCAAGGTGGCAGCAACAAAGGGCTGGGTTCTATATCTAGGGGTTCCCAAACAATGTTACTGACTCGAGCCTCCACCCAATCTCCTGGGAAATCACGCACTGTTCCCTGGGTGCCTAGAGGGGCAATGCTTCCCCACTCACGAGCACGAGTCTCAATGTAGTAAACAAGACTTAATAATAGCATAAAAGAAAATATAGAGAGACGATATCAGAACCAGCACTGGTTTAGAGAATCAGTGAAGGGCAGGATTCCCACAAAACACAACAAGCAGAATGCACTCTACCCCAATGCATGTAGACCATGTCCTTCACTTCTCCATTGTCCCCATACTGGCCATCATAGTTTCTGCATCTACTTCAAAAGGGGGTGCCCTCTGCCCTCTCCTCCAGCAGTCTTCTGCAACCTTTGGATCCATTCACACCATCCACCATCCTCTGGCCTTGCCTGCTGGCACCGCCTGCAGGCCATTCACACTCTCCACTGGCTGCTTGCACCATCCACTGGCCACTTACACCCTCCATTGACTCTGCTCACTAGCTGTTGGCCCCTTGCACTATCCACTGGCTCCACCCACTGGGGGCTGGCACCACCTGCTGGTCACTTTTTAGTGAATTCAACTCTTGAAGAGGATTTCAGTCCTTGGTGATTTTAGCTCCAGATTTCAGGCCACTAGAGACTGCTCCTGTGATCAAAATAACAAAGAAGACTCGACAAGGAGTTATCAAGTCCATTTTTTAACAATGGGAAGAGAGTTAGGCATTGCCTATAGCATCTTTAGCAGAACTGATGCAATCTTCCCCAAGCCCCAGCCCACAAGACTGAAAAATAGATTTGTTCACTCTTCCAAGCTCTGTGTTGCTGATGGTGGCTCTTCTATCAAATAAGCTAAACAGAGTTTATACAATCAAAGGGTAGCACGCTATTTCATTTCCCTCTTCAGTTAAAATACAGGTATTGAAAGATCTGTAATCTAAATCAGTCCCTATACCATTTACCATTATGCCCTGTACCTATACAGTGAGATTATGCTAAGTACCTAACACTTATGGAAATACAAAGCCCATGCAGATCAGTTGTCCCCATTTAGCTGCTAGGTATGAGAAGTGCCCAGCCGCTAGACCTGGTTTGCACTCATAACATATTCTATAGGATTACTGTGATATCATGTTTCCTGCAGCATCATGTATGTGCCCAGATGTGAAGCATGTTTCATAGCATAGACCCTCAGGACTATCTCTACTATAGAGGCTGGGGAATTACATGACAAAGCTATGCAAATACCCTCCCTGACTCAGGTAGAAGTAAAGAGAATCACACAGCAGCACAGAGAGGGAGGGGCAGAGAAGAGACTGAAAATCAAAGTTCCAAAGTGGCAGCTGTGTTAGTCTAGTTCAGTAAAACAAACAAGGAGTCCCGTGGCACTTAAAGACTAATAAATTTGTTAGTCTTTAAGTGCCACGGGACTCCTTGTTTGTCTTTTTGAAAAACAAAGAGAAACAGTTTGAACAGGAAGAAGCTGCTGGCTTGGATCAGAGAATCACCATCTTAGAAATGGAATCTTCTCACACAAAAGCTCACATGATAAATAAATTTGTTAGTCTTTAAAAGTGCTACAGGACTCCTTGTTTGTTTTGATAAACTAACACGGCTACCCCTTTGAAATCCTCTTAGAAGTAACTGTAAGATGTACAGCCTGCACTACATTGCCAGAAGGGCCTGGTCTGGTTGAAAATCATCACAGCCAGACTTGGAGGTAAGAAAGATGAGAACAAACTAAAGTACGATCCCAAATGGTGTTATAGTCTAGTATGCACGTTTTGTGTTTATTTTCTTGTAGTAACTTCTGGCTCCTTTATTAAATGATTTGTGGTATACTCACTGAAATTCATATCCTGATCAATAAACTAGGAGTTGTTTTACCTAAAGCTGTGTGGGCTTTAGAGCGTATGAGTGAGGGAAGCTGGGCATGATCCATTTCTCTGTTAAATGGGTAGACATGAGTGTTTGGTGACTGGGGAAGGCTCCCAATCCCTGTGAGACAGAAGTTCTGACTGTGGTATCTGGGGTGGGGGTGCTCGCTAGGGGACCATCACCTGAGCAGCCAGAAGGCGCACACTCACTGCCTGGGACTGAGCACACGCAGGAGGCTGGTGTGGACTGACTCAGGAGTGAGTGCACAATGGGGTGAATCGGGGTTCAGGAGTGGCGATCTTGGGGTCATACGGGCACACTGGACCAGAACCAAGGAGCAACCCGCCACACTAGGGAATTAGGACAACAGTTTCATGCTTCTGTCACACCTAATGCTCACTGCACAGAATGCTACTGGGGCACTGAATGTAATTTCAGCACTACTCAAAATGATTTATCAGAGTTACAGAAGGATTTCCTTGCCTCTGAAGAATCTGTTGACTGCAAGATCTCTGGACATACTCTAGGTTTTCTCTGACTCTCTGTAAATGAATGTATAAACTGTGAGTGTAGTAGCACACCATGGACAGAGGTCCTTCTCAAAAGTGCTGGATTCTCATTCTTGAGCTGCAGCCAAAGCAGACTTGGAAAGCAATCCATTTCTTTTCCAGCTCAGAACCTGAAAACTGGAGACATTCAGATTATCCACATCTCCACCAGCAGCTTGTGCCTGAGCACCACATCAAGAAGCAGTGAAGAGTTGGCTCACACCTTTGAGCACCAGCATTCCTGGAAATCCATTGTGCTACAGACATGCAGAACTTGTGCACATTCACCCAGGATCTTTACCCCAGCATTTTATTGGTTTCACCTTCCAATCCTGGGATCTCTTGATAATTTCATTGTATCTAGTTGATTGGAATGGCAGGGCCAATTGTTATAACTTTTCTCAGCACATAGGGAATCAGAATTCAAGGGCCCTATTCCCAGTCTGCTCTGGGACTTGGACAAATCTCTTCCCTCCTCAGTGCCTCAGTTTCCTCACTTGTAAAGTTCTTTGATGACAAAGTCACTCTGCAGAGGTGATATATTCCACGCAACCCAGTGGCACCCATATGCAGCATGCCCTGCCCAGCGCAGCTGGCCTGGGCCAGCCTCCAAGAGTAGCTGGAAAGGCGCCACACAGTATGCATATATATTGAGATCATTTCCCTTCCTCTCTTCCTGGCATACCTAGTCCTGGAAGACAGGTCCTGCTCTGACCAGGGACTGCTAAATGGGCTAGGCCTTGATTTTATGTCACAGCTGAATGCCTGCTGCCTGGCACCCCCCAGGCCTGTGCTGGGGCATAGAGGTGAGCACTGACACCAGGGGGACAAGCTCCCCACATCCCAAGCACAGTATCCCCTAGCTCTGCACTGTGGCACTGGTGATGCTACTGACTTGAGGGGAGAGTTCCCTCTAATGAGGCCCCCCACACCATGCCGTACAGGGCAGGGTCCCCTAATGCTACAGGGTGTCTTTGCTTTATGTCTCATTTACCTCTCACTCACTCTCTCCTTTTGCATCAGTCTCATCTCTGGCTAGGTGGGGTGCTGACCCCACACTGCCAGCTGGCTCTGGCTTCCCTTACTAGCCTGTGCACAGGCAGCACTACTTGTTTCTGCAGCAGGAGCTCTCCCCTACATCCCCTTTGAGACAAAGGTGAAAATCAATGTCCTGTTCTGAAAATGTAACCCATATGCCTAAACAAGCTCTCTCTTTTAGGAATCTCTTGAGGCTGGGCTACGTTGCCGGGCAGATTTGGCTGCTCAGATCCAGAAACTTCTGGAAATTAAGTGGGTGGTTGCACTGAGCATGCTCCACAAGTTTTTCTACTGCTGATGTGGTCTGATGCTATGGTAACTGCAGCTAGGGAAAGTTGCAATGAGAAGAGCACAGGTGGTCAGTGTGTGACTGGGAGAAGCTGAGCCAGGAGTGGACAGGAAGATGTTTTCTCCCTGCTGTGAAGCATTTTGGAGCAGAGTTTTTTTCTTATGTGACTGATTGGTGGTTAATCAGTAAACTGAGTGTATGGTGCTGGTTCCAGAAGAGACAGAAAAGCCTGCATGGACTTCTACCTAAGATCCTTGCAACTGAAGAAGAAGATTGCTGCTTCTTGCAACTCAAGCCTTCAGACTTGAATAAAGACTGCAACTGAGACATGGTGGACTCCACCTACACTTTGGGACTCTTGGGTTTCTTTCCCACAATGTTTCTGTTGGGACTGCTCTGTTTAAATTCATTTTTATAAGGTTTATCAAGTTAATACTTTATAAAGTTCATTATGTTTGTTCTTAGGTATTATTTTAATTTAGGGAGGGTAACTGAACAGTCTTCACTGTGAGTCCCTTATGCCTTTGGTTTTCAAACCTGGGGTCAGGACCCAGTATTGGGCATAAAAGGTATTTTTTCAAATGGGTCTAGAGGAAAAAAGTTTGATAACCACTGCCTTACACCCTGAATTCTGGCTCTCCAGCTATTCTCTCTGGGAGTTAGGGTTTAGTATATTTTTGGGGGGCACTGGAAAAGGGTAGTCAAATGAATTCTAGCCCACCTGAAGGTTACAAAAACACAGGATTGGGGACTATTATCCATTGAGAAACTGCTGTGGTGTGGAGCCGGGTTGCCTTGATGGGGAGACATCAAATAGCCCATGTCATCAGTTCTAAGTGTTGAACATGACAAACAAGGAAATCTGGTGGCACTTCTAAACAGTGTTCTAAAGGCGAGATATAGGATTACACCACAGGTCAAGGGACAGGTTTCTTGCTACCTGCTGCTGATCCATTTGTGTCTTCATGGGGCTTGAGAATCCTCTTAACCAGCCTGCAGATGCCATGGATGTTCATAGAAACGTCTCTTCCTTTGAATCATACTAAGCTATTTCAAGGAATGCCCTGTGGCAGGAATTCCTTTAGATCTGCTTGATGTTTGTTGTCTTTCTTGAAATGGATCACTTCACTGACCATTGCAATCCAGCGGCTGCAGCATTTTCCTTATGCTGTGTTGCTGACCCAACTATGGAAGTAGAAACACAACAGTAAAGAAGTCCAGGCACTGATTTTCACAGGTGGGGACCTTAACAGGACTTATCAATTATGCTGCATTTGGCAGGAAAACTGGGCACAGAGCTTCCAGATATGAATGTCCAGCTGAGCCCTTGGCGTTTGAAGATTGGATCCCCGGATGTGACAATGTTTGCGTACCACATCAGAACAGGCTGCCTAAGGTAGCACTGCCTGGTGGGATCAGTTGATGCTGAAAGGGACAGGCCACTAATGGAGAAGCATTTTGGTGCAGTGTAGTGATGTATTTGTTTAATGGCTTGAAGCACAGGTATGGTTTTGGGGGCACTACATACTAGGTGGCGTGAGCTACAACAGGCACATCCTTCATCCCCACAGGGCCAATCGTACATCTCCCTCCAACTTGTGTAATGGGGAGAGACTCAGGGTTAGGTTTGTTTTACTGGTATCTATTCAGAGTGAAAATTTCCAGAGGGATAGACGTGTTAGTCTGTGTACAGTAAAAACAAGGGTCCTGTGGCACCTTGAAGACTAACAAATTTCTTCAGGCATAAGGTTTCGTGGGCTCCAACCCACTTCATCAGATGCATGAAGTGGAAATTACAGTTGAGAGGTGTATACACACAAATGCCAGGATGGAGGAGAGAAAGTGTTAGCAAAGTCAATTCAGAGGGCAGATGGGGCTCATTCATAGCAGTTGATTAAAGGGAGAGAATGTGCGAACACAGACAATTACTTTTTGCAATGTGCCAACCATTCCAAGTGCCTATTCAGACCCACTCTGAGTCTGTCAAGCTTGCAAATCAGCACCAGCTCTGCAGTTTCATTCTGAAGTCTGTTTTTAAAGTTTTTTGTTGAAGTATGGCAACTTTCAAGTCTACTACTGAGTGTCTATGGAGACTGAAATGTCCTACTCATTTAGGGATGTTGCCATTTTTGAGGTCAGATTTGTATCCATTTATCCTTTTGTGCAAGGATGGTTGGGTTTGGCCAATATACATGGCAGATGGACATTGCTGGCACATGATGGCATATGCCATATTAGTGGATGAGCCCCTGATGGTGTGGCTGATGTGGTTGGGACCTGTGATGGTATCACTGGAGTCAATGTGTGGGCAGAGTTGGCAATGGGGTTTGTTGCAAGGATAGGTTCCTGGATTAGTGTGCTTGTATGGTGTTTGGTTGCTGCTGAGTATTTGCTTCAGACTGGGGGCTGTCTGTAAGCAAGGATAGGCCTGCCTCCCAAGGCTTGAGAGAGTGTGGGATCATCCACCAGGATAGATTGCAGATCCTTGATGGTGTGTTGGAGAGAGTTTAGGTGGGCCTGTAGGTGTTGTCTTCTTCGTCAGGTCTGTCTTGTAGTAGGTGGCTCTTAGGTACCCATCTGACTCTGTTGATCTCTTTTTTCACTTCCCCGGGTAGGTAATGCAGTTTTAGGAGTGCTTGACAGAGATCTTGTAAGTGTTTATTTCTGTCTGAGGGATCAGAGCAGATGCAGTTGTACCTTAAGTCTTGGCTGTAGATGATGGATTGTGTAATGTGTCCTAGGTGGAAGCTAGAGGCTATAGGTGTGCACTGTGGTCAGTCGGTTTTCAGTATGGAGTGATGTTAACGCGTCCATCCTTTATTTGTATGGTAGTGTCCAAGAAGTGGATTCCTTATGTGGATTTGTCCAGGCTGAGGTTGGCAGTGGGGTGGAAATTGTTGCAGCTCCAGTGGAATTCTTCAGGGGACTCTGTTCCATGGGTCCAGATGATGAACATATCATCAATGTAACATAGATAAAGGAGAGGCAGTTGCAGATGAGATCTGAGGAAAGAATGTTCTAGGTCAGCTGTAAAGATGTTGGCATATTGTGGGGCTGTGCAGGTACCCATAGCCATACCACTCTCCCTTTAATCAACTGTTGTGAATAGGCCCCACCTGCCCTCTGAATTGACTTTGCTAACACTTGCCCTCCTCCATCCTGGCATGTGTGTATATGTACCTCTCCACTGTAGTTTCTACTTCATGCATCTAATGAAGTGGATTGGGGCCCACGAAAGCTTATGCCTGAAAAAACTTGTTAGTCTTTAAGGTGTCACAGGACTCTCATTGTTTTTATTATTAAGAACAATATTTACCAATAGCTGCCTCTGTGTAGGCAGCTGCCACCTGGTTCTGGGCTGGAAAGAAGAGCTCGGGAGTGTTAGGTGGTTGCAGTTTTTGCCATTCATATGTGTGAGACAGCTGCCAATATAAACAAAGCCCTCCCCTTTCCAGAAATGTTCTTCAGGAATTGTAAAGGATACTGGGGAAAGAATGCCAGCCAGGATCCTTTATGCTTTCTTTTTGGGGGGGCAGGTGGGGGAATGCATACAAACCCAGGTCCCTCTCTTGCGGAATGAAACACATCTCCTGAAAGTAGTTTTTTTATGAGAAGCACCAAAGGAGCAGGGACCCTGAACTTTCCTCCTAGGTACCCTCCACAGAAAAACAATCACAGTGAAGCACTTATACTGTCCCCCTGTAGGCTGACCTAAAGCTGCTATGCTAACTGCGCTGGGATTTACTTTTGGTAGGGGAGGAGAGTCAGCTTGCTGTGGTTAGATCCTTACCTGCACTTGTTCATTAGATTGGTGACCTGGAAAATCAAGTTGCTTTTAGTAGGGCTGAGGGGTAAAGGTGAAGGCTTTGTGCTCCCTGGCTGCAGTCTTGAGTTCTCCTGTTACAGACACATGACTCTAGAGCTGGGCAGAAGGGGGCCTGTCCTCTCCTTGTTAAGGGGCTGTGCTGTCTAATAACTACAGCAGAGAGGCTGGGAGTTTAGACTCCCAGGTTCTGCTCCCAGCTCTGAAATGGTCTTGTGCCAAAGGGATTGAACTAGGATCCAGGAACCCCACCTTCTGTATTACTGACTTGTAGTCTGCTGTTGCACAGGTTGTTTGGTCTGTGCCTCAGTTCCCATGTGGAAAAGGCGATGCTCCTTCCCAGAAGCAGCAGGAGATGGCAGGATAACAACAGTGACACTCAGAGGTGGCTGCTATGATGAAGATCAGGTAAATACTTACATAGATATGAGCCTCAGTAGCCAGGGTACCTCTACAGAGATCCCCTGACACATGCACAAGGCTCTCTAGAGCAGATTTAACCCCTTCGGAGTCTCACCTGTTTCCTAGCGCTTGTCACCTCCCCCTCCCCCAGTTATGATGTGCTGCTTGATTTACTTCTCTTAATAAATGTGAAGGAAGAAAACCCCACACTCATTACTAGAAAAGCAAAATTTCAAGGAGCCAGGTAGTAAATACACCTGCTTAACCCCACCGTTGTTACAGCTGCCTCTAGCTAGTTGATGCTGCAGCCAAGGAGAGCTGCATTTGCTGCTTCAAGTGCCCAGCTGCTGTAAATTAGCAGAGCTCCACTGCAGTCAAGAGAGACAGCCCCACTGATCACCAGCATTTGGAAACAGGGCATAGCTTTTAAAGCCAGAAGGCATTGTCCCCATCCAGTCTGACCTCTGGCCTGATCCAGGCCAGGGAATGCCACTCATTAATGCCTGCCAGAGCCAATGACTCTTCCCTGCTGCTCCAGGAGTATGATGAAGCCAGTAAATTTGAAGCTGAACTAGCCTGAATCTTCTAAGAAGATTCCAGTTCAAGTCTGCAACTTCCAGCAATGGAGAGAATCCATTGGAGCTCATGGTTGGTGATTCCAGCCCCTCACTGCTCAACAAGTTGCCTCTTATTTTGTCACAGCACAAGTAATTTGTGGTCCTGATTTGCACCAGGAGATAGGACTTAATTTGCTAATTGAGCAATGAGGAATTTCTTCCAGAAATGAAATGACTAGTGAAATGGACTTCACCTCCTAAATCCTTGCTGGGGTGTTAAAAGCTGCTACTCCCACAACTTTCTGAGGTGCCTGCCTTTGGTTGGAAGTGATTAGCTCTGTGCTCCCATCTGGCTGCTGTGGTAGCCCTGGAGTCCACTTCTCTTCTGCCTATGATGTTGGATAGTCTGGCTTCCTGGGGGCTGGGATCCTTAGATCTCCTGTAAAACAAACAATGAGTCCTGTGGTACTTAAAGACTAAGAAATGTATTTATTAAATAAATAAATGTTATCTATTTATTTATTAAATACATGAAAAATACATTTGTTAGTCTTTAAGTGCCACAGGACTTGTTTGTTTTACCGAACTAGACTAACACGGCTGCTCATTTGGAACTTGGATCTCCTGGTAGCCTTTGTGGGTGGGTGCTGGTGGTGCTGGAGGTCTGTGTTATACAGAAGTCAGCCTAGATCAGTGGTTTTCAAACTTAGGGTCAGGACCCGGTATTGGGTCACAGACCCTCAGGTACTGGGTTGCAGTGCCCACTACCGCTGCTGCCAAAAGATTGGAATGCATTGCTCAAAGATGTAATTCTTGGGTTGTGGCACAAATGATTTTATTTCAACTGGGTCCTGAAAAAAAAGTTTGAAAACCACTGGCATAGATGAGTATCTTTGGTCTGGATTCAAATCCTGCGAGTCTAGACAAAGCGGTTGCTTGATTCTTTTTGATCAGCCCTGAAAAATACCAAGGGTATGATGAACCCCATTGGGCAGTGCCTTATTCTGGACTAGATCCTGGTGTATGTGTGTGTGGTGGTCAGGAGCACTGCTAGCCTGAAATAAGATCAGGGGCTCAGCACGCTGACTTTCGGGGTTCGCGAGCTGCTGCTGCAGACGCCATCACAGCTGACCTGGGCTTGGGGCTCGAGCCCTGTAAGCCCAGTGCCAATGATGCCTGTGGTGGTGGTGGGGTTTGTTTTGTTGAGTGGAGCTGCTCCTGGGCTCCAGGGCTGTGTTGACAGGTTGGTCAGTGTGAAGTGGGCCTGTGGGAAGCAGCCCCACAAAGGCAGTATGTGACAGAGGGCAGGTCTCATGGGTTAGGTATTGGACTGGTTGGGGACTCTGGATTCAAACCTTGGTTCTGCCAATGACCTTCCTTGGGATCACCCTTCCTCAGTGCCTAGTCTCTGAAGTGGGGTTACTGTCTTGGCATGGTGAGGTGCTGGGCAGAACCATAAGGATGAGTAGAAAGTGTCTGCCCCTGAATGGTCTGAATCCTGAGCGGGGAACGAGGGATGCCTGTGTTTTCATCAAAATGTTGCTTTGCAGTGCTTTCTTGAGCAGGTCATGGGGTAAGGGCTCTGCCTGAGTTTCCCTGTTGAGAAATATGGAGGCGGAGAGGCCTGCTGTCAGCCAGTAGGGTGAGAGGGTCATTTCATTAGTGTTCTGGAGTGCTTTGAAGGTACAAACTTTTAAGTCGTCTTATAACTGGCTGCTGTGCCTGGGTGGGCCCAACTCTACCCTGGGGTTCTACCACCTGAGATGCCATGCACTTTCTGGGGCCTCCACTGCAGGGGGGAAGGAATTTGGCCCTGACCATGCAAGGGGTAACCCCCTATCACTGCCGGGGAGCTGCATCTAGCCTAGTGCCGTGGCTGCTGCCTCAGCTGGCCCTTGGACTGTGTAGGGTCCTGTGGCTCTGTTCTCCAGCCTGACTGCTCCCAGAAGCTAGCACTTTAGTATTGCAGGGAGCATCCCATGGAAGGACAGGGTGTGAGTAGTTGGGGCCAGGAGGGAGTTTTGCAAAGCAACATGCAGTAGCTGGTTAGGGGCATCTGTCCCAGACATTCCTGCCCTGGGGTCAGGCCCTGCTGTGGCCAAGAGTCTGTGATTTTATTTATTTACTTCCCCCTCAGAGCTTGGTTTTCACACCACAGGATCTCATGTGTTGGCTGAGGAAAACTGCAAGCGCTCTGCTGGGAGCGTGTCCAGTCAGGCCAGATCTCTCCAGCATTCCTGGGGAGGGACTCAGCCCTGCTCACCTGCTCGCCCCAACTGGCTCTAGGCAGGCGAGAGGGAGACGCTGAATCAAGCATTTTGTGCCTGCTGACAAGGCCAAGAATTCAGAATGAGCAGAAACATTTTCGGCTCTGGGCCGTTGGGCCAAAACACACAGTCCCCTCCTACGCGGTCTTAAACCTTTCCTGCTGAGCACTAAAGGGCTTGTTTTTAGAGCACAATTATCTGCCTTATAGCAACACAACTGATATGCCGAGCTCCTGGGCCTGATTCGATTATGTCCATTACCCCCTGAAATGAAGTGAATGGTTTTTCAGCACTAGGTTTATTTTTTTACTGTTTTGTGAGCGGCAGGAATGGCTGGAACGTGACTCTGAAGGGGCAGCGCCTTGGCCCAGAACAGCGTCCCCTGGAAACTTCAGTGCAGCCTCTGCTGAGCCAACTCTGCTCTCCGGGGTGGTCCCATATGGCAGAGTGAGGAATAGGCATGTTAGAGCTGCCAAGCTAGATCAGACCTGGGATCCGTCTCACCCAATATTCAGACTCTGACAGTGCCCAATGCCAGAAGAACCTTGCCCTTTCCCAGCTGGTGGGGAGACCCAATGATCCAGAGGGGCTGGTTGAAGTGGGAACTGTGCTGACTTTAGCAGTTTATGTGCTGTTAGTCCATTGAGCTGTGCCCCCAGCTGCTGACAGATGTCCCTTGCCTGCCAGCTGCACCAGGGCCAAGCGCCTGGGGTTCTCCAGTAGCACTTAAAGTTGGAATCCAGGGTCCCACGGGATCTTTGGTGCAGATGGCTTCTTATCTTCATTGGCCTGCACGTGCACTTTGGCACCTGGTGATCTGTGGCAGCGAATGAGATATTTAATGTCTGGCCTGTTATGAGCATTATTGGACTCCAGCCATTCACCCTCTTCCCTAGGAGAGATGGTCAGCAACCTGGCACAGCCTCAACACAGTGCTAAATTTAAACCGCTAAAGCTTAGCAGCAAGGGGCCTGTAAATCCCAGGTTAAGCTTGGTTTCCTTTTCTCACAGGGGATGGGAGCCTTTCACACACTCTTCTGCCACCCACCAGGCTGCTGGTGTGTTCTGAGCTTGGCCACTGTCATGGAGAACCCAGAAAAGCCTCTTGGATCCCCTCTGTTCACAGCCCACCAGGGACTCTGCTACGGTGGAGCTTTCTCCCATTCACCCGGGTCTCCACGCTACCTGTAGCCAACTTCCCAAATCCAGGCCCAGAGAGTCCGATCCTTGCTCTGTCTGGTCTCCCTTGGGGGGGGGGTTCCTCCTCCTACGAGGGTCCCAGCCGTCCCAATCAGCAGTGACACTCAGCCAGTGTAGCAGTCAGAGGGTTTATTAGCAATCCACTTTGCACAGCAGCTAGGACAGTTGGCTCTCAGATCACCTAGGAGGGCAGATAGTAAACCCCCAGGACAAGCCCCGGAGGTCCTGCCCCTCCGACTTCCATCTTCCTTCCTCCTCTCTCCTTCCTTTGTTCTCCTCTCCATCCAGCTGCCCTGCCCCTGGTCTAAACCGGCCACAACCTGTCACCCCCAGGGGGTCCAGGTAAGGTCGCACTAAAGCCTCTTCCCCCCTAGTGGTACCTATAGTTATCACACCCCTGTGTCCCATCACCAGAATACCATCACCAAAGAACAGGAACAGAAAAGAACCACCACAGTAACCCAAGAGGTTTTCTTACTTCATCACAGCCACCCTGGGTAAAATGTGCAGCCTGACAGGCAGATCCTTGTCTTCTGGGCACATCAAGGCTGAGATGTTCTGTGTGTCTCGGGGGAGCTGGAGATGGCTGGCTGGAGCCGATAGAGAGTGGGAACTGTGGCCTCTGTGGAATCTGTTGGGGGAGAGAAGTGGGTGCAGACAAGTGTGCCATTATGCATACTTGTGCCATGCCTAATCACATGCACGCTACTTGTGCTCGCATGTCCCTAGCACAAACTTGAGTTGCATCAGAGCCTGTAGAAGTCTCCTGCATTTCTCCCTCTCACCACATGGGCTGCTGCAGCTGTGTGCACTCGAGACATATTCATTCCATACGCTTTTGTGCATGCTTATGTCCACTGACTCATACTGCACCTCCCTTCCACACATGCACAACTACACTCGTGCATGCTTACCCTGGGTGCACACACCCAACTGTGTACCAAGAGGGTTTACCCTGGATTAACAGGGGATTTTCTGCTGCCTTGAATGCTCTGCTCAGATCCAGCTTTCAGAGAGGGGCACACAAACAGGGTTGGCTGCAGACTGTAGATGGACAGTCCCGTACCTGGGAAACAATGAGCTCAATGCTGCTTCCTCTGATGGAAGAAAGTCAGACCCCTGGGGTTCCTACTCTGTTATGTCAGCTCTTAACTGTTCTGTAGGGCAAGGGAAGGCTGGGAAATTATAAATTAACAGCTGCTGCTGTGAAAGAGTCCTGCTGTGGGCCCATCACTGCTTGGTTTCAGCAGGGCGGTTTGATAATCTACCCTCCCAACACACAGAGTTAATGGTAATGCTGCACGATGCAGAGGCACAAGACTCCTGGGGAGCTTTCTCTGTGCCCCTTTGGGAGGAGGGTTTGTTTGGGAGTGTTTTATTATTTGCTCAATCTTTGGGCTCAGGCCTTGGAACAAAGATACACTCCTGCCACTTGTGTAAAGTGCCACCATTCTGCTTTGCCAGTGGCTCACATTTACTTGGCCATGGTGTCAATGGCCACATGAGTTACTGAACAACAGTCAGTCAGGCTATGTATCCTGGCCGCAGGCACCAATCCCTCTCCCGCTGCCCGTTAGCCCGGTGCTTGATCCTTTGGAAAGGGGCCCAAATTTCAAGGCTAGGCTTTGCAAAGCCATCACCTGCACAGAATGTGCCTTGAAAGGGTGTGCTTTTGGCGAGAGCCTGGCATGGTGCTAAGGAGGTGCTAGAGCATTTGTTTCTCACTCCTGACAGGCTGTTGTTTGTGCCACTAACATTAGGACCTAGGAAAGTGCAGTGCCTGGGACAGTGTATCCTATGGGGCTAAGCTATGTGGTCTAGGGGGGAGGACACCAACCCCCCAAGGCTTGGAGTGCTGCTGCTTTTAAAACACAGCAGGCCAAGGGAAGAGCACAGCAATTGCTGGCTGTCCCTGCACTCTGCTTTTGCATGAGCAAAATGTAAGGTATGGCTGACCCTCCACATGCAAAAGTATCACTCATTGCCACCCTGCAATGATGAGGTTGAATCTCATGGTTTTTAAGCCAACCTAGGTTCCTTGTACAACCCTTCTGCCAGGGTGAGCTGGCAGAACAAGGGATGGGTTCTATATCTAGGGGTTTCCAAATAATGTTACACCACCAACCAGCTCGAGCCCCCACCCAGTCTTCTGGGAAATCATGCGCTATTCTCTGGGCACCCCAAAGGGGTAATACTTCCCTGCTCACAAGCATGAGTCTGAGTGTAGTATACAGAACTTTTAATAGTCATAAAAACAGAATGTAAAAAGCGCAATAACAGAAATCAGCACTGATCTGGAGAATCAGTGCAGAGCAGGTTCCCAAAATGATCCCGCACAACATAACAGAACATGTGAACTCAATAGCAAAACCAGCACTGATCTGGAGAATCAGTGCAAAACATGCTCCCCACATACCCAGAGCATGTAAGGAATGTCTTTCATGCCAGCTGTCTGCCAGCACCACCTGCTGGTAACTCACGCTCTCCGGCTCTCCGCTGGCCACTCGCACCATCTGTTGGCTCTGCCCACTGTCCACCAGCATCGCCCAGTGGTCATTCACGCTGTCCATTGGCTCTGCCCACTGTGACTCACACTGTCCAGCCCTCCGCTGTCTGCTGGCTCTGCCCGTTGTCCACCAGTGCAACCTGCTGGTTGTTTACCCCATCACTGCTCCTCTTCAGTGATTTCAGCTCAGAGAGAGGGTTTTCTTCTCTCAGTGATTTCAGCTGTGAGAGTGTCTCTTCTTCTTTGAGCACTGCTCAGATACGTTGTCTATGTGCTGCAGCACATGATTGGTTGGAGGCTTTTTGCTGTAGTCTGTCAGAGCAGGGTCTGTGGCTGGGACCCCCTCTGGCCACTCTCGTGGCTAAATGTATGGCCCCGACCCTGACTCTCCCCAGTTCCTTTTTCTGCCCTCAGCAATGGCTTTGGAACAGCCCATCCTTGAGAATGCAAGTGCCTGTCATTACTTTCTTGCATGAGCCACCCGTTTAAGCTAGAGGACCTGTTCATGGATATTGTTCCACTGAGAACCAGTGCTTCTACAGAACATGTGTGTTCGGAGCTGGAAGATCGCTCCCAACAGCCTCCAAAGATGCCAGGCTTTAAACCCCGTGCTTCTTGCAGCAAGGCCTTCCTGCGGGATGACCCCCACAAGGAGTGCCATTGGTGCCTGGGTGAGTCCCACCAGGCCACCAACTGCTCCATCTGTCAGTCCTTCAAACTGAGGACACTGAAAGACAGGGAGCAAAGGCTCCAGGCATTGGCCTTAGAGCAAGCGTGGCAGCCTACCCCAAAGAACCAGGGATGCTTTCAGCGCTGGCACTGCATCCCAGGTTGGCACTACAGCCCTCTCGGCGTCGCTTCTCTACAGAGCAGAAAACATGCTCGGCACCAAATTCGGTGCTGAAACACTCCCGGCGGTCCAGCTCTCCCCAGCCGGGACACTCCCAGCACTGCAGGCATGAAGCAGTGTGGATCCCAACCACCCTGGAGGCCTTTGAGGCAGCAAAGGCCTTGTTGCTCTTGCTTATGCCCACTCCTCCAAATCTTCTTAAGCAGAGAGGAAAGCCTGCTTTCCTTTCGGAAAAATGGACTCCTCCCAGATGGCACCGCTCTCCAGCACCTAGTACAGTGCTGAACTCCCTGGCGCCTCAGAAGAATCTCTTCCAAGGGCGCCAGGCAGTACCACCCCAGGCCAGACTCTAAAGCATGGTGGATCATGCTCTGTTTCTGCACGGCGCTGTAGCACCTCCGCTTCACTG
Source organism: Podocnemis expansa (assembly GCA_007922195.1). Lineage (NCBI taxonomy): Eukaryota > Metazoa > Chordata > Testudines > Podocnemididae > Podocnemis > Podocnemis expansa. Next base: position 55,479,716 of record ML681963.1, on the reverse strand, counting down.
GTGCCGTCTACTCGGACTGGCGCCAAACCTCCTGTGCTACGAGAAAACTGCCACTCCCTGATCCCCAAGGCAATCACCCCCTCTAGAAAGGGCAGACAGGTGGCACTGAGTGCCTATCAGTACCATCCTCATGAATGGGCAGTGTTGAGAGAGGTCTCTTCACAGAGGGCTTACCATGGTACTGAAGAGCCCACTCTTATATACCCAGATAGGGAGCTGAACCCCAGACCAGGTTCCTGTAGGGAGGACACCATGGCCCACTTTGATATTCTCTGCAGGGTATCTGGCCACATGCGCTTAGAGGCTGAACCTATTTGGGGGGATCTGAGACCCCCTATTTGATCTGGGTGTATCATCCCCACCAGATGCTGTAGCAGTGCCTCTGCACCCTAGCGTGCATGACATTGCCAGATCCCAATGGCAATACCCTGCCTCTGTTCCTCCTGGTGTCGGACATAGCAGCTCACAAGTACCAGGTCCCACCAGAAGATTTTTTCTTTTCTCACCTCTCACCAGAGTCCGAGTCCACTGGTGATTGAAGCTGCCCTAGGGTGTAGAGTACACCCCCCGCCCCAGATCCCATGTCAAGGTCCAGAGGGTCTAGACTAGGCATGGCCAAACTGCAGCTCAGGAGCCACATGCAGCACTTGAATGAAAAAGTGCAGCCCACGGAAGGCCAGAGGAAAGCAGCCCCAGCCAAGGAGTTTTAAATGTCCCACCCTGAGCATGCTCAGGGGAAGCCCCAGCCTGTGCCTAGTTGCCAGAGCGCCCATATTGGATGCTCAGCCCGGGCAGGGCTTAAAGCAAGGGGAGTGAGCCCCAGCCTGAGTCTAGCCACCAGAGTGGCCAGGTAAGGAGGCCCTGGGGAGGAAGTGTCGGTCCGGGGGAGCCAGCTTCAGGGCCTGGGGATACTGAGGGGGTCGGGATGGCAGGGAGAAGTGGTGGCATGGTGGGGATGGGAGGGAGAAGCTAAGTTTTTACTGTATAGGTAGGCCTAGTTTTCATGGTAACCTTAAGTAATTATTAGAATCTGACATTGGCAGGGTCAATATTTGCCCTCCTTTTACAATAAAATTGGTGTTCTATGAATTTTTAACTTACCGGTAGTTATTTTGGAGTAGGTAAAATATGGGTATATGCTTCAATGCAGCTCTCAAAGGTTTCATAATCAACTTGTGTGGCTCTTGAGTTCCATAAGTTTGGCCACCCCAGTCTAGACAGATGGAAATCCTCGGTAGGAAGGTGTACTTGACCTTGGCCTTCCAGCTGCGTATAGCTAAGCACTAGGCACTGGTGGCTAGATACACCTTGGATATTTGGGACTCCTTAAGGAGATTTACAGGCCTCCTTCCCCAGGATCAGAGGGAAGATTTTGAGTCCCTCCTTGAGGAAGGGTTGCTGGCATCCCAGGATTCGTTCCTAGCTGCATGGAATGCTTCTGACAAGGCAAACCGAGGAGTAGCCACAGCTGTTGTTATGAGGCGTATGGCATGGCTGCAGGAGGCAGACCTGCCTCAAAACACCCAACAGGCTATCTAGGACCTTCCCTTTGGGGAACAGTCCTTATTTGCAGAGGACTCAGACCGCCTCTTAAGTGGTGCTAGAGATCCCAAATCGGACCTCTGATCTTTGGGTATGCTCCCTTCTCAAACACCTAGTCACCCTCTCAGCCCTCACCATCATAGGGAGCACAAGTCTTCTTGATTGGGTAGAGCACGAGATGAGCCTCTTGGGGACCCTGAACCCTCATTTTCACAGGGGTCCCCTCCTTAGACTACTGGACCCACCTGAGATAATTGCTACTCTTTAGCTGCTTTCTTCTTCTTCTTTCTCATGAGAACCCATCAGAAGTTAGCAGAGGGGTCCACAACTGATAAAGGATGGGATAAACACCTTCTCTGTTTTTCCTCACACCCCTATATTACAGCTAGATGCCTGATCAGGGACCATTATATCCCTATGGGTATGGGGCCCTTTTCATGAGACTCACATGTCCCACAGCTGAACCTGCAACTACTCTAGTCGCTATGGGCACATCGTCCCTTCCACCTCCTGGTTCTATTCTGCCTTCCCTCCAAGGGTGTATAGGGGTCAACCTCTCAGAATCCCCTAATTACCATCCTGCCTTCTTTTCATGCAGTCTAGCACTTCCCACTTGTGGGACCTCAGAGCCTATGCTCCTCATTCAGAACCTTAATGCTTGCCATAGCTTAGCTTAGCATGCCATGAGGAGGCATGATTAAGAACAGAGGTCGAGCCACAGGCCAATCCTGTGGGGCTTGATCACGCGAGCAATGGGGCCCCCATAGCACCCTATAATTCTAGGGTGGCACCCTTAAACTCTTGACTTAGAGATTCCTCTATCTTGAGACAACACTCTTGCCAGTATGAGTTGGATAGTCCTTAACTCACAGAGCCACGTGGCTGCTGTTCACTGTGTTACTAGGTGAGCACCGTGCGTTGTTTTCTCAGGGTGGAGCATGTGACATACCCCCACACACACCTCTTCCTTCCTTTACTCTCCATCCCGCAATTACTTCAGGCTAGTGGGGAACAGGGACCAGATTTGGTCGTCGACCAATGGGCATCCCAGTGCTGCGCCATTCTCCACTCAGGGAACCCCTCACCCCTTTCTTCCAGTGGATTTTCCTTATGAGTACCACAGGGTTTCTCCTTCCTTCTTCATGCAACTTGTTGAGTAAGGGTACCTTTATGGCTCTTCAATTTTCTATAAGCACCCTACAGATAAGCATGGCCCGCTTCCCCGGCCCTCTGGTGTGGGTTTCATCCCCATGGTTTTCCTCAGTCAGAAGGCGAACACCTGTGGCTATCTAAGCCTTCCATCTATCCAGATCCATGTCTAAGGGGGTATGTGGGGGAAGAGTCCTCATGTCAACTAGAAGTGGATGGACATCCTTGCCCTTTAACATTGTCATGGGTAAAGCTCCTCCTGTCTGGTTCGCTCTCCCCTAACTTCCTGGTATGTGCGTTCTAAAATGGGGGGGGGATTTGTATTTTCCCAAAATACTTATTTTCTACACCCCCTGCTGTGTGACTGCCATGTAATTACCTCCACGACCGTGGATATAACCCCCTCACCCACTCTCTCTCTGTACCCTCCTCACTTGCTGAAGGGGTCCCTTGATGACTCCCCTTCTCTACGCCACTCCTAAAGCCTAATGGGACCTTGTCGACCCAGGCGAACCAGTTAAGGGAAATAGGATTCTCTCTCTCTCGCTCTCTCTCTTTCTCTCTCTGAGGTCCTTCACCTAGGGTGATGCCTGATCCTTTTCTTCTCTTCAGTCAGGTGAGGGGCCAATGGGAAAGCTGTTTTCCCAAGCAAAAAACCAAAACAAAAACCTTCCCAGGATACCCTGTACACTCCCCGACTGGACTCTGCCCGGGTTATGGTACAACGACTTATGTCCTTCAGTTTATTCACTTCATCCCAGACTACTTGATGGGTATGTTCACACACACTTCTTACTTCGAAACAACAGAGGTTGTTTCGAAATAAGAACTGCCATGGCCACACGATGCATGGCCATTTCGAAACAAGCAAACCGCTTGTTTCGAAATGGCCGCCGTTCTTTTGGAACGGCTAAAACTTTGTTTGTTTTCGAAACAGCCCTGTGCGGACATGTTGTTTTGGAACAAAGTGTTCCAAAACAAAATTTGACCTCCCTCCCAGGGTGCTAAGCACCCTGGGAGG
>ML681963.1:55394625-55461004 GCA_007922195.1 Podocnemis expansa | reverse complement strand
GGGGGAGCGCAGCGAGCAATAGAAGTTGCTCAGCTGCCCTTAGAGCAGGGGCACTCAAATGGCCTTCATGAAAATAGGCCACTGTCGCGGTCCACCGGAAACCTCTTTGCGGTCCGGATTGTGGACCGCGGGCTGCTATTTGAGTACCCCTGCATTAGGCTATAGAGACCATGTTAAGGTCCCATTGTGGAACAGGCTCACGGGGTTGCAGGAAGACTCTTTCAAACCCCTTCAGGAATCTGGTGGAGGTAGGGTGGGAGAAGACAGGAATGCCCTCCACCTTGTCATGGAATGCTGAAATCGCTGCCAGATGGACTCTCAGTGAGGAAAGGGAGAGGCCCTTATCCCTGAGGTCTAGCAGGTAATCAAGGATTAGGTGTATAGGGGCTGACATAGGCATAGCCCCTCTACCTATTGCCCAGTGGGAAAAATGTTTCCATTTGGCTGTATAGGTAGCTCTAGTGGAGGGTCTCCTACTACCGATTAGTACCCTCTTGACCCTATCTGAGCACAATCTTTCCTGCTCACTTTACCAAGGAGTCTCCAGGCCATCAGGTGCAGGAGATCGGGGTTTGGGTGCGACAGGCACCCCCAATTCTGTGTTAGGTGGTCCACCCACAGGGGTAGGCAGAATGGTGCATCTATGGACAGATCCTGTAGGATCAAGTACCAGTGTTGCTTGGGCCAATCTGAAGCTATTAATATCATGTTTGTTCCATCCCCCTTTACTTTCTGGAGGACCGTGTACATCAGTGGGATTGGTGGAAAGGCATACAACAGGGGTCCCAACCAACGGAGCAGGAAGGTATCCGTGAGTGAATCCTCCTCCCAACCCCTGAGGAAGCAGAAGCGCCAACATTTGCGGTTCTGTCATGTTGCAGGTAGGTCCACTTGGGGTGTTCCCCACTTGTTGACTAGGTGGGATACCATTGTGTTGTGGAGGGACTACTCGTGGTAGGCTGGAGGGGTTCTGCTGAGCGAGTCTGCTAGCCTGTTGTCCACCCCAGGCAGATGAGCTACCACCGGGATGAAATTGTACCTCAGGGCTAGTTCCCAGAGTCTGGTTGCCTCCATGCAGAGAGCTGGGGAATGAAAACCCCCCTGTCAGTTCATGTAGAACCTGCTCATGGTGTTGTCCATTAGGATCTGGACCATTTTGCCTTTTATCCTGTCTGGAAAGGTCCTGCAGGCCAATCTGATAGCCCTCAGCTCCTTCATGTTTATGTGAAGGGGTCTGTCTCTGGAGGACCAGTGTCCTTGGATGGGAAGTCCTCCTGATATGTGGGCTCCCCACCCCAAGTCTGAGGCATTGGTGATCAGGGTCACTGTAGGGTCTGACACCTCGAAGGGGATTCCTCCTATGACAAAGAGGGGATACCTCCAGATCTCTAGTGTCCCCAGGATGTCACAGGGGACCAACAGTACCTTGCACAGAGGGTGTCTCTGTGGGTGGAACACTGTGGACAGCCAGATCTGGAATGTTCTCATTCTCAGGTGGCCATCCTTATCACTGAAGTGGAGGCCGCCATGTGCCCACGGAGCTGCAGATAGCTTCAGGCCATGGTTACCTGGGAGTCCTGCAGTTCTGCAATGATGGTGCAAATGGACTGAAATCTTGAGGGGGGCAGGGAAGCCCTCCCTTTTTGGCAGTCTAGGAGAGCTCCTATGAACTCTTATGTCCTGGGATGGGCAGAGTTTTGACTTTTCTCAATTTATGCAAAGCCCCAGGTACTTACCCAGCCGACTCACTATTTTGATGCTGTGTTCGACCTGGGCTCTTGATCTCCCTTCTATTAGCCAGTCCTCTAGATAGGGGTATATCAAATCAAATCAAATCATATCATAGGGCTGGAAGGGACCTCATGAGATCATCGAGTATATCTTTATATCCTGCCGGTGCAGGCACACAGCGACTGCCACCGTGCTCTTTGTGAACACCCTGGGAGCCAAGGAGAGCCTGAAAGGGAGTGATGTGAACTGAAAATGTCTTCCCCCACTCTGAACCTTAGAAACCTTCTGTGGCGGGGGCATATCGCTATGTGAAAGTAAGTGTCCTTTAGATTGAGGGCCGTGTAATCCAGAGATGGGACGATCTGTGATAGGGAAACCATATGGAATTTTATTTTCCTTATATGCTTGTTCAGAGCTCTGAGGTCTAGGATGGGTCTCAGATCTCCATTTGGCTTGGGAACTAGAAAGTAACAGGAGTAAAACCCCTTTCCCCGCTCCGATCTTGGGACCCTCTCTGTGGCCCCGAGGGAGTGGAGTTTTTCGCACTCTCTCTTGAGCATCAAGTCTAGTTCCCGGCTCCCGAGAGTCAAGCAAGGGGGCGGCTTTCTGTCCGGAGGCGTGGACCAGAATTGTATGAGTTACCCCTTCAAGACTGTGTCTAGCACCCACCAGTCAGTTGTGATGTTGGCCCAGTGATGAGAGTACCAGGCCAAATGGTTGGCAAAGATTAGGGTCGAGGCTGTGGTCCCGCTGCCCTCGGGCTGACCATCAAAAGCACTGCTTCTGTCCCATTGAATGTGCGGTACCTTGTCCCTGACGGCCAGCCTGGGAGGCCTGCGATTTCTGGCCTCTACCTGAGTAGATCTTATCCCTATCCAGACCTCCGTACTGCCACTGGGAGTACTGATAGGACCGTGAACGGGAGCCCTGAATCTGGGTCTGCTGTTTCAGCTGCTGTGGTTGTTGCTGCAGCAGCTGCTGGGACCAGAATGAACGCCTAACAGGTGGTGGCGTGTACATGCCTAGGGACTTACGGGTGGCCCTAAAGTCCTTCATCCTGTGCAGCTTTGATTCCATGGACTCAAATGGTAGGTCCTGTATGATCAGTTGCATCTGCTGGGACAGGCCCAAGCCTTGAAGCCAGGACACTCTCCTCATAGCCTGTGCCTATTTGGATGCAGCAGAGCTCCTGGAAGGATCAGGAGGCAGCCAGAGGGGCCTGAGGAAGAATCCAGCAACATCCTTACCAAAGATAAGTTAAGTTTGTTACTGAACAGGTGTAGGTAGAACAGGGGATGTTTATTTAGACGCGATCAGGGTATTTTCTTTGTTTTTGGATTTCTCTGTGCTGAGCACATGTACCTCCTCCCACTACCCTGTAACTACCTAAGTTAATTCCCAGAGAAGCAACTCTCTGTGTTTTTTATCTGTTCTTTTTGATTAAAGATTTTATCTCTCAAGTAAGTTTTGGTTCTGTGTCCTGGAAGGGCAAGAGGTTTGTGTGCACGTGCCTCAGACTGCACAGGCAGCTACTAAAGGGGCCTCTGTTCCAGTTCCTGCTCATGTTGCAGCTGGAGTTCAGTCACTTTCCTGAGGGAGGAATAAAAGTGATTGAGGATACCTCACAGGAAGGAATTCCCAAGTGCGCCTTCCTGGGTTTCAAGAGGTTTTTTGTATTTGGGTGGTGGCAGCGATACCACCAAGGCCAGGAACTGGAGGCCTTGGAGAGTTTTAAGAGCAGGCTTTAAGGCCAGTGGCTTTTCAGGCCTGTTGCGGGCCCCCATCTTCTGCACTCAGAGTGCCAGAGTGGGGAAACAGCCTTGACACCGTCAGGCAGTCCTTAGGGAGGCAATCACAGAAGCCCTCCATAGCCCTCCAGATGTTGAACACGTATCTCCCCATGAGGGCTTGGTGGTTAGCAATGCGCAGCTGTAAGGTGGAGGTGGAATAAACCTTCCTGCCAGATAGATGAAGTTTCTTTGCATCCTTGTTCTTAGGGCTAGAGCCCACTTGGCCCTGCCTTTCCTTCTGGTTAACTGCATCCACCACCAGGGACCCTGGTGTAGGCTGATGAAAGAGGAACACAAACTTATCGGAGGGAACATGGTATCTCTGATCTGCCACCTTGGACATGGGAGGGATTGATGATGGGGTTTGCCATTGTGCCCTCTCAATACGGTAACCCCTTCATGATGGGGCACAGAGACCTTTGCAGGTGAGGCAGTGTCACCCACATCAAAGAGAGGGGCATACTCCTCCTTGACCACCCACAAATCCAAGTTGAGGTTTGCTGCCATATGATGAAACAGCTCCTGTTGTGTGTGGGGATTGTCCCAGTATGCCAGGGGTCTTTGAAAGGTAACCTTGTCCGGGGAAGAGGGTGAGGGGGCCCGTGATCTATTGTGCAGGGTGGAGTCCAGGTCGGGTTCATCATTGGATAAGTCCGATGAGTTGGGAGTTCGGGTCGACGATGGTGCCGACAGGTGCCAGGAGACAGGGTCATCGCTGGCCATCCAGTCCCACCGTTCCTGTGACCAGTCAGTGGAGGAGCCTAGGGCTGTGGGTCAACAGGAGCGGGAATGGGCCCTTTCCCTCTGTGTGCCCACTGGCCCCTCATCACCATGTCTGAAGCTCCTCTGTGTTGCCTGCACTGAGGTTGCTGGGGCTGTGCCTCTTCTTGATGGGGGCATCGGTGAATGCTTCCAGCACCGCTTACTGCTCATCCACCAGTACCAGGGTTTCGTTCCAGAGCTTTTGGAGATCCAGGGCACTGAGGAGTGGAGCAGGAAGAGGTTGGCGAGGACGAGTTAGACCTCTGCTGTCTTGAGTCCTGGGAGCATGGTACAAAGGGCTCACAGGATGAGTGCCGGGAGGAGTGGTTGTCTGAATGGTCTTCAGTACCACTCTGCGGTACCGGTGGAGAGCTTGATGGTGCCGAGGCCGGGAGTGGTACCAAGCCTCCTGTTGTCCATTCCTTTGCTGAAAGCACCAGTTTGCTCTTGGACCTGGCCTTCTTGGTTGGTACTGGAGCCAGTGCCTGGAGCAGACCCCAAGCTGCTGCGAGGGCCTCTGGCGTCTGCGGTAGTGAAAGGTGCCCCTGTCCTGACTCCTGAGGAGGAGTGTCTGGGGGCTGTGCTAAATGGCACCATACCAGTGCTGAGTTGGATGCCAATCACAGCTTTGTATTCTGAGCTGGAGAGCGGCACCTAACAGGTTCTTGTGAAGAATTCACATGCAGGGCTGGCAGAGCATTCAGTGTGCGAGGTGTATCGGGCGCTGGGTGAGATGCGTGATCTTGGGCAAGGTTGTGCAAACTCCACTCCCTGTCCTTGCAGGTCCTCCACTTGAAGGACTTGCAGATGGAGCAATTTTCTGCGAGGTGGGACTCACCAAGGCACATGAGACATTTCTCATGGGCATCGTTGATCAGAAAGGCTTTGCAGCACAATGGGCAAGGCTTAAACCCCAGCATCATCACAAACAAACAAGGACAGGCACTTGTTTCTGCAAGTTTCAGCTATCTGATACCATCACTGAGCGTGGAAAGAAGGAACTGGAAGGATCAGGGTCACAGCCACCTATATAGCCACAGTCGCAGCACAGAGGGGGTGTTGGCCTCTTGTCCTGACCTGACAGGCTAAGGCTAAAGACTTTCTGAGCTACCGTGTGCTGCGGCACGTAGACACTTGTAACTGAATGATGTGAGCAGCGCTCGAAGAAGAACAGATGATCCATAATGCCACACCTCTGAGCCCTTACTCCCAGGCTTTGCATTGCTTGTAGGTGCTTCTGGCACAGGAAGGACCTAGGGGGATGTTTCTGCCCCTTTTGCCCAGGCAGGCCAGTGCTGAGTTCCTCAGTCTGGCAGGAAACCAAGATCCCAATGACAAATGACAGCAAATGCTGAGTGGCTGATAGTGCCACTGTCACCTGAGCTGCTTGTTATTTTGGCAGGTTGTTTTGTTGGCTGGATAACATGGTCCCTGTCTGGGGGACAGGCCCTCTTTCCCCATGTGGAATCCCTAATTATGTTTCTTGGGTATACCTAAGTGGATGCTGTGCATGTCTGGATCTGCTTCAAGTTCCAAAGGGGCAGCTGTGTTAGTCTAGTTCAGCAAAAAAACAAGGAGTCTTGTGGCACTTTTAAAGTCTAACAAATGTATTTATCACATGAGCTTTCATGGAGAAAACCCCACTTTGTCAGATGCTTTGAAGATGGGGAACAGTTGCTTATGGGTGGGAAGGTTTCAACTGCATTGATGGCTGATCTCTTAAACCCAGGTTAATCCCAATTTCCCCTGTTAAATGCTCCCTTCAGGGCTATCACGGAGCTTGCATGTTAATCTGCCTTTTTTATTTTCTCCCTAGGCGTGAGGTGTGAAGGGCAAAGGCAGCTTGGTTCTTGTTCTTTGACTTCTGAGGCTGGGAGGGGAGGAGCAAAATGAAAGCATGGAAACTCCCGTTTTCCTGCTTTAGTCCCTGTGCTCTTCGCTGGATGGCAGTGGGTGGATATTGTGCAGTCTGAGTTAGCTACATGAGGCCTGTAGCCTGTGGTTCTGTTGGGAAAATGAAAGAGCAGTGCCCAGTGTCACACACCTACAATCCTGTCTGTAAACACCACATAAAGGTACACACAGTGACAGATGTATATCCCACAGTCTTTATTCCAGAGCCTTGTAGAGTTCAAGGTCCCATTGTGCCTGCTGCTGTACATACATGTAGCAAGACCTAGCTCCAGCCCCAGAGAGCTTGCCATTTACACGGACAAGACAAAGAAAGGAAATATTAGCCCATCTGCATTTTTAGGTGGGCAAATACCCAGTTTTTATGTGTCTAAATCCCACTGATATAATGAGGCAGCTAAATACCTTTCAGTCCTTTATTCCTTGCCCAAGGTCACATTAAGGTGCTGCTGGTATTTGAACCCCTACCTCCCAAGGCAAGGCTAACACCTCAGCTACAAGACCTTCCTTGGTCTTGGGAGCTAGGCTTGCAAGTTCCCCATCCCATTCTGTTTCCTTGCCACCAGGCAGTATTCCTGAAGGGTCTCCACATCTGAGCAGGATGGAGGCAGGTGCACGTCAGCGTTCCTGGGAGGGTGGTTTGTGTCTGAGGCAGCAGCTGTCTGGAAAGAGGCTGGGAGATTAATTGTCTGATGATGCAACCTAATTCAGTGCTCTTAATACTAAAACCAAACCCATGGGTGCGCCACTATTAAGGCTCCAGCCTAGATATACATTCTGTTGCACCCATGTCTTGGTCTTCTTTGGGCAAAACCAAACTCCTGGCATGGGGCTACAGTGAGGACTTTGGGGGCTGGCCTGTGGCTGCCTGACCATTTGCTGAGCCAGCTTCTTAAACCTTTAGCTGGGACATGATCAGTCAGGGACAAGTGCCCCAATAACTGCATTGGGGTAGGCTGCCCATCCTAGGGAAGCCACTCAAGGGGAAATAGCAGAGAGGACCGCCCTTAAGAGGGACAGTGAGGATCACCTGATGCTGTGATAGGGGCCCTGTAAGCTTTGAGGGAGTGACAGTGTTACTAGACGCATGTACAGCTCCTAGCACAGTGCAAGCCATTCCCCTTTGTGTTTTCCCCCAGTCATGACAAAGTAGATATTTCCTCTCTGAGCTGGGTCAGGTACCCCTAGATAGGGTCCAAAGATCACATTCTTGTCTGGCGTAAACAGGCCTCCATAGATGTTTACAGTCATGATGCTGATTTACACCCACTGAGAATCTATCTCCACAAAATCTGTCACTGTGGGATACAGAAATGCACATCAGAGGTGAGGGACTACTGAAGGATGGGAGGAAGGAGCAGCAGGGAGGAGAGGGAGCAATGGTCTGACATTCTAGTGTGTTCCTGAGCATGCCATGCCACTAGACCGAGCAGGTAGGTTTTAAAAGGAACTTGTATCATTCAGCCATCTGCATCAAAGAGCTTGCAGGAGGTCAGGGAGTGTCCATTTTCTATGGCTGTTCAGCACCTCTCCCAAATAGGGCTCAATCTGTTACAAGATTCTCTATGGTGGTTTAAGACTGAGGTGTGACAAAGGAGAAAGTCTGGAGACAGAATCATATATGGGGCAGACAAGTTCACAGGAGAGAGAAACTCTGCTGTGAGGTTAGGTTTAGGAAGAAGGTTATGCCTGGAGAAGCAGAGAGCCAGTGGGGTTTGTGTGGAGATGACTGGGTGGAGGGTTCTGTACAGGGAAGGGTGGACAGACAACCTAAGGAGCATGGGCGTATGCACAGATAGCTGGAAGAGCATGTGGCATTTTTGGCAGGAGGAGCACTCTGTAGCAATCCACCAGTGGGATGTCTGGCACCGTCTTCCCTTCAAATATGTTCAGCATGTGGCTTCCCATAGCACATTCACGGCACGGCTGCTTTGCTTGTCCTCAGCAGAAGGCGTGCACCAGCACCATCCAACAGCAACAGAGCCTGGGATAGATGGCTGGGCTGGGCCAGGCAGCCAGGGACAGCTGTCAAGAAGAAGTTGTAACTAGTTTGCATCAAAAGAAGGAATAAAACGAGGGTCAACAAAACAGCAAAGGTCAGGTGCCACCACTAGGCACTGAGCTGGTGATGATAAATGAGCCAAGCCCAAAGGAGGCTGTAAATAATGGAGGTGATGTGCAGCAATGAGCAGCAGCAGGGCCCTTTGTGAGTAGATCATGCTTCTGTTCTGGTCTCTAATCCAGGAGATGTGCTCAGCTGGAGAGAAATGCAGCTTGGCTGTGCTGCCTGCAGGTACCGAGCTGGTGTGATGACTCTGGTGTGATCAGAAAGCTTCATGTGTGTCTTTCTGCTGTTTACCTCTTTAGAGCCAGTGCTACTATGGCAGGAAGAGCCAGGGCCCTGTGCTTTTGGTATATTTTGTTAGTGATGTCCTTCCTCAGCTAGAGAGAGAGGAAAAGTTGTTTCCTTTTCACCTTCTCATTGGCTTAGCCCCATTCAGGGAGAACAAGGGAATAGGCTCAAAACCACTCTGTGCAGGACAATGCAGGCAAGCTCCAGGATGACCCAGTCCAGCACCCGGCTATGTTTGAGAGGATAGCCTGGCTCAGTGTAGGGCCTGGGAACAGAAAGAGAAAGAATCTAGAGTTTCACCACAAATAATCTTTCCCTGAGTTACATGCAGGACAAAATCCCAGGGCTCTTCATGCCTTCTGGACAGGATTGCCCCCTGCCTCTGATGGGTTCCTAGAATGAAGAATCCACAGCCCATCGGCCTGCAAAAGGGCTGGTTCTAGGGCCAGAAGGAGTTAGACCATTGGGGTTCTTTGGCAGGTGACCCACTGCTAGCTAGCTCATAAGGAGCATGCCATCTGGCCCAGGAGATCAGCAGTGAGGATAATGACCTAACAAGTTCCAAAGGGGCAGCCGTGTTAGTCTAGTAAAGCCAAAAAACAAACAAACAAAAACAAAAAACCACAAGAAGTCCTGTGGCACTTGTGGGTTTTTTTTTGTTTTTTGTTTTTGGCTTAACAAGAAGGACTGATCTTCCTGTGGTTTAATGCCCATGTGTCCCTAGGCAGAGAGTCCTTGATTTATTTAATGCTTTGATCTGCTGAATAAATACCACAGGCTGGAGAGGGGCAGGGAGGTTAGATACAGGCTGCCTGGGATGGCTTTTCCAATGGTGAAATAGGACTCCCTATCCTGCTCAGAGCAGCATTACCAGAAAATTGGTGGTCTTTTATTTTATTTTTGAACATAGGCTCTGATCCTCCAATCTGGTCTGTGCCATGAGACTTTCAGACCCACACAGAAGCCTGTTGGAGTCAATGGGGTGCATCTGCACCGGACTGTTTGCAGCCTGAATCTATTTCTAGTTCTGTCCCTGTTTGCATGTACCCTTACCAGGAATCAGCTACAGAAACAGCGGGTGGCTGAGTACATTAGCAATTTCATTATGTAACTCAAACAATACAAGTCAATCACATCTTTTATCTCCAGTGTATCTGCCTGTAGGCCTGAACCATTCCACAGCTACAACTATCTAGAAACACTGAAATTCAGCCACATCCAAGGTAAAAAGCAGGAATCAAACAAAATTGTGCAATGTGATGTATACCGTGAGGTTGGTTGCCATGTAAGGCATCACAGACTTGTTAAACAGGAGGTGGTTAAGAAAGACAGTGACAATCACAAATTGCCTTCCACATAGCTTGGGTTCCAACTTTCTCTTTTGTTTACCAGGGACTATTATTTAATCTAAAGTACACAAGGCTCTCTAGAGGTGATACACAACAAACTGGAGTGTTCTTCTCTTCCATCAGGTTCTTGTAGCATATCCACCACAGTGCTGTCAGTGCATCTTCCAATGGGGCATTTAATGATGTAATGGTACCTGATTACAGAGGCATATTGCAAGTGGGGGCGAAACTTTGATGAATGCTCTGGGGCAAACCCCCGATTCTTCCAAAAAATAAAACAGGTGTGGTATCTTAATTCTCCATGCAGGGGAGTGAAGATGACTTGTGAGAGTCACTGCAGCATTCAATCTGAAAGTCTTTACCCCAGCCAAACTCCCCTTGAAGCCCACAGAAGCATTTCTTGTCTACAGAAATACCACTTTGAATAAACAAGGAGTCCTGTGACACTTAAAGAATAAGGCTGTGTCCACACCAGGGTTTTATTTTGAAATAACAGCCGTTGTTTCAAAATAAAGCTGGGCATGTCCAAATGACATTTTGTTATTTCGAAACAACAGGATCCCGTTGTTTCGAAATAATGGCAATCGTTTCAATACAGTAAAACCTCTCATGCAATTGAAATAGCTGTTGTTTCGAAATGGTTGTTTTGAAACAACGCCATTCGGACATGTTATTTCGAACTAACAGCTATTTTGAAATAACACTTTTGCCCGTCTACTTCCCAGGGTGCCTTCATTTTTGTATATATTTGGTGGGGGCATGGCCCAGGAAGTGGGCCATGCTGCCACATCTCCCATGCTGCCCTTCTCCTGAAGTGAAATAGCATGTCGACACACAGGGCATGCTATTTTGCTTTGAGGGTTTCCCTTATTCTGAATAAACATTTTCTTATTTCGATTTAAGTTATTGCAATAAATAACTTATTTCAAAATAACAGTTTACGCATGAACACAGGCTAAGATATTTATTTATCACATGAACTTTCATGGGAGAAAAATCCCACTTCGTCAGGCACTTTGAAGAACTTAAAGAATGGGGGGAAAAAAATGCAGGGAAGTGTAAGTCATGGGATCAGGTCACACTGTAACAGCAAATCAAAGCAGTTGTAAAGATTCAAACACTGGAGAGCAGCATATAGAGGAAGATAAGGTCAAATCACCTTGTAATGAGGAAAAAAAAATCCAAAGTCCCTATTAAGCCCTGAAGCAATGCAGTCAAATTTGCAAATAAATTTGAGCTCTGCAGCTTCTTTTTGAAGCCTGGATCTGGTATTCAGCTGTCTGAGCACTGCAATTAGTAAATCATCAATGGAGTGACCAGGAAGATTGAAACGCTCACCCACTGGTTTTAGAATATTGTGATTTCTGATGTCAGATTTGTGCCCATTTATTCTTTTGCACAGAGACTCTCCTGTTTGTCCAATATAAGGCAGAGGGGCATTTCTGGCACATGAATGGCTATGTCTACATGGCTCTTTTATTTTGAAATAACACTTGTTATTTCAAAATAAAAGAAATTAGGTCTACACGACGTTTTCTTATTTCAAAAGGACGGATCCTGTCCTTTCAAAATAAGAATCGTCATTTCGAAAAAGTAAAACCTGGCCCCCCCCTCGAAACAGCCGTTATTTCGGAAGGATATTTCGAAATAATGCCGTTTAGACCTGTTCTTTCGAAACAACACCGTGTAGACCTGTTGTTTCGAAAGAACTGTTTCGAAACAACAGGTCCAAATGGCTTTATTTCAAAATAACCATTTCGAAATAACAGCCATTTGGATTGCAGGCTTTCCCTTAATTCGAATTAACATTTTGTTAATTCGAATGAACTTATTTCGAAATAAGGATTTTATTTTGAAAATAACTCATTTCAAAATCCTTATTTCAAAATAACAATGCATGTGTAGACATAGCCAATGTAGCTTTAATTTAAGGAACAATGGCCATATTTTTGGAGGAGTTTACATGTGATCAAAAATGAAAAGCAACAAACAGGAAGCTACCATCTACCTTGGGCGGTCTCTTGAGAAACCTCAATAAAATAGTTCCTAGAGAGTCTAATGTTACTGGCAGATAGAGAGAACCATCAAAAAGGCTGCTCTAAATGCTGTGGTGAGTTATTTCCTGACTTGCATTCTCCTTCAGTGAACATAGATGTATCTCTCCAGCTGAAGCTTTTCTTTAAGATATCTCCAAGAGCCAAGCAGATTAGCTACAGTTCATGAGAAGCAGAGGTGAGCCTGATCTATGAGATTGAGATCCTGCCCCCCGCAAATCTTAAGGGCGTCTGGACATGATCTTCCAGTTCGACCAATTATACAGTTAGGAGCCTGTGGCATGTATCTGGGAGGGTTTGGATCCAGAGCTCAGAGTCTAGGGATGCTCAGTGGTGGGTTTGCTTTGATGCTGGCTTTTTGTGGCACTTGGGGAAGGTTTTGTTCCTGGGCTTCTCGTCTCTTAGTATTGGGGAATCATTGCCTGACGAAGGAAGCCAGATGTTTCCCAGCGACAACCCCCTCCTGGGACTTCAAGCACTAATGCCCAGTACCACCATCAGGCTTCCTTAAGTGACTGGACTGAATGAGGGCGCCAAGTGCCTCCTGTAGCCCTGGGAACTTCCAGCAAATTCGCCCCATCCCCTAGCTGCCACAGACCTGAGTGCAGTCCCATTGCCCTGGAATGCCACATGAATTCCTGCACCCCTCCCTACCTGGTCTGTCTCCTTGATTACACTTTTGCCACTTTGGTGCTGAAAAGGGAGTACAGTTTGTACAGCTGATTGTGGGGTTAATTGGCGCTGAAATCATTTATAGCTGAAGTATTTGAGGAGAGCCTCTTAGTCTTCTCCTGCCCCATCTAAGTTGGCATGTGTGCAGGCAGGGGGTGGTTGTTTTTTTTAATAATAAATACACTTCCTTCTGTCTGTGAAACGGAGAAACAATTCAGAGCTGGAACCCACTCAAAAAAAAAAAAAAAAAAAAAAGAGTGAGAGCAACCAGCCAACCCAGTCCTGAGCTGTGTTAGCCCATCAAAGAGTCTGTGAAAAACCTTTCCTCCCTCCCTCATGCACTCATTTGCAGTGCTGCCCAGGACTGCTCTCTGCCCCCCTCCTTCCTTCTTCTGCAAGGTACCATCAGACTGCTGCAGTTCCCATGGAGTAGACCGTTCTAACAGCAAATAAACATTAGTTTATTCAGTTTCAGAGAACCTTCCTACTCCCCAAGATCAAACATAAACTCCCCTCTGCAAGCCTAAGGAGACTATTTCAGCTAACAAGGTAAGGGCTTTATTTCTCTTTCTTGACATATTCTCCCATTCCTCCTTTTTTCTGTTGTTCACCTCAATACCTATCACATGTTGCAGAAAGCTCAGACTATAGAAAATCTCTAATTTGTCAGTCACAGGACCCTCTAATTCTGATTATTTTTTGCCTATGCAGAGAGGAATATTGCAAAGGCTTTTCCAGACTTCCTTCCAGGAGAACAGTCTATGTGCTTTTCATTTCTTCTTTCCCTTTTACGATCCCTTCAATTTTCCTCTGACCTGTTTTTTATTCTGCTCCTCTTTAAAAAAAAAAAAAAAGAAAGTATCAGGAGTATGTGATGTTCAAACTGTGTTAATGAGAACCAGACTCAGGTGAGTCAGAAATGGCTCTCATGTCTGAGCCCCACTTTCCTAGTTCAAAAATTAATGCAAGAAAAATGCTCAGCAGCCCCAGGGACCCTGATTCCTAGCAAATAGACTTTTTTAGTTCAATTCCATAATCTGACTGGGGCTGTCCTCTTCCAATATTAGAGACATCTGTACTCATACTTTCCTTCAGTGCCTTGCCGAATCAGGATATATCATCTTAGCTAACTTCACACGTGCCTTGGGCTGAGAAGTATAAGGTGCTTTATTTTATTGTTTTTAAGGACATTTCTGTTAACTGAGCTCTTATCCACCAGTTCATAAGTATTCGTTTGTGAGCATTCTTAATAAGCCAAGCCCCTATAAGTTTGCCCAAGGCTGACCTGCTGGAGATCTTTTCTCTTTTACAGGCAGCTTTGCTGTATGGAACATGTTTAATAAATCGTAAGGCTAGCAAATTCCTGGGATTTACATTGCTTCTATAAAAATGCAGTTTTGATCCACCAGCAAGGGACACTGGGAAACTATTCTTTTCAGCTGCTGTGTCCCATGAATACTGGATGCTAAAGCAATAGCAATGTCTGCATTAGTAAATTTCATATTCTCAGGTGGGGGGTTTAATGGTCTATGTAGCATAAAAGAATTTTTTTCTCGTTCTCTCTCAAATGCTGCATCACACCACATCAAATAATCTTGCCATTGTGCAGTCATAAGGCTAAGTTCTTTAACTGAATCAATCTAATTATTTTGGTTATAGATACTCAAAACCCCAAGAAACTGAAATTAAAGAATATTGGGGAATCTGTCAATATGCAGGATTGATGCCATTTTGTTACAATGTATGACAGGTAACACCTCCCGTCTCTTCTTAACATTTCTAAACTGCAATAGAAAAAAGATGCCAGAAGTGAAGTCAGCAATAAGACAGGAAATGTTATTGCTAGAAATTTGGTTAGATCGTGGGTTAGGCTTTTCATCCCATTTCTTTCACTCTATTGCTGCAAGACATGAAAAGGGATGGAGTGGGGGGAACCCGCCAGAAAACTGGTTCAATTCTTTAATAAAGAACCATCAGTTTTCATTTATTCAGCACAACTTCCAGGATTAGTTTCACTGAAGCATTTGTCTTATTTTTCTTCCCTCCCCCACTTGAGTCAGAAAAGATCCGAGCCCTATTGTATAACTTTACTGTAATTTACTTTACTACCAAGTAGTTTTTTATTCACCTGTTCCAATCTGAAGCAGTGTTTGCCAAAGAGTTGGGGGTCGTGGGATTAGCTGTAGTTATAGAAGCACATTCAAGTTGGAATTCAAGAGCTGTCAGAATCTTGTCATAGTTTTGAAAAATGTATGATGCTCTTACTGTGGAATTCACTTACGCTCCTAAGTGGGTGGAGAAAGGAACCTGGTTTGGGTCATACTATCTCTGACTGGAACTGAACATCTGATCTCCTCTGAGTGAATGCAATGGCTAAGCTGCCCTTTTAAAAAAAGAAAATTTAACTGTCTAGAAGTATTTGGTTCCTGTTGCCTTCATTTACAGTTACTGAAAGCCAGATTGCAATAAGCAGGGGTGGAGAATTCAGCTTTCCTTTGTATTGGGTTGCAGTGAAGTTCTTTGCAGTGATTCATATATTCCATTCATATTAAACACCAGTATTTCTAAGTGTGAATGGCAACTGCTGGTTTTTGTTTTGTTTAAAGCCATGAGCCTCTGAAGTGTCAAAAGTTATTCACACCTTGGTGGAATTTAGGAGTTTCCTGTCTGTGTTTTTTGGCAGTGGCTCAGCATAACTCACCAGGTCAGGTTTTTCCGTTTTCCCTTTTGATATCCTTTCATATTGTTGCAGGGGGAGGGCTGTGATAGCAGCTTCTGTCTGATTTACAAGCATTCCTTGGTATTTTGTCACTCTCTTGACCCACTGTCCTGAGAAATGGCATGCCCAATGCTTTATTGGGGAACCCCGGAACCAAAAATGTTGCCACCCGATACAATCTGAATTCAGTGGCTTGGAGACAGCTTCCGTTCTCTCTTCCAATTGTAAATTTTACCTGTGGGTTTCAGCAAGTGCAGGGCTGGCTGCCTTCTCTTTGCAATATGCTAAGTAAGATACTAGAGAGACAATGTGGGTGAGGTAATCTCTTTCTGAACATGCTTCTGCTGGTGAGATACAAGATTCTCTCTCTCTAAGATACAACATTTGAAAAGCAGACACCACTAGCAGTGGTGTTTCCGTAGCTTTGTGGCTTGGTGAACCACTGCCTCCAATGTTTAACTACTCATGCAATAGTAACCAAGGCCATCGGGGTTGCAACCACAAATACAACCAGACTTTTCCCCTGGAGAGTGGAGCACCGTCCTGCTCACACCTCACTATGCAAGCATACCTAGGGAAGAATAGATAGACTAGAACAAAAGTCATTGACTTTCAGATGTCTGAGGAACAACTTAAAAAAAAATCCAGTCAAAGCAAGACAGGTCTCTAAGGCATCCTCCAATTTAGATGCAGTTGAGGTAGTTAAACTGGCCTCTTCATTGTAATCTATCCCTTTCATTGTGTGGAAAGGTTTAGGCTTTGGGCCAATGGATGAGCCCTCCCGTCCCCCATGCTATCAGATCCAAGAGTACTCTTAGAAGTAAATTCTTTCTGCAGAAAGAGTGGCAACAAGCCAAATGCAGGACAACACACAAAATCTGACATCCACTGAGTTACTGAGGATGACTTTGACTCAGTGAGTCTTTGGAAAAAATAGTAAGTTACTTAAAAAGATTTGAGGATAAATTTTGCCCTTGGATATGCCCATAAATCCTACTGGAGTCAGTGGGTTCCATGGATGTAAATAGATTGTGGCTCTTATAGAATTGAATTAGGTTTTATTGGTCTTTGGATGTGATTGGGGCATGGTATCTGGGTGGAAAAACATCTCATTCATAGTAAGATGAAAACTACCAACTGGTTCCTATTGAGGTTCTATTTAACAATTGGATTTTGAAGCAGAATAATGAGTGTAAGGGTTTCTAGAGCTATTGGTCCTCCAACTGGTATCAGACTCTAAGGCTATGCCTACAAATTAACCTGGACTAATTTGGTCCCAGTCTACACTAGGCTTTGCCTAGTTTGAACTAAAAAGCTTAGTTTGAACTAGTTAGTTTGAACAGTTAGTTTGAACTAACTGCTTAGTTTGAACTTGGTATGAACTTTAGTTTGAATTAGCACAATGTACCCATGCTAATTTAAACTAAGTGGTTAGTTTGAACTAGCTGCATTTTTTAGTTCAAACTAAGTGGTTAGTTTGAATTAGCCATGTTTTTTAGTTCAAACTAAAAAGTTCGAACTAAGAAAAGGGCAGCTAGTTTGAACTAAAAAGTTAGTTCAAACTAAAAAGCAGTGGTTAGTTCAAACTAACTGGGCACTGCTTAGTTCATACTAAGCAAGTCCGAACTAAGCTTACTAATGTAGACATAGCCTAAAAGCCCAAGAGAAGGAGCCTATGGGGATTTCTACCAGACCTTTCATGGCTGGAGATGGAAGGACAGGTAACAACTAGGATTTGTAGTGCTTGAGTAACCCATTGGTTCCTCCAGCCCCATAGCATGCCTCTGGCAGTGAGCAATGCCTATTGCTACAGAAGAAAATTATTTAACAGGGGACTTCTTCCCTGTGTAGTGCATGTGCCTGCATGTGATGAATGAATTGTGCTGACACTTGGGGGTAACTTGGCCAATAATTGTGTTCCAAGCAGGAGGACAGTCAGTCAGTTTATGGCACACAGAAGTCCTCATTTTAATGGGGTCCCTGTTGGCAGTGGGGCGACATGCTTATTAGAGTTGTAGACAGGACGTTTGGGTTCTACTGATGACTCTAGGCAAGACATGACCCAAGTCAGTTTCCTCATCTGTAGAATGGACTTAATACTGGTCCACTGTAACATTATTTGAAAAGCACAGTTGCACTAAACAGAGGATAGGGACCAGCTGGCAGTTTTCATCTTACCACTAGAGAGATGTTCTTCCACCCAGCTACCATGCCCCAGTCACAGCCAAGAAACAATAAAATCTAATCCAGTTCTATAACGGCAACAATCTGTTTATGGAGAAGCTCAGCTACACAAAAACGGGGGCCTTTTAAATATCTTTGATGGAGTTCCCTTGAAGTGCCAAGCAGCTCCATTGTAGCATGAATCTGTCTAGTGCATGTGGAGCATCAGCTTAGGGTGACAAAAAATACGGGGGCTGACTTCAAGGGTAGGAGATGTCATCTCATCTGGCTCTCCTGGATGGCAGATTTCACCTCTTGGGGCCCTTGGTTTTGGTCTGAGTTTGCCAAGACTATAGTGGGGTAGCTGATTGTGGGACACATCGTCTAGGAATGCACCAACATCCCACCACACTGTTCTATACAGGGTTTATGGGATTTATGCTTTGTTATAAATCCATTCCAAAGGAACTTAGGGGCCAGCTTTTATAGCCGTCTAAGAAGTGCTATTAGTGGGACGGGAGTTTAAACAGATTGATCTATAAGGGGATTATTAGAAGATATTTGCAGGTGATTTTTCTAGCATGGGTACTTATTTTCATATAGAACATTCCCTTTTACTGGAAGAAAAATGCAGAGAGAAAAATGCCTGTTTCAAATGCTCTCATAAGAAAGGTCTGCACTGGAGGGTTATAGGGACCTGTTGCCACAACGTTTCCAATGTACTATCTCCTGACATCCCTTGCAATTACACAGAAAGTGACTCGACAACCCTATAGCAAGGGGAATATTGCATCAACAGTATGTTGGGGAATGTCACCTGCGAAATACATTAGCCCTGGACGAAAGGGCGTGAAGGGTTGTTCTCTCTCTCTCACACACACACTGTCTCTCTCTCTCTCTCTCTCTCACACACACAGTCTCTCATATTTCAGCTTGTCCACAGCTAGGAAAGCAGCAGAGTTTCCATTCTCCTGTGCCGCAGACTAACAGTACAACTTCATAGTTCTCCAGGGTGGGGCAATAAAACGATAGTGTTCAGGACAAGTGAAATTCAGTGTTCCCCCATCCCACTTTCTTTCCCACTGCTCCAAAAGTATCTATTGCTGCAGAAAGGCATGGGGAGGGAGCCTTTTCTGTTTATATAACCCTTCCCGGCCTTTGCCAAACTCCACATCACTTTCAATCCTAATCTGTACAGGCAAAGAGGAGAACCATTAGCCAGTCTTTGCCTGCTGAAGGGATAGAAAATTGACTGATTGAAAAGGCAGAAGGTGTTCGGTCCATGATCAACATTCTGGTCCTGTGTTGATACACAAACCTGCATGCATACCCAACACTGACTCGAGGATCTTTCTGTGGCCCCCTCCCCCTGTCCACCTCTGTTGTGGTGCCTGTATGCTATGCAGGGAGGTTAGTGAGGGAAAGAAAAGGGGAGATTTCTAAAGAAACTATCTGTTCCCTGTTGTGGAGTGTTGGAGACTCCAAAGTATCCAGTCAAGAGCCAGGGGGTAAGGAGGGAGGCGTTTGTGTGTGTGCTCCACAGAAGTGCTACTTTTTAACAAGTAAAGAATTTCTCCAATGCACGTGAATTTCCTTCATTCGGTTGGTAGCCTGTGCTGGCTCTGATTCCTCTCACTCTGTCCCAGGAATAGTGCCCCTGTGAAAAGATACAACTGGTCTGTCTATTCAAGCTAGTAATAAAACTAGCAGAATGTGGAAACTATCTACGAATAATTATCTCCTTTCTTGAGCAGTGAGCACAGGATAGACATGCTGCTTCGTGCGCACTTAAGTGTTGCAGCACTGGAGGCTGGTCTTTGGTAAGTCCCAGCTCCTGTGTGGATGTGACACTTTCAGCAGTACTTTTGTGGGTTGGGTGCAACTTCTGAATGCTTTCGGGAATCTGTCTGCCTCATACTTTGGTGCCTAAGTGGGAGCTGAGCTCTTGTGAAAACCCAGCCTTGGCTGTAAACACTAGGGCTATGCCTACACTATGAAAAGTTCATTCAAGTTTGTTAATTCGAACTAATAATTCGAACTTATTAATTCAAATTAACAATGTGGAGTAGTTTGAACTAACGTTAGTTCGAATTAGTCCAATTTGTTAATTCAAGCTAACTTCCCTTAGTTTGAATTTATTAATTTCGAACTGAGAGTTATTCCTTGTCTACATCATCCTTAGGTCAAACTAAGGATTGAACTAAGAGCTTAATTCAAACTAACCAGTAGGTCTTATTAATTCAAATTAAGCTTTCATTACTTCAGATTGAGGAATTCCTTAGTTCAAACTAATGAAAGCCTAGTGTAGACAGGTACTAAATTAGTTTGAATTAAGCCTCCATAATTTGAACTAACTTGCAAGCAGAGACATACCCTAAAACCTTGAAAATCTGGACCTTAGACTCTAACCTCTATGAGCATGTCTCCATTGATCCTCCTTTCCTTTCACATCTAACCATGCAGAGC
The DNA here is from genome assembly GCA_007922195.1 of Podocnemis expansa. Taxonomy (NCBI): domain Eukaryota; kingdom Metazoa; phylum Chordata; order Testudines; family Podocnemididae; genus Podocnemis; species Podocnemis expansa. Next base: position 55,441,034 of record ML681963.1, on the reverse strand, counting down.
TATTGGCTTTGAGGGGGCTACATGGATTTAAAACACAGGAGAAGCTGCCTCCCTGAACAATGAGCTTCCTTGTTTGTTTTTTCCAAGTGAGGGTTAAATCTCAAGTTGTTTTCCCAATGATACAATGGCCTAGCAGCAGGCACCGAGTCTGACTTTCCTCTTTCTCTTGTCTCCAGTTGGTCTTTATTTTCCTGTATGCAAAGCTTCTTCCCAGGGACATCAGGCTTCTCCAGGTGATCCAAGTAATCTTCTCAGCATCCATAGGAGGAAGGAAATTTAGCAGTTGGCCCTGTTTTCCATCCCTGTGTCATGCTTTGTACAATGAAGATGCACAGGTGCGAAGACCAACATTTTTAAACCTGAGTGATATGCTTGTAATAAACAGATGTCTCTGGTTATTCATAACTGCAGAGCACTTGCAGTTCCCACTGGCTTCACTGGAGTTGCCCCTAGTGTAAATCCTAAGTAACTGATAGGAGGATTTGGCCCCAGGAATGTCTGGCAGAATTCTGTAGGTTAAATCTTCTCAAAAGCTGACCTAGAAATCCTAGATCTAGCCATACTTCCCATGCGGCTCATACTGAAAATAGTTAAGTACTTTCTCTATTGTTCTTCCAGAAGGTTTTATTTCATTGCTGCTTTCCAAGTTGAGAGGGATTTAAATTCTAAAGGATGGCGGCGGAGGGGGGGGGGGAGAAGAGGTTGTCTTATTTAGAATCTCCTCCAGATGAATGAGAAGATATTGCTGGCTAACCAGAGGAGATTTAACCTCTGTCTTTATCCAAGGACAATAGGCCAGTGGCAGCAAACAGAAATACAGACTTTCTTCTGAAGTGAGTTGGTCACATAAGCCTTTTCTTTGCCTTGGACAGAAGACCAAGACCCTGTAGCCAGACCACCTTGCGCTGCAGTGGTCTTCTCTAACTCCCCTGCTATTGCTGCAGGAAATGGCATTGGTACAGTAAGTAATGTTCATCTCTGTCAGGTTCAGTGGTTCTCAGATCTGACTGGCGACCCAATAAAAGGATAGCCAGGGTTGTGCGAAGAGGGCATGATATTACTGCGAGGTGACACCTTTTGCATGAAATGTTAACCCAAGGCCCTGACCCAAGGCCCTGACTGGCAACACTTCACAGTGCTTTTTGCAAAATCTCCAGGTATTAGCCAAAATTTGAGCAGAGTTCTATTTTGCCTACTATAATTCCTACACTTTTCATCTGGAGGATGTATGTGTCTCTAATTCCTGTTTTAAATTGCTGTTTAGTTAGGGTGACCAGATAGCAAGTGTGAAAAATTGGGGTGGGGCAGGAGGATAATAGGCATCTATACAAGACAAAACTCTGAATATCAGGACTATGCCTACAAAATAAGGGAACGTGGGCACCTCTATGTAGTGTTGCCTGAGCCTTTGAACAGTTTGTGTGTTTCATTCCAGAAGTGGCTGCAGTTCAGTGGTGAGGGAGGGTGACCCCTGGGTAGCTGATGGCTATAAAGTCTGCTGGGATCATTTGAGGAGAGAGGCAGTGGTATCACCATCACAGACATTTGCAAATGTTTAGTGTCTGTCCATGTGCCATTTAAAGAAGTATTGGAGTTGTGGTAAAGTGATGGCTCAGGAGAGGACCTGCTGGGAACAGTTCTCTGTGAAATAGCTGCAATGATATTTAAAACCAAAGGCAAACATGCCTGCTTGCAGGTTTTGCTACATGTGCTAAACCTCAGCCCAGGTTTGTTTGTTTGTTTTTAAAGTTACCTGAGGTTGAGCAACCCTGGGACTGACTTTTATGGCTTCCTATAGAAATCTCGTGGTTTTGCCATGAAACTTGGTGGCTCTGACTGCTTTTAATTTGTGATGTTGGCTTTGATCCATCCCCAAACTCAGAATAAAATTCCAGAAGGGGTTTAGAGTGTGTGAACCCCACATGCATCAGAGCTTGCAACCTCCATTGTAATGCAAAACTGGGGAGGTTTGCATGGCTGTAGTGGGAATGTTTTAGTTCTGGGCCTGAGCAATAATCTCTTTTGAGACAACATGCTACCAGTGCAGTGGTTGCAGCTGAGCAAACCATGGAGAGAGGATGTAAAAATTCTGCAAAAATATCTTTGAATGCAAAAAGAGTTTTAAATTCTGATGCGTTTGAGATTCTTTTCCGTTCATTTCTTGCAAACATTTGAGCAACTGCACTTTAATAGCACGAATACGTGCAAAGCAAAACTCCACCTCATGCCCCCGTGCAGAGAGCCAGAATGTGGCAATCACATGTCGCACCGCCACCTTATTTTGAGGACTTAGGCAGTGGATGCAGGAGTCAATTTTTCCCAGGAAAAGCTGGCTTCTAGTTAAAAGTATGTGTAACAAGACAAGTTTGAAGGTACCTTCAGTTACGAAATTTGTCCTTGCATTGTGTAAATCATCTGTTCAGGGAAAAGGAACAATGATACATTTGTGATTATTTATCTGCACTACATTGTGTTGCGAACTCCAGACCTTCAAAGGTGATGAGTCAGGCCCCCAAAGATCATGAGATTGGCTTACATATCTTGAGGTTCTTACTTTAATATTAAGCTTGGGACTCTTGGCTGTCCCACCTCTGAGCTGTCAAGTGTGGTCAGATCACACTTCCAGTTTCTTCTCCAACTATGCAGATTAGTAACTTGCTTTTGATTGTGATGAAAGCTGAGATATGTGGAAAAGTCTTGATTTGAGCATCTGGGCTATTGACACAAATATAAAATATTGCAAGAACCATTAATGCTGTTGTTCTAGTACTTCTACACCACTACTGTGATCAGCAGTCTTGTTATGGGTGCTAAATAAGAGACTCCTCCTAAGGGGTCGGTCTCAAAAGACAAGACTTATGTAACCAATCGCATCTATTGTGGCTTTCCAGCTGCAAACATACAAAGCAAGAATGTTCAGAAGACCAACAGTTCTTCATGGGAGAAGTTCCTACACAGTTTTGAATAACAAATTTGAAAATCTTGGCCACTGGCTTGTTGGCAATTTCTAAACTCAAAAATAAGAACGAAATCCATCACATAACTAGGGCTGTGAAGTATTTTCTCAGTTCTAGCCATGAAACGTGAGCCATTTTTGTCCTGAAATGCTGGAGCTTTCATTGGAGCAGAGGAAGGCTGGACAGCAGAAAGTAGCTGGAAGATTTGAGTATTTTGGGGTTTATTTAATTCAGCAGCTTTTGAAAGTGAAGCCGAAAAGAAAGAACCAGGCAGTTTGGCATCAGCCTCTCCTGCTCTGTGGTAAAAGGCAGATTTTTTTCTATAATCTCCAATTCAAGAATTGTGAGGAGTGAGGCAGAACGATTAGTTCCATAATCTCACTGTCTGGTTCCATAATCTCTTCATTCCTTCCCACCCTGCTTCACAAAACCTGCCCATGTCCCTGCCAAAGCAACTCCTGAGCCGGCTGACTGGGAAATTATACACTCCTGTGGCATGGACTTCCTGGAGAAACTAGAAGAGCTCCTTTTTATTCTTACTGTGCATTTTGAAATGTTGCTTAGTCCTCCCTGGCGTACGTTCTCTATGGAGAGTTCTCTCAGTTTTGTTCTTTAAAGATCACCTTTGATACTGTTGCTGAACATATACTTTTTTGCATTTATCCTTCCTTCATATGCTGTTTTCTTTCAATTTGCAAGCTTCTGACCAAGTGGGATTTTCTCCCATGAAAGCTCATGTGATGAATAACTTCGTTAGTCTTGTGCCACAGGTCTCCCTTGGTGGTTGGGGGGGAGTTGGTTTTTTGCTTTTTGTTTTGTTCTGTTTTAGTATTAGGATGAAATCCCTTGAGATCTTGCAAATGGCTATACAATGTTCATTGTACAGCTCAATTTACAGCAACACCCTTATTTTCCTTTCCCCTAGTGTAAGTCTAATACAGAGTATTGGAGTAGCCCTGTGCCAAACCAAACCGAGTCAGGGCTTCTTATGAAATGTTGGGCTCATAAGAATTAATTTCATTTAAAACATTCTTTTCATTTTTCATAAAGCACTGCAAATCCGTGGTACTTATTGCAGGAATGCACCAAGAATGCTGTTGGGCAGACAGCGTATTAGCTACTATATATGAAATATGATGGTGGGAGACACAGGGTTGTGGTTGGTAATCTAGTCCTAGCCTGATACCAGATCAAACTCCCTTAAATTCTTCCAAGTAAAGCATAAAGGTAGTAAGGCAAGTTTGTGGAGCTATCCTCTCAAGTTCCTTCTTGCTGAAGATCACAAGGGGTTTCCAAAAGAGAGAATGCCTTTAAGAAAGCAAGGACTTGAGGTACTTGTGGGTTTTTGGAATTTCATGTGCTGTTAAAGGTCTGGAAACTTTTCACCAAAGATTCAGGGCTTGAACCTTCTGGAGAATCCTTTAAGGGCTTCACAGGTGGTTAGAGCCCCATAGACCTCAAGCAATAGTGTGGTTGTGAAACCACAAAATCAGTGGGTGTTGTGCCTGTTCAACTCTTGATCAAGTTGCCTTCCCCTGGGATCATCTGCTATGAGCAAAAATGGGCATGTGCAGCAGATGGAGATTTTTCAATGACTGGCCTACAAACTGACGACTCCTGGAGGACACTAGGCTGGCCAGAGATCTTGGAGTTTTCGGAGCAAAATGCCAGGCCATCATATTCTGATGCAGCTTTCCCAGGGAAACACATAAATAAAAACCCCTCGATAGAAGCCCCAGGCAGGGTTTAACCTGCCTCTCCACTGTTCAAAGATAGAGCTAATTAGTCTTTTGTTTTGTTGCATGCTTGCTAGAGCCACCCTCCTCTACTGTGGGGTAGCACACCCCTGCACCTGCCTGGCTTCTGTCCTCAGATCCACCCACTAAGGGCTGACAGCTACGGGGAGCTGAGAATCAGAGCCAGGGGAACCTCCAGAGGCCAACCCATAGAGGTCATAGCTGAGAAGCAGGTGGTAGTAGAAGGTGATGGCCTGCGGCGGAGCGCCCCGGGGAGTAACAAGTGGCGAGTAGTGCAGTTATGGTGGTTGGCAGGGTAAGCAGGGTGTCTTCTTTATCCTTCGCCCACACCAGCAAATCCACCTCTCACCACAGCTCACGTGCACCCTTGAACTCTGGGTCATCACTAACCAAGGATGTCTATTGTAAGTGGGGTGTGGGGGGAGGGGAGGCAAGGCAAAGGACATTGGGGATCTACTCATGGTTTTATGGTGGTGAATCCTGCTCATGCTGTTTTCCCAAATTCATGCTGCATTGCTTCTCTCACACTCTGAGCTTGCAAGAGGGCAAGTATCGTCTTCTGGACCCGCGTGGGAGCCTGGCATGTAATTTTCCACTGACTGGTTGAGGGCTCAAACCAGTTTTGTGTTGTATTATTGAAAGGACAACTCCCTCCCCTGATATTGAAATTGGCCCTTGTGGCTGCTAACTCCAATTGTTGGGTTACAGAGGGTTGTACCAGGTCAGTACTTGGGTGGCAGATGTCAAGGGGAACCCTCATGCTGCATTTCATTTTGATTTAGCATTGAACCAAGGAACCAGTATGGTTCCAGGGAGCACTGCATTCCTAGTGGCTCTCTCTAATGGAGGAAGAGTAAATCCATGGCCTTGGAGAGGTTACACTACATTTTTCCCTAGAGAGTCTCCCAAGGTTCATTTCCCCAGACCAAATCTCCAGAGCAATTGTAAATGGATAAAGGATTCCTGATGCTTCTGTCGTAACCTGCTCTGTGCTGTTGGTGTGTACTGTGATGCTCTGGAGATGTCTGTATTTCAGTAATGGGCAAGATTTTCCATGTGCGTAGGTCTGAAGAGCCATATCCTCAGTGAGACAGAGGTCACTGAGGGCAAAATTCAGCCTGTCCTTTGCAAAAGGATTACAGGATGAAGGGTGTTGTAGAGACTCTATTACAGCAGAAACAACAGTGCAAAACTAGAATTTATAGAAACTCTGACAGCTGTGTACTGGCACTTGACTCTCATTTCCCTGCCCCAGGTGCTCTCACATCTGTGCCAAGTGCATTTAAAAGGCTACCATTCTGAACTGACAACCTTTTACACACACTTCACACTGGTGTGGATCCCAGGACGAGGTGCAAGGCAGAAGAGAATCAGACCTTTTCCCATTACTGATATTATATCGATATCATTGGTTCATGGCACAGACCTAAATGGTGATAGAACTTGGCTATGAACATCTGGGACTTGCTTTCCCACTTCTCCCTGTTTTGTTGGGTTCAAGCTAAGCAGGCTGTCAGAAAGAAGGAATATTGCCTAGTAGGTAGCATGCTGGACTGGGGACTCAAGGCACCCGATTTTCAGTCCTCGCACTACAAACAGAAATGCTTTGTGATAGTGGGCAAATTATTTATTCTTCTGTTCTCACAGGCTTTATCTGTTTAAATTGGAGGCTCTTTGGGGCAGAAACTGTCCCTTGCAATGTTGGTTCTGTCTCTAGAACAGTGGGGCCCAGTCCTTGATTGGGGTTTCTGTGTAATACTGTTAGGCTATGTTCACACGTAAACTGTTATTTCAAAATCAGTTATTTCGAAATGAGTTATTTCGAAATAAAGTCCTTATTTCAAAATAAGTTAATTCGAATTAAGGGAAAGAAAGCCTGCTGTTAAAACAGCTGTTATTTCAAAATAGTTATTTCGAAATAAGGCCGTTTGGACCTGTTGTTTCGAAACAGTTGTTTCGAAACAATGGTGTTGTTTTGAAACAACGTGTCCGAACACCGTTGTTTCAAAACAGGCATTTCGAAACAATGGCTATTTCAATTTCAAGCGAGGTTTTACTGTTTCAAAATAACAGAACGTCGTGTGGACATAAGAAATTTTATTTTGAAACAATGGCTGTTGTTTTGAAATAAAACTCTTGTCTGAACACAGCCTTACTGTTTTCTGACAAGGAGTGTGTGCTGGGGATAGTGGTCTTTCCCTGCTGCTGTGTGCCCTGCTCCATCAAGGACTTGTTTGTGGTTTGAGGACATTTGTGTTCCACTCCTACTCTCTCTGTTATTTACGTGAGGTGATGTGCACTGAGCAGTATGGAAGCACCTCTCCCATCACACTGTCTTGCTGCATTTGGTAAGGAATCGGACTCAGCGGGTTGCTTGGTTCAGGTGTCATTGGAGCCTAGAACATGTGCCCCACTCCCCATCTTCTGTGCATTAGACTTAATTATCAATTGCTGTAATTATGTTTCATAGTGTATATTTGGACACATCATGGCTCTAATTCTTCAGCCACTTAAGCCCTTGAGTAACTTCATTTGCACAAGCGGTGGTGCTGAGTTCAGTGGGATTATTTATAAATTAAGTCACACACAGGGGGGCGGGGGGGGGGGGGGGCTCCCTGGGTTGCAAAATTAATTTCACAAGTGATAGACTGACTTTTCTTTCTTCTTAACCCTAGATCAAGTTAAAACATAATGGCAGCACGATAAACTCTCAGCCACCATTGTTAAGCACTATTCTCATCATCCTAGTTCAGCAAAGCATTATTTAAGTGCATATGTAATTTTTAAGCCCTTGAGTAATCCCATTTTTGTTGACTTCAATAAGATTCTAGTGTGTACTCAAAGTTAAGTACATGCTTGAGTGCTTTATTGAATTGGGACTTGAATGTCTTTGACTTCTGGAGCCCTGATTGAATTCATGGCACAAAACAAAAGTGAGGATTGAGTTGAGAGGTCTCATCCTAGACCCCATTTCTGCCCATAATAAAATTGTCAGGTCCAACCAGTGCTCAGCTCAGCTGAAGGGTTGATTGGGTTATTGTAGGTTACAAATGACCTTCCCTCAGAGCTGCACAGGAGATGCTTCCACAATACCTGGACTCTAACAATAAACTTACTCCAAAAGATTCTTAGAACAAGTGGAGCGAAAAGATGCGCAGTGGGTGGACGAAATTCACTTAGTTCTGTGCACAGCACTGGCACAGGGCCCAGTCACCAACTGCAGCCCATTTATGCTCATAAATTTTTCCAGACATTCTATCCTGCCAGCAACAAAGCAGCCTCTGACATTGTCTTTACACTTACCTACTTGAAATCTTGCACTTTTCATTTGCATGACCCTGACGTGGTTGGAAATAGCAAAGCAAATAGAAAATCTTGTTTTTGCCAGTCCACCAGCAGACTACCAAAGAGCTTCAGAGACTAATAATTAAGCCCTGAGCAACCAAAGAAAAGAGCTGGTCCCATTATATACCACTGAGGAAGTAAGTTTCCTTGGCCTGCTGCTTGTTTTGTGCTCTTATCTCAGGGTCTGTGCATCCAAGTGGGTCCTCGCTCAGGTCCCTCTAGTGGCTGAATATCAACTAACTATCTGCCTTTTCTTCCTGTCCAACCTGCTTGTATCAACCAGCCTGGTTTTTATATTCAAACAACATTTTGTCACCAATTGCATTACATAAAAGAAAAATGTAATGTTACTGGTTTCTCCTCACTCAGAGAAAGTAACATTGTGAAGTCCAGTGGTCACTTCTCCCCAGTCCCTCCCCTGACTTTTCAACTTGTGTATGGAAAATGTTGACTCAACCCAGGGGCTTCTGCAAAACTTTAATGCTCAATTCTGCTGATCGCTGAGATTTGGTGTGATATCTGTGCCAATTTTTGCACATTTTATGAGGATTTAATCTCTGTATTTATAGCTGCTCTGAAACTGCCAAAATCATTGGTCTAGACTTGGCACTTCTAACTTTGCTTTTGTGATCCTGGTGGTCGGCTTTCTGTACCCCTTGGGAATAGGATCTGCATGGCCTTGTTTGGTAACAGCTGAGCTCAGGATTCTGAAGGGCTGCTCAGGTGCCGTCTTTGCAGGCTGTAGCACAAGCAGAAGGAAATGTCAGTGAAATACAGCTGTGGATATTTCAAAAATGAGTCTGTGATGCGGATTGTAGCTGGTTGGTCATTGATGAATGCTCAGGGGTTGCAGCACCCCAATAAATACTTTGATTTTGACTAGCAGTTGTCAAGCTCAGTGGTAAGTGGGACCTGACTTGTTCAGGTAATCTGTGACCTTTCCCAGGGCTCATCTGAATAATTTGTTATAAAAAACAATTTTAAATTGATTCCCACCACAGAGCAGCATGACTCACCACCAGACACTGGCTGAAGTGACTCTCCTGTGGTCAGGATCCTGGCACACTAAATCTACTTTTATCTGATTTCCTCTGCTGCAAGATTTAGGGAAGAAGGGGAAAGTTGCACCTACACAGGTCTCTGTTGCTCATCACCAATATTTAGGGCCAAAGTCAGATCTTGTGGGAATGGGGGTTCAAATTGCTTTAACATATCTAAGCCAAATTCCATGACAATACTAGTTCTCATTAGGTAGAGTATATTTTGGGGGGGGCAACTGTCTTGTAACTATTGGGATTCCTGGATGCTCAGTACCTAGCAGGATGGCTCCGAGAAAGACTGTCTTCCTCTCGAGGGAAATTTGGTGCTCTGTACATTGCATTCCCCAGGACTCTCTCCATCATCTCACCCTGGTTATAGATATTTGTGGACCCCTCCAAAACTTGGGTCTGTGGTACAACTGTCCCCCACTCCCATCGCCTCTTTGTCAACCATGGTTATCAGTAACAATTTGCCTGGTTCTGTTATTCAGACACGTATAAACTCCTGGCAGAGCCTCCTGTTTGACTTCTTGACTCTGCACCCTGGACCTCAAACTCCACGTCCTCTAACCTCTGCAAATGTGCCAGGGATTCATTCTGAGTAAAAAGTGCCAAGCTGTTGTGCAAGCCAGACCCCAAAAATTCAATCTTCCCCACAGCATTTCAGTTCTGCAAGTTCATTTTGTTACGTGCTGGCAATGTGAGTGCCTAATTAAATCACAGAAACCCAGGGACCTTTCATTGCTGGTTGGCAGGCAGAGCTATGTGTTGGCATCTGGGGTGCATGTTGAAAAAACAAAACCCACTCTTTGGCTTTAAAGCACTTGATCTAATGAGCAGATCGCAGAAGGTTGCTCTCCTTCTGCCCAATGGTGGCTGTTCTACTGCCTTGGAAACAAAGCAATGTGATTGACTCCAGACTCAAACTGAATTATAGATGCAGAGCTTTATTTATACAACGGAAGGGTTGTGTGCTATTGCTTCTTGTTAAAGGGCCTGTGTTAGGGTTCCAAAAGAGATGGCATGTCTTTAGGACACACAAAGAACTTTATTTAACATGTTGATTTTTAAGGAACAACTAGTGCTGTTCTTGGCCGCAGCCCAGCCCCTCTTTTATGAGTTTCATAAAGGCCTCCCCCCCACACTTCTTTTTCCCCCTGCGTTCTCTTAATTCAAACCAGAAAATTGACCACTTAGCCTGGCAGAGAAGGGAGAAGTGGTGTAGCTTGGGCTGACTGCTCCCACTCCCTGGCAGCGACGTCAAGAGAACCGCAACGTCTGCACGATCCGTGTTTGCAGTCAGAGTCCTTGACGTGGAACTGGCTGCTAGGCTGCAAACTGGAGAGAGAGAGACCAGGAAATAACATTGACGATAGGTTGTGAGCAAGTCCTGCTAACCCAGGGCTGTGCAAGTCTGGGGTGTCATTTTGCCATACAGCTGCTCCCTTGACTGTGGCTTGCCCCTCCAAACTTTTTTTAGGTTTAAATGCTCCCTTCTTCTCCCTGCAAAATTTGGCGAGATGTGATATAATGGTTATAACCTATATGATGGCAAAGCTTTTCTCCCCTGCTTCCTGAATGTTTCTGAAATAACACCCTGCTTCAAGCCAATGGCCAGAGAACCAACTTGAATTTGACCTCCTTGCTTCCAGTGCTGCATACAGATGCCACCAAGCCCCTGCCCTAAACATGACCTCTCAGATATGGTGCATCCGCTTGTGCAGCGCAGCCTCGTGAATGCTGATGGCTGCTATTGCATGTGGTGCTGTGCAGCCCTGCATGCTAGTTTGTGTTGCGGCATTTTTGCAAACAACCCATTGCACTGGCTCACATCTGCAATCTTCTGCACAGGCATGACAATGTTTTATCACCATGTATTCTTGCAGTGAGGCACTGTCTGATGCCTGCAGTGCTGGGTTTTCTTTGAGCTCATTTCTACAAAATAACTCCCTTGTGTTGCACTGTGGTGTTGCACCACGATGCTGCATGTGCCACATTGTTAGCATTACTGTGGATGTTGGTGACACACAGCAGTGCAGTACAGTGCATTAATTATATCACCACATGCATTATTTCACTGCAGGCTGGTCCACAAGGACAGTGTAGTAACCCTTGAGGAGGAAGGGGTTAACACTCTGGTCAGTGAGTCCCAGGACAGCCAACAGGAATAAAGTACAGGTTTTCAAATTGGAGCAGCAGCCTTACCTGTTCCTGTTTGGATGCAGCAGAGCTCCTGGAAGGATCAGGAGGAGGCCGGAGAGAGGCCTGAGGAAGGATCCAGCGACAGCCTTACCAAAGATAAGCTCAAGTTTGTTGCTGACCAGGTGTGAATAGAACAGGGAATGTTTACTTAGACACAGTCAGGATATTGCTTTGTTTTTAGTTTGTTTTTGGATTTCTCTCTGCTCAGCACATGTACCCCATCCTCCTACCCTGTAACTACCTAAGTCAAATCCCAGTGAAGCAACTCTCTGTGTTTCTTATCTGTTCTTTTTAATTAAAGATTTTACCTTTTAAGTAAGTCCTGGTTCTGTGTTCTGAAGGGCAAGAGGTTTGTGTGCACATATCTCAGACTGCACAGCCAGCTACTAAAGGGGATTCTGTTCCATTTCCAGCTGATATTCCAGCTGGGGTTCAGTCACTCTCTTGAGAAAGAAATAAAAGTGATTGAGGATACCTCATAGGAAGGAATTCTCAAGTGCACCTTCCTGGGTTTCAAGAGGTTTTTGCATTTGGGTGGTGGCAGCAATACCACTCCAAGGCCAGGAATTGGAGGCCTTCGAGAGTTTTAAGAGCAGGCTTTAAGGCCAGTGGCTTTTCAGGCCTGTTGCAGGCCCCCATCTTCTGCACTCAGAGTGCCAGAGTGGGGAAACAGCCTTGACAGACAGTTTGCTGCCCCATATTGTTGCATTGCTCTTTTATGTCTGAAGTTAATACTGAGAGGGGTTGCTATGCCATCTGTAGAAAACTGTGCTTGACTGTTGTCACACTGCATTGCTGCAGAGCATTATGTGCTGTGACATGGTGTGACTGGAGCAAGGGGCAGTGTGAGGTGATGGCAATGTTGTGTTACAGCCTGTTGTAGTTACACAACAGGAACTTCACAAAGAGGCATGAGCCTCCTTATACGACAGTCTCTGTACCCTCATCATAGTTATCAGCTAATAGAAACACACAGTACCTGGGAGGATCAGGGCTTCCCTTCCAAATCTAACTTTTTATCCACCTTTCCAGACCCCATTTCACACCCTGTAGTTTCTAGCTCCATTGTAGAAAAAAGGAACTGCAGATCAACATGAAATCAGTAATAAGGCCTGATCCTGAAGGTACTGAGTACCCTGTTGTGGACTTGCTGGCCTTGTGTTAAGGTTTATGATGGTTGCCTGGGCGATCAGGGTTTGTTCTGGTTAGCTGTTATATCAATTTGTGTATTGAAGATATCAAGAATTCCCAGTGAAATGTCTAGAATTTGGTCAGGCCTTGTCCTGAAATCAGGTTCAGGATTTTCAGGCTTGTCATTGAGTCGGGAGCCCTGATGCGCACAGCAGTAACAGCAATACATCCACTCCAGAAATGCCTTTTATTTGGTGCTGCTATGGTCAGTTCTACAAGTAAAAACAACCTACACCCTTTCAGGTGTGTGCGCGTCATGGGACAGATCCTACCCTGACTCCATCGTGCCAGTGGAGAGCTCTATGGCTTGATTTGTGGCTGAATGTTTTATAGGCCTTAATGTCCATCATGGAATGACCTTCCTCCTTTACTAGACCTTAGCTCCCTCACCTTCGTCATACTGAGGAGTCCTTATCCCATAGTTTAGTATATTAACTAAATCTTTTTAGCATATGTGAATTACTCTCTGTAGCTACCTGTGGTTTGGCATCTGCTGCTGCTTTTCTCTTCTTCCCTGCCCCAAAGCCTGAAGTGCTCCAAACTGCCTTCTTGAGGTTACCTGTCAGCAGGTTATTCTTCACGTCAGTACTTGGGCTTATTACATAGCAGTCTTAAATCTTGTGACTTAAGGTCACCGTTGGGTTACTTCCTTAAGTTAGCTATCTTAAGCAACCTGCACCTGCTCAGGCTCTTGGAACTTGGCTTACTTCAGCTACTTCTAGGTCTTGGGTGCTAGGTCTCTGCGTTTCTGCATGCTATTCATGTCTGGCCACCTTCTCTTCTTAACAAGCCTGGGGGCTAGGTGCCCAGTCACTTAAATACAAGTCCCCATCTGTCAAGTGGGGACACACCTTCCCTTCTCACAGGAGCAGAACATCCATTTCTGGCCTTTCCTGCAGTGTCTGCACTGCTTCCCATGAAGTACCTAGACAGCGCCGTCTCTGAGGGCAATTGGAGACTTGGTGGAGAAAGGAAGTGAATGGAGTGAAATGCTGAGATTTACAGGACTAGGGAGATGGAGTCAGTCAGGGGACCTAACTGGTGGGATACCACTGGGAGACTTACGCTCGCTCAGATCCTTGCTGGACATTTGCCTGAGTTCTGCCACCTTCACGTCCCTTTCAATTCATCCTGCTTCCAGTCATTTTCTGGCTTCCAAGAGCTGTGGTAGTTGGAGCTGCAATGGCTCTGGGAACATTTCACCTTGCCCTGTTACATCAGTGCTGATTTAAGGGGCCGATCCCCACTGTTCCCAACCCCTTTATCTTGCTGTTCATCAACCTCCAACCACATTAAATAGTTCTGTGTGGGTAAAAAGGGATTTGTCTTCCCCTGTTAACTTTTTTGTCAGAGATGCCAGTTGCTGCTTATGCGCTTTTATAGGAGTCACGAGGATGGGACTTTCCATCTGAAACTCACATACATCATTTTATGAGGCATGTGTACATGTGGAAAATGGCTGCAAGGCATCACGCTCCACTAGGCACAGTGCACTGAGTAACTGCAGGAGATCCCAGCCTTGTAAAGCCATCTTGCAAACAGACTGGCGGAAACCAGGATGGATGGAAAAGGAAGTGCAGGCTCTGACTCAGCAGGTTTGCCAGGAGGTGATGGATCTATTTCCATAGAAACAGGCTGTAACCCTTTTCAACAGCTGCAGAAAATCATCCCACTTTTGCATCCTTGGTGGCATGTTGAGGTTAATAATCTGGCGGTGGCAGGGGGGGTGCTACACCACCTTTCCATTTCCATTCATCTTTTCTCCTTTTAAGTTCATGCCACTTCTCTCACCAGCTCACCTCACTTGCTCCGTACTGGTCACATGGGGAGCCAGGCCCAATGAGAAGGCAGGTCTCTCTGAAATGCCAGTCAAAGTTCTGTTAAATTGGAGAGCAGGCCAGCCTGGAAGCTTTTAATTCCTCTCCCTTAAGCCTTTTCTCCCTGTCTTGGCCTACGAGCGGAGAGAACTGAAGTATCTGAATTGGCAGCTTTATGCAGAGCCTGCTGTGTTTTTGCCTCTTCTAATTTAGCTTCATGGGATTAAATTTGGGAGACCCTGCCTCAGCTCAGGTGGCCCAAACCCAAGAGTCAGATCTTGAGCTGGGCATCTGTGGGAGTCTGCTTCCCCAGGAAATGGAATAAACACACAAATTAGCCCCTGCAAGTTAAAAACTGAAAGCCTTTGTAGATCTCATCTGGCTAATTTCACTATCAGGGTGGATTACTCCCCAATTAATTGAGTGGGAGCTCAAGAAGGAGAGAGTCTTTCTCTTACACAGGGTTTCTTTTCTCTGGGTCTGTCTTAAAGAGTTAGTGATGATGAATCAGAGGAGGATTTAGGGGGCTTAAGACTTGTCAAGAGAACATCTTTCATTCTGAGGGGGGATGCATGTGTCTTGTCAGCTGCCTTTGTGCAGATCCCACTTGACCCACGCCAGCTGCTGCTATTCAGGGATCTGCAGAAGATTTGTTTTTTGGTTTTTTTTTCTTGGTGCTGTTATTAATTGAAAGTTGAATAGTTCTGGAACTGGTTTTAAAATAACTTGGAGAAAATTGGCAAAACCAGAAGGGTCATGAACTCTGTTGTGGCTGTTTCTGACAGGCATACACACGTGCTTGCGTGTGTGTCCCTAGATTGGTTTGTTTCCCAGGGGGTTGTGCCATCCCACTAAGGCATGTCTGCAGTAAATTATAAACCTGAGTTTACAATGGGTTGGACGCATGCTAGCCTGTTTGTACTGCACTATGCAAGTTTTCCAACTCAGGTCTGCAGCTGGAGCTGTCCACACAGCAGAATAAGAAGGCTTGCATGCGAGTGCTACCAAGACTCAGGCTCTGAAGTGGGACCCGATCCCTAGCAGTGTTATAGGACGCATGTCTTGAGAGCTGGATGACCTGAGTCCAACTGATTTTTGTGTGGGGAGAGAAAGGGGAACTGGGGCCCAAACCAAATTCAGAGACCAGGCTCCATGTGCAGTGTAGACATACCTCTAGTATCTCCTGGGAGCCCAGAGCTCTCTCTGCTTTGCTAGTTCCCATTCAGTCATTGCTCATCCCCACAGGTGGTTCGCTCTTGGTTGTGGTGGGATGTAGGAAGGGAACCTTTCAAGTATGACTTCAGTGTGTCTTCCTATCATTTGTTCTGGCCACCATAAGAACAGGGGCCTTGCTTTAGCTGACCATAAAATATGTCCTGGGGGGGATGTTAAGCTGTCATGTGAAAGAGATCACCATATAGATGCAGCTGAGCTTTTGTGAGCACACTTTGAATGCCAGACATCAGTCTGTAATTTAAGCATTTTGACTTTGGGAATCTTGTATCACCACTTGTCCATGCAAATGGACCAACCACCATGCACATGGGTCTGATCCAGTTACTCATGGGGCGGTGATCTATTGGTCACGTCTCGTAAGTAGAGAGAAATGCTGTGAGCTCACCAGCCCTATAGACATTTAGCTTAGAGCTCACGTTGACACCCCTATTGTGACCTCCCTAGCAGGGCCAGAACTGGAAAAGTTGGTGCCCAGGGCAAGCAATCCCAGATGTGCCATCACCCATCCATCTGGGGCCTAATCTGGCCCCAACCATCACAGGGAGTCCCCCAGCTGGGTGGCTTGCCTGCCTACTGGCTGAGTCCACTTGTAGGGCACCTTCTCTGCTCGCAGGGTCCCCTGGCGGGGCGCCTTCCTCACTGGCCAGCAGGGTCCCCCCGTGCGGCACCTTCGCCACCAGCCAGCTTCCCCACTGGCTGGGTCCCCCAGCAAGGTGCTTTCTCTGCCATCCTGGCCTGGTGCCTTCTGCAGTGCCCTCTAAAATTTGGTGCCCGGGGCTTTGCCCTGGTTGCCCTGCCCTAGTTACAGCCCTGTTCTCTAGGCAGTGTGGCAGCATTCCAGGGGCAGAGCTGGCCTCACCTAGGTGTTGGGTAATCTTAATTATGGTATTCTGTGACAGCTGCTTCCTAGGGAGCACAGCTTCTCCACAGAGATATACTGGTACATGTTCTCTGGCATAGGCTGGTACATACACATTCATGGCACTATGCCTATATGTGGTGCAGCTAGCTCCTCCCACTGCTGAGGCTATGTGCTGGCTCAGTGAAAAAGAGAAGGGGACGTCTAATTGAACTGGGACTCGCACCTTCAGCTTGAGGTTGAAGTCACACTTGGAGTCTCAGTCATTGATTTATTCTCCCAGTACCCAGATGAGATAGGGAAGAATGGTTCCCATGCAATGACAGAGAGCTCAGGTGCAGATTGTTCCTAGCTGTGCAAGTCACAACCCACATCTTCTGGATCCAAGTCCAGCACCTCAATCACAAAGCCATCTACCTTAGCTCCAACCGGGTTATGGCCAACACAAAAAGTGCCTGCCCACGTGAGGATACACTTGAGCTAGTGAGGGCCCCATCTGTTTATCAGTTAGGGGAAGAGGAAAACTCTCTGACATTCCCTGCTCAGATCCCAGAAAGTTAAAAAGACTTCAGTATTATAAACATTTCTTCTCACCTTTTCCCCCATCTCCTCAAAGCCTCCAGGCACTTTCCAGACAAATCAAATGGCCTTCTTGTCAGAATTTTCCCCATTAATCTGAAACCAACAGTAACTAACACAGGGATAAAATGGACTTGAACAAGTTGGAAGAGGACTATTCTAGACAGCTGCTGAAATACCAATAGCTGAAAACATTCTGTTGCAGCGTTAACTTCCCGGCATCTAAGACCTTCCAACTTTCTGGAAGCTTTGAGTAATAAATCTTACTGGCTAGATCAAGCATTTGAAAATGAAAGATCAGCAGCTTTCTGCTATTATAAAGCAACGTATGTACTACAACAGACGGCTGGGCTTGGCTGATGGATGCAAATGATCCATTTAGGAAGGAGATAGTGGAATAGCCATAATCCAGGATCAAGCCCTAACTGAAGTACAGCTGGAAAAGGGGAGTTCTGAAGTACACTTTAACTCTGATTTATTTCAAATTTAAAACCAGCCAAGCAGCTCATACGGAGAGAGGCCTGCAAAAACACTGGTTCCAAGCCCTGCTGTGATTTACCTGTATGCTGGTGCTATGTGTGCATCCGTTATGGCTGGATTTTCTCCAGGAGGCCAGTTCAGTGTTTAAAGTATAGTTATGCCCAGGGAGTTGTGGGTTGGGTGTAGGGGTGCATTTCCTGTCCGTTACTCTCCAGGCTGCTAGAGTGTGTTTACCCTGCAATGGGGAGGGGTGGCTTCACTACAGGGAAATGGGCCCCAGCTAACTTTACTCCTGTAACAATAACAGGGCGGCTGTGGCAGCACCAGCTGTTGCACAGCCTAACCCTGCCTGCCCACATCCCTGGACACACATACTCATGCTGCTTGGGGTCTCTGGAGGACAGTGAGCAAGTGACACTGGTGCTCTGCCAAGCACATGTGTGTTTTCTTTGCACATGCAGTCTGTTCCCTAGTCTGGTGCCCAGCCATTGGACAGGTTTAACTGCATTGTATGGGCAAAGGTGCTTGCTTCTCTGGCAGCGGGGATGGGGAGTACTTTTTCCAGGGCATACTAACTAATTCTTCTGCTTGGGTTTGTCACTCTGGTCAGTGCCCCAGGCAGTTGATAGCAGCCCCCTGGTTCCTCCTGGAGGAAGGCAGGATTTCTGGGGGCAGGTCCTAAAAACCATAAGCACCAGTGGGCCTAGCACTGCAGGATCCCTCCTCCCCCATTCCTGACTAGGCTCTGCAGCAGTTACTGCAGTGTGAATAAACAACAATGTGGGGTCCCTCCTTATTGAAACAAGGCTTCACATACATACATCCTGCTCTGCACTTGTGCACAGAGGTGCTTGGAGCTGTGTACGGATGTAGCTCAGTGTTAGCTGGGGTCAGAGCAGTGAGCAAGCCTGTGTCCCAAGGCCTGTTTTGTACATCCAATGGGAAGCGTGGGCAGCTTCAGCTGCCAGAGCTGGAGGGAGTAGAGAGCCATGCCCACAGCCCCACCATGATCCTGGTTTCCTTTCAGTGACTGTGAGGAGAAGGAGGTGGCACTGGTGAGGGTGAGGGAGGTGCTGCAGCCACAGGTGTTAGGGAAGGGCAGCAGCCTCTGTGTGGGTCCCTACATACAAACCTTGAGGGAGGGTCCTGGGCTGGGAGAGTATTACTGCCAGAGGGCAGTGTGGAAGGAGCAGTTTTCCCAGCCTTGGTGAGTTTGGGGCTACTTTGCACATGATTGGTGAAAACTGAAGCTTGGTGGTGGGCAGCAGTAGGGAGCAGCCTGCTTTGTCTCTCTCTGGTCTTGATCACTACGCGGAATTCTTCTGGAGTCTGAGACTAAAAGTATTGTTATGTTGCACCCTTCCAGCAAAAGCATTCGCTGGTTATTTTTATCCTACCTCTCTGAATGTGTGCTGTGACCATAGCTAGGACCAGCAATGGCGGGTCAGTCAAGGGACTGGACCCAGCATGAACAAAGAGCGTGGGCCAGCTGGTGTAGATCAGCATAGCTCCATTGGCTCCGGCCCAGGAATTTGATTTTAAACCAACAGGGTGTGAATAACCACCAGATAGTCCACCATCTCCACTCAGCACTCTGCTGCTAGGTAGGCACAGCCAGCTCCTGAACATAACACCCCCCTTCTTTGTCCCAGGCATGGTGCTGATCCAGTGCTGGCAGCCGTGGGCATGCTTTGTCTAACTGGGATGCCCTGGGCTCAAGATGCTGTTTGCCAGCCAAGGTATCACATGAAGCCCTGGCCACTCTTAGGTCTGCAGCGGGTGGAGGAGAGAGCAGGGCTGAGTATGGCACTTATTTTTGTTAAATTGAATTTACTGGGGGAGCATCAGGGCATGCTGGGGCCTACAGACAAGCAGCTTTTTTGAGACGGCTGCATGCCAGTTCCCTTTTGTGGTTTGGGGTTTTTTTAGATGATGGAGTTTCCAAGAGCTACCCAGCAAATTGACCTGGTTAAAGGAATTTCTGAATGTAGCTGGGGCAGAAGCTCCCTGCACCTTTGCACAGTTATTGGAGACAGTCCTCTCTGTGCCCAGCCCAGACTGACATTTTAATTGCACTCTGAGAGAGGGAAGCTGGCTCCCCCACTGACACACCCTGCTGCTGCAGGGGCAAGTGGCTGGGGTCTGTGCTGACAGGACACAGGATTGGGCTCAATGACTTCTCATTGTCCCTTCCATGTCTTATTTTCTATGTCATTCTGTGGATTGGGAGAGGAAGTGGGACTGCCAGTTTAATTCCCAGGCACAGGTGTGTCCTGGGCGAGATGCTGACATAACAGAATTATTGCAGTGCTAATCAGAGCAAGGCGAATCCTCCCAGCACATCCTGCAGAGAGTGGAAGAGCTCTTTCCTGCAGCTGGAGACGGTCCTGGCCCTGGAAGGACCCCCACCTAGTAATGCCATCCTGAACTTTGCCAGGTGCGCCAGGCTCTCAGGCAGGATTTGGATTTTACAGATGGCTAGTGGGCTGGCTGTTCAAGGTGTTAAGTGTCCTGATTCTGGGGCTCGGCTCTGACACAGCTAATGGTTACTGGGATTAGCCTAGGTGCTGAAGAATTGCCTGATGACACTATCACGTAGTCCAGTGGTTTCCAGCCACTGTGTTGGGGCACATCACTGTGTCATCATGCAGCAGTACAAGTGTCGTGAAGAGCTGGGGAACTGGCTGGATTTGGCCTGGAGGAAGTGAGCTAGTGTGTCCTGTAGAGTCACAATATGCTGCCACATGTGTGTGACCTACAAAAGGTTGAGAACCACTGAGCTAGTTGAGCCCCACAGTCTTTAATGTATTTGTCCTCCCAGACTGTAGTAAAGCAGGGAAGTGCTCCTAGTAACCATGCTCATGCTGACCTCCTTTTGTAAGGTGTTTTAAGGGCTACTGTGGGCAAGGGTTGGCGATCCACTTCCTTTCCTGATGAGGAGCCTTGAGGCTGAAGAGCCCCAGGTGCAAAAGAATTAGGTGGTGGGGTCATACTCTCCATCCATCTTTGCAAAGCTGCTTAGTGGCATTCCATCCACTTTACAAGTGGAGAAAGTGAAGCACAGAGGGAATAGTGACTAGTCCAAGATCACCCAGTAGGTCCATGTCTAGAACCCATGTTTCCAGAGTCCTGGTCCTGAACACTGGATTCTACTGCCTCTTTAGTGGGGAGGTGGGTGGCTATAGCTGTGCTGTGAGCTGGTGGAACAATTCCACTGCTCACGGGCATATAGTTGTAGTTCTTATCAAGTTAGCATTAGAATAAAATAGCAGTGCAGCTGCGGTAACCTTGGCAGCAACAGCAGAGAAGTAGCTAAGGTGTGCTTACGCTGCAAGCTAGTTTGTACTTGGCACTCTCTGTGGGTGTGGATATTGCATAGAGTGTGTTTAGCTTGTTCTGTCTATATTCTGTTTCTGTGACCGTGTTGTTCCATGCAGGCCACTGCCACCATAGGTTCACTGCCTTATGCCAGCGAGGCAATATCTAATATTCTGGTCTCAAGGGAGGTTCACTGCGTGCTCTATTGCCCCTGAGACATTCTGGGATTGCTACCCAGCCTTTGCCACAATGCACCAGTACTGAAACCACATTTCCTTTTTTGTGTATGGACAGGGTTTGGTCAACTTCCTTGTAACTGACTCCACAAAACTTGTCTGCACCATTCTGACTGTCTCTGTTTCAGGGCCAGGTCTGAGCTGAGCTTGAACCAGAACTGGGAAGGTCATCTGGCACACCTTTGACCTGTTCTGCTTTACCTCCCACCTTGCAGGGATGCAGCCTGCTCTGCTTTTATTGGCTTGCTTGGGGATTTTCCTGCCTGTCGTCACTGGGTGAAAGCCAGAGGGTCTAAAAATAAAACATAGTGGCTGTGCTGAGAGATGGAGAGAAGTAGCGGACAGCTCTCTGGGGGTTGCTAAAAGTTCCAGAAATAGCCTCACCTCCCGCCAAAGCTCTTAGGGCCAGAATGTTCATAGAAGCAGCCTCCGTGCTGGGTGTGGAAGGAGGGATTGGCCTACTTACTGTTTCCAATCCCTCCTCCTGCTACTACCCTGCATGTACCTCCAAGTCTGGGGAGTCTGGCACCAAGGCATATGCACATGAACAGGCATGGGCTGGTGTGATAGAGTCACTCAGGAACCATGCCCAGGTCCCTTCTGCTCCTTGTGGATCGGGACTCTGCCAAGGTGGAATCTGCCCCAGTTCGTCCACATCTCCACCAGGAATGCAGCCAGCTCCTACATGCAGCCTCTGGAAGGTCCCTGCTCCATCTGTAGCCTGCATCCCCTCCACCCATGGAAGTTCTCCCCTGGAGGCATCTCAGGGAGGTCTGCCACAGGCCAAAAGTTCAGTACCCTGCTTTCTAGTCAGAAGGGACTCTTAGCCAGTGGGGAGTCAGGTGTTTATTAGCTTTCATTATCACAGCATAGAAAGAGTTGGCCAGTAGATGAACTGGAGACTACAGCTACAACCCCTGGCTGTGGCGGGGGGAAGGCGGTATGGAGCTATGCATCAAGGGCCTATTCCCTTAAACCCACACTCTAGCACTGGCCCCCTTCTGTCCAAGCCTCCACCAGACCCCTTCCCTACTCCTTTGTCTTTTTCCTCCACTACGTAAACATTGCCCCTTGGTCTTGATCTGCCACAACCTCTGTGGCTGGTTGAGTGGGGGTGGGGTCTTGACCAGCTCTGCCTCCGGGGGACTGAGAAGAGCCTGTCTGTCCTCCCAAGTGGCCTTATAATAATCACACACCCAGGTTCCTTCACTGGAATACCTGAACAGAAAAGCTAGGAGGAACTGAGGCACATCACATAATCCCCAGAGAGAATCCCAAGAGTCTCCCCCACTTTACCATAGTGCAGGGGTCTCAAAAACACAGCCCGTGGGCCACATGCAACCCCTAAAGCTAGTTCCCGTGCCTCTCACCAACACTGTTGTTACCAATAATTGCAATATCATTGTATGAAAAGGTTTCAGTGGTGCGGCCCTTGAGCTAATGCACTCGCCCTCAACTAGTCCTCATGTGGCCCTCATGGTGATTTGAGTTTGAGACCCCTGCCATAGGGGGTCTCTACATACAGCTGTTTGCATAGTGCTGCTATGAGGGAGGTGGAAGGGCAGGCTGAAGAGGGCCTTAAAATTCTCTTCCAAGAGCTGGAACCAGGGATTTTGCAAAGCCCCCCGCCCCAGTTGTCAGCTAGTAACAGTGTTATACCAATTTAGTGAGCACCCCAACACACCCTACACCTCCCTCTAGACCCCCTGACCGCTAATTTCAAGTCCTGGGGAAGCTGCTGGCAGGAACAGGCTGAGTTGATGGGTGTCTAGGGGTGCTCACTTCCAAGGCACAAGCACTGTGACCTTGGGAGGAGTTCTGCTGCATCAGCAGAAGACCCCCCAGGAACCCATCCCCAGAGCTGGCTGGCCAGAAGACAGTGTCTGCCAAGACCTCACAATGTGCAGCAAGAAGAACACATTGAGTTAGGCTGATGGAATACTCTGGGAAGCCATTTGCTGTGTAGGCTGCAAGATAGGACCAGCTACCCCCAAGCTCAAAGATGGGAGGAAAGAATATGATGGGGAATGACTCCTGGAGGTGGATGGCAGGGCAGTTCCCAAGTTTTTTCAAAGGCATGAGTGGGAGTTAAGGGCTGAGCTCCCCCTGAGTTTGTGAGATCTGTATGCCCTGCCCTTCAAAACCCTCCAGCCTTCTACATCCAGCTAGCATCTCGCTCCTCCCCCCCCCCACTGCAATGCACAAGGCTGGGCTCAAAACAAAGTCAGCTCTGGCATTCCTGAAACAAAATTAATATTGGAGTCCTGGAGGCAAGAGAGAGACCTTCTAACCCATTGTGCTGCATGTGAGTGAAGCCCCATTAAATGCCTGGCAGCACTGTAGCCCTGCACTGTTCGTTGCAGAGGAAAGGCCCTAGCGAACGAGTGCAGTTTGGAGGAAAGAATCCGATTTTATGTCTTTATAACTCAGCTCACCACACTCTCAGAGCTCACTGGCAGGACATCTTATTTTCACCACAGCTCTGGCCTACTGTGTGGAGGGATCATTAAAGGGGGATGAGCTGTTATTGTTGCTCAATGTTAAGCTTCTTTTCAGCCAAGCAGCTGCCAGGAAGCCATGGGTTCAATCCCTGGTGGAGCCATTAGCTTGTCTTGCAGGCTCACGATCTCCAGTATGAGGCCAAGAAACAAAAGTGGGGTGGAGTAAGTTTTTCACCCTTGTTGTGAAAAGGAGAGTTGGTATGAAAGGAACTGGAGATACAGGTAGATAAGAGAACTCAGATGAACTAAAATACAAATATCATTCTCTTCCTCCTCCTGCCCCTCACCCCCACTCAAAAATAGATAGTTCAAAATTAGTTTGACGATGAGGAGCATCCAGAAACCAAGAGCTTTCCTTCCAGATTTTGAAGCTCAGTATTGGAGAAAGCATACAAGTATACAATGGTCTGTGGAACTCTCTGCCACTAAATGGCAGGAGAGGCTGGGCAGGACTCAGAGCCATGGCTAAGTTATTTGAGTGATGAGCAAGGTCCTCATTAGGTAGAGCAAAATTATTAGTAACTATGTTTTAAAAGGGAGTGCAGTCCTCAAGTTTCTGGGCACAAGCCAACTTCTACCAAGCTGGGATCTAGAGGAAATGTTCCCACGGGACGGGGTGTCCCAAGACTTCAGGTTTCTTGCACTTTGCCTTGAAGCAGCTGGTGCTGGCCTCCACTGGAGTAGATGAACCCTGATCTCATCCAGTGTGGGGATTCCCAGATAATCCTCCACTTACTCTGTTGGTTGTGACACAAGCACTGGAGTGAGGCTCCTCTTGCTAGATGGAAACCACTCTTTTGCCAGATTTGGGGGGTGGGATTTGAGCCAGTAGCCAAGTGGTGAAGGAATCCGTAGCTAAAGCCCCAGCATTCAATGGCTGAGCTGGTACCCCACCAGTGCCCTGTGGCTGAGGGTTTTGGAATGAGCAAGGTATACAGTAAAGTATCATGGGGATCGAAAGCTTTTGCAGCGATAGCAGGTTTGTTCAGCCTGAGCCATCTGTTCAAAAGTCCAGGGATCCTGCTGTGCTGTCACCCTCCTGTGATGATGGCAACACTTGCTTTGAGCTGCTGGTACGAGTAAGAGACTGGCTCATCCTATGTCAATGGCAGCCAGTCAGTGGAGAATGGACTCAGTAGCTCACATGTAGAACCTCTCCTCTTTGTCTTTGTGGTAGCTGGGGACTTGTTCAGCTGACAGCCATGGGAATGATTTGCTTCTTGGAGACAACCAGTAAGGGCTGGAATGAATCTGGAATCACGTCCTCAGCAAAGCCAGCTCCCTGGACTTCCCATAGCACACCAGTGGCTTCACAGTGCACCTTCATGTAGCTGGACAGCCTCCTGTGCCATAATCTTATTCACAGAGCAGGGGAGAAATAAAACCCTGGGCCTGGCCCCGTCTCCTGCCATCATCTGCAGGGCAAACATCCTGGACATGAGTATAAGTTGTCAGTGACAGAGCCTGGCTGGTGGCACTCCCGGAGGCCAAGGGCCTTGAAAAACTGGCATTGGGAATGGAAATGCTCAGCCAGGGGAGAGGCCCTTTGCATGTCATTCCAAGACAAGAAGCTAACTAATAAGAAAGAGAGTGTGGCAGCCAAGAGTGCAGGGGGATAAGAAGTCATTCCAGGATCTTTATGTAGTCAGTCCTTCAGCTTAAGGGCTTGACATTAATGGCTTGACAAATTTGCTGAGATAACCAGGCTAATAAATTGTGGGAATGAATGACGCTGCACTTGGAGATGTTCTGTTGGCAAGAGCAGCAGGATGAGAAGTGGGTGCCCCTCGCATTTCCTTAGCAGGAGGGGAAGCGAAGGGCAGATTTGGAGAACCGAGACTGGTACTGAGCATGCACAGAGCTTAGTGCTACGTGCTGGGGGCACAGGCAGCAGCCTGGTCATCAGCTTGCAGGTCATCAGCTTCAGGGGCTGATCTGTTGTCCAAATTCAGTCCCTCCCCTCACCTGATGCCATCCTCCAGTCAAGTCCCCTGCAGTGCACAGTGCTTGGACAGTTCGTTATGGAACCAGAAACCCCAGAAGGGCCTCATTCACGCTGCTCAGCAAATGCATTAATGTCATCTCACACCCTCTGCTTCTCAGATGCTTTGGCCTTAACCAGAAAATTCTCCTCAGGGCTGAATTTAGATGTTGAACTTCCATCTTAGAGCATTTTGTGAGCATGTTTTGTGCTTCTAATGGGTGGGTGGGAGGTTTGCGGGGCTTTGTTTAACCCCTGCAGTTTCACATCAGTACCTGGCTTGCTACAATATCCAGCAGCCACTTCTCTGGCCTTGGTGGTTGTGGTCTAACAGTGAATTCACTGTTTCAAGGGTGCAGTTGTGTTTCCCAGCTGTTTTGAGGTTTTCACCCAAATCAAGTAACTCCCCTCTGATGGGCTACACATGTCATTAACAGATGTCCATATTGCAGCTCATGTCCCCTCATTTGAGCCAGGCTGGACACTGCTTTCAGCAGAGAGATTGGCTTGAGAGACTGCAGAGAGCTTCTTCCGGGGAGGCTGAAGATGCCAGGGATAGATGTGGGTTTGGAGCCTGGTACTAGAGTTTCATCCTGTCTCTAGCTTGCTGGGTTAGATACCACTTCAAATACCTTAATGGGACACTTCCCTCCCTCCTCTTCCCCAATGGCTGCATTAGGCTCATCCAGCTTTGCTCTTAGCTGGGTCCAAGACCAGCCCAGCCAAATTCCATTATTCCATTGAGGGTTGACATTTTCATATGTATTGGCACCCAGATTGTCACATTTCATGTGTTTACTGTAAATGGGGTGAGGAAAGTCTGTGGTCTGTAAAAAGATCCCTTCACAATGGGCTATGGGGTGCAACGGGTGACATGATTAATGTGCCTGCCACACAAGGGCTTTTAATTATCACTACTGGCTGCAGAAGCAATCTCCTTCCCTTGCTTTATTGGCTCATCCTTTCTGAGCCACCATAGGGGGTGGTTTGATGGATTAGTCTTCAGGCTTGAGAGGCCAAGACCCACTATCCCTGATGGTGGCTGATGCCGCCCTGTAGGTGTGACATAGAGTTTGCAGAGTTTCAAGCAGGAATCTGTTATTTGTATAACTGTACTGAGATTGGGGCTCTACTAGGCAGAGCACTGGACATGGACCTCACAAGATTGTCCCTGCTCCAGAGAGCTTAGTCTAAATAGACAGGAGGTGTGTTTATCCCTATTGTAGAAACAGGGAGCTGATACAATGGGTGATGAAGGTTCACATGAGGCTGTGGGACAACTGGGAACAGATCCTTGATCTCCTGCATTCCAGTTCAGTGCCATAAACACAAGATCATCTGCTTTAAAGCAGGGTCCTATCTGCCTTATGTGGACATTATAGGTGGCTTTGACATCATGTTATGCCATTGCCTGGAATCAATGGTGGGAACAATTGTTGCAAGGTTCAGCTATGTGATCTGCAAGCACAAGAAACATTTGGAACTGCAAAACAGGTAGATATCTAAATGTTGACCACTTGCTGGTACAGAACAGGACATGTACAATGAAAGACTATCGTGGAAAGTTTGCCCCTAAAAAGAACCCATGAAAAGAGGGAATTTTCCCTAGTACCACTGGCCAAAATTTTCTCTTTTCCCGTGGTAAGGGTACAAGTGGTCTGCTGTGTTCTACCCTAGAGGTAGCTGCATTTCAGTGATTCTGTGAGTGCATCCATAGCTCGTTCAGGACTAAAAGAAATATATTAATAAAACCATCCTTCTTTGTCACATTCACTACTAAAATGGCACTTGGCAATACTTTTTTTTTTGTAGTAGCTTTGAAAATTTATATTCCTCCATAAAAATAGGATAAATTGATTGAATTCCCACCCACCCCCATGTTTCATTGCCACATATTAAACCTCATTAATCTCTGTCAATGACAACAATGCAGCATCTGCAGCCATAGCAATGTGGTTTCAACCAAGTGAGGCAAGCTTGAGCCAATGGCTCAAAATATTTGCTGTTTCCTAGAACACAGAAGTGTGTGTGCGTGTCTCTGTCAGGCTCCCCAGCTGATCCTGCTCTCAATTACACGGGTGTAAACTGGGAATAACAGTGGGTTCTGCCTGGTAGAAAAGTCTCATGAGTAGGCTCAGGATACGTGCGTGTCTCTACTGTTCCTTACGTAAGTCCTGTGGTGCCTGTTGGACTGCTTCGATTATTTCTTTTTTTTTTTTTTAAGATATTTTTGTACTTCATAGTGAATTATTGCTTCCTAACACCTGCGTGATTTTTCTCAAGTTTTAAAGATATTTTGGTTTTTCAGCTTTGCCAATTCCAATCAGCTCTTGATATAAATCTATTTATTTGTTTGAGCTCTCTCTGCTGTTCACAAGCAGTTCTAGTCATCCGCAGCCAGCATTCCAGCAGGTTGCATAATTGCATACTCTGAGCTCGATGCATGAGCCATTTGCTCCCTGGGCAGGGGCTCCAAACAGCTGTAAGTCAATGCAGGCGCCTTGTCTCAGACAACTTCTGTGCCTTGAGAGGAGTCTATTTTACAGCCAGCGGTGAGGAAAGTACTGAAACCACACTGGTCCTGATCCTGGGCCATGGTGTGATCCAGATAGGCACTGAATACTTCCAGCCAGGCACTTGGCATCGTCAGATCCCTCCAAAGTCATGCGGGTATGAAAAACAGGAGCTATTTTTTCTGCTTGAAGCCAAAACAAAAGGTTTTGTAATAAATGCATCTATTTGTCTTCAGTTCTGTAGTGCCCAGACAATAACGGCTTGGCTAGGCAGAAGCTTCTGGGCCTTGCTAACATGAGATGCTTGAAAACTTTCTAGTCCCTCTCTCAGCATATTAACCCTACTGCCTCCCCTTCTGTACACTTCATGTTTCAGATAGTGGGTGGGTTGTCATCATGGCAGACGCTTCCAGCTTCATTGTCTTCAGGACAGCTCCCCTGTCACCCACCCCTGTAAAGGGGAACTGCTCTGTGTTCTGCAAGCTAATTCCTTTTTAGAGAAATCAGACATTTCAGGAAAAAATTGTTTTTACCACTTTTCTGAGTTGTGGGAATAATGCATGGGTGTGTCTGTCTGTGAATATGTTTCCTTCATGTCTCGTACACTGGAAAACAAAAAAAGAATGAAGGGGGGAAAGGGGAATGAAAAAGGAGTAAAAGGGGAACCATAAAAGGTCAAAAGTGAAAGTTTAATGTTGTTTTAAAATTAGTAATAAACCCCCAAAAGTTACTGCTTGAAAAATACAGGAAAAAAGAACTTTTGAAATATTTTTATAAAACAACTTCTCTGACCAGAAGAAGAGGTTCAGGACCAAGGGCTCAGCACTCCACCCCAGACAGCAGTAGATTGTCCTAAATGGGTATCCAAGCAGCCTTTTGTTTCCTGTCTTAGCTTCCCTGGTTCTTTATTATCAAAGCATTGTTAATATAAAAATGCTGAGCATGCCCCTCCTCATCCAATACCAGTTGGCTTCCTGTAGCCGATGTTCAGTGTTTTGGACTATCTCTTTTAACAGCTTCAACTTTTGAAATGATCTAAGCATCTGCCCTTTGTCCAATGTTCCTTTGTTCCAGTGGGGTATTGGGAAAGAGACCCCACTCTTGGAACTGATGAAAGGACCCCATTTCCCCAATGGTAGCCATCATTTCAGTTTGCAACAATATCTATAGGGCTACCTGCAGGCTCAACATTCAGTGACCAGTTTGTGTTTCTTTTGGATCTGCCCCTGAAGGAGGACAAACTCCACAACCTCTGTTAGTGGGCACAGCCTGTGACGATTGTACTGATCAATTTGTAATGCACTGATCAGTGTGTGCTCGCCTGCGCATGTCTGGATGCGGTCTGTCTTTGAAATGAATACACCATAACCATGCATGTGTCCATCTGTCCTGCCCCAAAGGCGCTTGCGCACATCACCCTGGCCATGTCCTTCACAAAACAGCAGTGCTTGAAACCTGGTCACTTGCTTGCAATTATTGCCTTCCAGTGATTGCAACTTAACGAGGGTGTCAGTTGCTTAATTCACCTTGTGTACCAACTTGTGAGCTAGTGGCATCAAATAAAACTCTGAGCTGCCACAGAATTCCAGCCCTTTCATTCAGGGCTGGGTCTGTTTCTCAAACCAAAAAAATCCAGCACAAGTTAAGCAGAGCAGCTAGGCCTTGAGATCTAGCTGCCCGGCTCCTTTTCCAGGTGCTTCTCCCTGAGCCACCTGCTCTCTGTGGGTCTTCTTCATCTGTCAAGATCAGGCACCCTGGAGCTGTCACCTGAGCCCTGGCCTCAAACCCAGCTTCAGGAAGCAGCTAATTAGTTGCAAGTGGGATTCCTTGCTTCAACAGCCCACCCCACCCTCCCATAAACCCTTTGAAGCCAAGTGTAGGGTGTGGATCAGAGGACACTGGGCTCTATTCCCACTTGTATGCAGGACACAATGAGAAACAGGGAGGCCTGTGCAGCTGCCGTACCATAAGGTTTGGCAGTGACTGTGGTATAGCCAACAGATGGAGGATCTGAGAAGGGTGGGAGCTGCAAGAACCAACTACTCCCTTGGCTGTAGAAGCAGAGGAAATATCTGGAGTGGGACTATGTAAACCTGTCCCAAGGGCCATCAGTCTCTTGGCAATGTCTTCACCCTCTTTGCAGATTTTTGTGCTACTGCTTAGGGGTGGTGGGTGTCTCCTTGCCTCTCTGCAATGGCAACCGCTCCCACATTGGCAGGGTCAGCGAGGGGTGAAGGAGTGCTGCACTGATGCCAAGCACAGTGACTTTTCGGCTCTGTCTCTAAAGTGCAAAAACAAGTTTTGAGTTAAAGTTCATCCACATAAAACAATGCCCAAATGGGATCTCTTAAAGCCCTTCATTCCTCTGGATTGTTACTAATTGTTAAGGATGGGAGCAAGCAAAGCAGTTGGCAGAAGATCCAAGTGTGATTTTAATTGCATCTCTCGTGCCATGCCAGACTTAATAGGAAAGAATGAGTTCAGAGGCTGAGTGTCCCACAGTATGAAACACTGGCTCCCCATGTTCAGAGTAGCATGCAAAGATTATCTTTTGCAGCATGTGCTAAGGAAAAAATAGAATGCTTACTTAGTGGCTGACATGGACCCAGCTATGCACGTCCCAAGTCCAGTGAGATGGCA
The DNA here is from genome assembly GCA_007922195.1 of Podocnemis expansa. NCBI lineage: Eukaryota > Metazoa > Chordata > Testudines > Podocnemididae > Podocnemis > Podocnemis expansa. Next base: position 55,410,382 of record ML681963.1, on the reverse strand, counting down.
GCCTGGCAGACATGGCCAGCTTCAGAGATGACAGATCTGCTGGCTTTGGCATAAAGACCCCATTTTCACTTACCAAAATAATCTGTATTGCTGTCCCTGGCAGGTTTCCCTTGCCATGTCAATCATTACTCCTGAGTTTTCTCGGCACTTCTACACTGCTTGGGTTGGACTTGCTTGGCCCAGCAGGAAGACAATGCAATTTCAGACCAAATTTTTAAAAGATTTTAAAGGGTTCATATGCCTTAGACCAGTGGTTGTTAACCACTGTATTGGGACACATAAGTGTGTCACCACGCAGTGGTAAGTGTGTGTCACAGAGAGCCAGGGAGATGGCTAGACTTGGCCTGTCATAGGTGGACTAGTGTGTCCTGTAGGGTCGCAATATACTGCCAAGTGTGTCATGACCTGCAAAAGGTTGAGAACCACTGCCTTAGACACAAATCAAAGGAAAGCGACATAGCAAGTGTGTTCCAAAGGCATTTTGGTAGCCAAGGGCACACCAGGGTAGGCCTATCCTGGGAGTAAATGGTGACTGCAGTGAAGCTCCAATAGGGGTGAACTTGTCCTACTCTGCAGTGTCTCTACTGTACCGTAGATGCTGTTGTGGTGGGAGTCACCAGATGGGGCTATTACAGAACCAGCCCAATCTTTTCTTCACATTCAAGGGGAGCCTAGACCAGTGTTTCCCAACCAGTGTGCCACAGCACACAGGTGTGCCATCAGGCCTGAGCAGATGTGCCACAAAATTTTTTGAAAAAACTGCTTGAAGAGCTCTGGATTGGCTCATTGTCTCATGAATATTCATGAGTTCATTTGGAAACTAGATGGTGGTCTGCCTTAGATTAATTAAAGGTAGCAAGGTGTGCCATGGCAGAGAAAATGTTGGGAACCACTGGCCTAGACTTTGAAGAAATGCCTGGGAATTATTTTGTGAGATGTGTATTTTTGGGCAGAAGTGGCACAAGCACCAGCAGAGAACTTTTCTCTTTGCTGTACCTTGCTGATGAGTTGATGGAAGGAGCAGAGTGGCACACTGGAAACCCAGCACTGATTTCAGGGCTGATGTTTGCAGCTGCTGGGATTGTCTGAGGGTCAGCTGTGACTGCCTCCATTCCAAAACTGATGCTCAACTAATACCTTGACTTTGTATCCCTGATTCCTTCTCCAGCTGGAAACCAACCTGCAAATGCCATTCAGCAACAGAGGAGCTACCATAATAAGCACAATCCAACAAAAACAAGAATGAATATGTCTCAGCCTTGTCAGTGAAGCTGATACCCTCACCAAACCACTCAGTTCCTGAAGATCTCTGGCCCTACAGCATCCAGCACATTTCAAATGCCATACTCTGTTAATCCTCACAAGCTCCACTCAACTAATGTAATTCCAGATCCACCCCCCCCCCCCCCCCCCGGCATGGTTTGTGGCATATGAAACCATTTCCCTTTCACCGCTGTGCAGACTTCTTTGGCAGAAGCCGTTTCAGGCAGTGCACGAGCAGCTGCATAGCATGGTCTCTTGGGGCGGAGAGCGCTGATCCACTCAGGAAGGAATTCTTGCTGTGCCTGTCGTCTAGGATAGGTTTCCATGAGATAGGATCTCAACAGAAAAGCAACAAGGAGCTGTTTTGGTTCAACCCTTACATTTCATTGCTGTTCTCCAGCTAGTCACGAGAAAAGCGAGGGCTTTGGGAGTCTGGAGCCCTTTAAAGAAAGATTAAAATGGATGTTTGATAGCAGTGGAATTTGGGAGCGTGGTGATAATATTGTGGCTTTGAAGAGCTAGAGATTAGTATCACAGGGTGGGGGCAGGAGGTGTTAAGCTGTGTTCTTATGACAAATGCACAAGATGTGTGTGTGTTGTGGGAGCTCACTGTACGTGGCATCAGCCATGCACACAGTAACTCACATGACGGCAGAGCTCGGTATCTCCGCTCATTGGCCCTTAACCACACCCAGAAGTATTTACATTTCACCCAGAGTCCTGCTGAGTCTGAACTAAAGCTGTGTACAGGAGGAAGAGGAGGAAAAGCCTTGGGCTAATGAGGAAGGGTGGTCTTGTGCTTAGGCTACTGGACTGGGACTTTGGAGCCTGATATTCAGTTCCTGGCTTTGCCAGATTGATTATGTGACCTGAGCAACTCATTTACTCTCTGTGCCTCTCTTCTCCATCCATAAGGGGTCTTCACTGTGCAACACAGACCTTTGTACCCAGGGACCCCACCCAGCTGGCAGGGACCTGCTTGGCAGTGTCCCATCCTGACCAGAGTGGCCTGGCTGTGCTGCATGTCAGCTACCTTGTATAGTGCCATGTGCTGCTCCATGCTAGCCTGTAAAGCTGTGTTCACACACGGGGTTATTTCGATACGGTTGTTTCAAAACAACCGTATCAAAATAACACCTTATTTCGAAATAACTTAATTTGAATTAACAGTTTGTTAATTCGAATTAAGGAAAAAAGCTCAAAGCGAAATAGCAGGTTCAGGCAACAGTTATTTTGAAACAAGTCACCATTGTTTCGAAACAACATGTTCGCACAGCGTTGTTTCGAAACAACCGTGCGTCGTGTGAACAGTGTATTTCTTATTTCGAAACAACCTCTGTTGTTTCGAAATGAGTGCTGTGTGAACACAGCCTCAGATGCTCTCTTGGCCTATCTGCTGTTTCTTACCACTTTCAGTGGACCCAGTCTGCACCTGTTGACATTTCCCTGTTAGATGGCAGCAAGATCAGCCCTGGTCCAACATTTTCCATGAGGAAGTTGGATGAATGTTCAGGAGGGAGATAGCCTGTGGAAGTCAGTTGTTCCACTTTTTGTTGAAAGCCTTTTTTCTTTGCTGCTGGTACCGCTCTGCTCTTGTCCTGGGCATTAGGACTGCAGTGCTGGTTTTATTAATGGTTTGGTTTCATGAGTTCATCTGAGCTTCAACTCAGAAACCCTGTGGAGGATCCTGGGGGAAATTGGCTGGGAGACAGGAAATCTCTTGGAATTTAGGGTTCTGGCTCTTTTACCAGCTTCTTAGCAATAGCTCACCTGTGAATGGGAGCACTCAAGTATTCTCTCCTATCTAAGTAGTTCAAGATCTCTGTGTTGCCTTGGGATAAGTTGCATGGAAACTGCCTTGGCTGCTCTCTTGGTTAGCTCTCTGTCTTAACGTGCTTAAAGAATTCTGTTCCTACCAAGGGACTATGTCCTACAAGAGAGTGGGAAACAAATGAACAATGACAGTGGAACCTGATCTGGTCCACAAGCTCTTGCTGGTACATAAATACCAAGCTAAACCAAAGTATTTGATTTCCAGGCTGCAGAGTTGATTCTGGGAGCTTGTTCTCTTTCAATGACTGCTGAGAAGCAGAGCTAGATTGAATCATGTCTTTCAGTATGTTGCCTTATCTTTGTTCACTTTACCATTACTGACTGCTGCAGCTTGATTGGCCTGTGGGCCTTTCATAATGTGGAGGCCCAACTATAGGGGCTCAAGGAAAGAGAGTGAGAGCAAGCCACCTAGAATGGAGGGGGGCACAAATTATTCATGCCAGAAACTTTAAATGCTGCTTCAGGACTTCTTGCTTTAATGTAAATTAACTCTCTCTAACCTCCACATCACGATTCTTTATTGCTGATATAAATAGCCTTCAGCAGTGAAGGTGAAAGGACACCAGAATCCCTTGGCCTAAAGTGGGGGGTGGGGAGGGATTGCTTGAAATGAGGGACATTGAAGAGGCACAGCAGCTCATGCTCTAGTGTTTACTGGCCTCATGGTCTAGTGGTTAGGGCTGCAGATGGGGAAGAAGTGGTGGATTATAAGACCAGCCCTGTCATGGGTTCTCGGTATAACTCTGGCCAGGTATTATCATTCCTCGTTCTGGTGTTGTGAGATGCTGGGCCCCTGTTCGCTAAAATGACCCTTCATTTACACCACATGGTATAATGTCTGATCTAGATGACCTACAGTATGTGCTGAAGTAGTCATTACTTAGTGCTAAGAGAGGTGGCAACTTTTGTTAAACAGTATTTGGAATCTGTAATTAAGCCGAGGAAAGTCTTACACCCAACACCAAACTCACTGTGTTTGCTTTACAACAGCTAGGTGTCCATCAGATTTTCCATTGTGGATTCTCTGTTTTCAAGGGTCTAAACTCACCTGTAAAAAAATAAAATGAAATTATTTCTGGAACTTGGCTAAATAGGTCTCCCCTCTTCCTTGCTAATGAGTTCAGAGATGCTTTAATATTAAATCTGCTCAAATTCTTCTGAGCTGCCCAAAAAACTGAGAGAGAGCTGAAAAGTTTTTCATTTTAAGAAATGCCCCCCCTTTTAAATCATCTTTAAAATTCAAAGCCAATAGCATTGTGGCTCCTTTGAAAGGTGGTTGTGTAACAGCAGGCAGTTTCCAAGTTGTGCACCCCATCCAGCTCATGGGTTATAGTGGTTTCCAATGAGTCATGCTAATCTGGCTGAGTTCTGACATGCTGCACTGGATGAAACATGCAGTATGCCCGCTTGTAAAACTGACACCAAAACAGTGGGGTAAATCTCATTGGGACTAATCCAAGCTACAGGCACAAAACACAGCTTCTTTCTGTGGTCCTCTTGCTGGTGGGTTTGTATCTAAAGCATGCTTGCAAAACTATGTGTAATGTAGGTACTTTGATTTGGAGTGAAGTAAGGAGAAAAATTTAATTAAAAGTAGTTAGAAAAACATAACCTAAAAGCAAGCATAGTCTCTGCTTTCTAGTGGTAGCTAGTACACCAAGTACACTGGATCTAGCCCCTGCCGCCTAGAAAAACTGTGAAGAAGTGGCATATAGCAACAAGGAGAAGATCAAGAGGTAATACCAAAAGGTTGTGATGTTCTATAACCATCAGGATATCTTGGAGCTGTGCGTTTAAGAACTGACAACCAGCTGTCAATCCAAACTTGATGTTTGGTGGCCGCAGTGATAGAGGCTCTGTGGTGGCTGAATACAGAGCAGAGCCGTGAACTGTGCTGTGAAAGGGACAGAGTGGGTGACGTAGCACAGCAAGTAAGGACCCTGGTAGTGGCAGGTGGGTGAGTGAACAAAAAAGACTGGAGGCCTGGGGTTGGGTTGGGATGCAGAAAATCAGCGGGGATCCTGGAGTACACTGGAAGGGAAAATTAGTCAAGAAAAATGCAGCAGAAAAACCTCAAGATATTTTTTTTTTAGGGTTAATTGACAATACAAACAGGTCACATGCTTTAAAGCCATGAAATCCATAAGGAAAGGCTAGGCTTGTCAGTCATCCTTACAGGGCAAAGAGAGGGCAGGAGAAGGTGAGGGTTTTGGCCGCAGAATGGAGCCAAGCAACTGTTTCCTCTGTGTTCAGAGCACACTGGGGACTATTGCTGACTCCCTGTTCTCCCCCCCACCCCCTGACTCCCTGCCAATGCTATCTTGTTGTTTGGATGGACAGACGGCCATCAGCTCTTACACCAGAATCTAAGTATGTTTCCCTTTTGTCACCTTGCCTGGCTTGTCTCTTGACGTAAGGCTTTGATCAGTGTTGTTTAAATCAAGCTGGGCTTTTTCTAGAGGGTGAGGAAAGGGTTCTCTGGTGCAGCCTTTGGTCTCTGCACTGACAAAAATTGGTGCAAACTGCTCCATGTGACAGATAGCAGCTAGGTGGGCGCCTAGGGAACTACTGGCACCAACTCCTTGGCTGGGAAAAGTTTTGGGAGCCTTGACTCTGTCTGAAATGGCTGGAAGAAGTTAAGATTGAAGGGTGGAAAAAGAGACGGGGTGGTTTTTCCTTCCAGTGGACGTGCACAGAGAAACAGAGTGCTAAGAGAAGCAAGCTGCAAGGGCCAGAATCCTGGGGTTTATCCTGGCTGGCACCCAATCCAGGCACTGAGAGTTGGACTAAGAAAAGTCTTCACCCTTGGGCCCCATTGCTCCACTCATGGATCTTCTTTCTGTCCAGCTCCAATGACTGGAAGCAGGGGCATTGCTGGCACCTGGCACACAGGGCACGTGCCCTGAGTCCTGGTGCCAGGGCCCTGAACCACTGGTGGGCTCCTGCCTCTCACATCTCTGTCCCCAGCCAGGTATCTGGCGCCAGGCCAGCCATGGTGGCGCCTGCTTCTCCCAGGGGTTGGGCTGCAGCTACTGTCTCACCTGTCCCTATCCCCAGTTGGGGATTGGGGGCAGGGCCAGCAGCAGCAGGAGCCGGAGGCCCCAACTCCAGATCGGGACCAGGGGGTGGGGCCAGGGCCTGGGCGCAGGCCTGGGCCCCAGGTCTTTCCTCAGGGTAATGGCACTCCTGGCTGGAAGACAGAGAAGGGCTCAGGATCCATGAAGCTCTCTTTACTCACTGGGGTCAGAGTTTGAAAACTATCAGCGTTTTGCCAATTAGTCCTTGTGCATTTTCAATTAAAAGTTGCACCTATCTCTGCTTCCCTTCACCTGGACTCAGGAGCTTGTTTACCAAGTCCATCCCCAAGTAGTGTCCCAACATGTGCTCCTTCAGTGGCTGGTAGCCAGCCTGTGCAGCTCTAAAGAGCCACATAGGTCCAGCTGGTAGGAAGGGCTAAGTGCATTGCTGGATGAAATTTTCCCCTCCACCCCTGAGCTCTTCTGGTACTGTTACCATGCTCTCTCAGTCTTCAGCCTCAGATCTGTGTCCTCCAGCCTCCTGCCTTTTCAGCTGTCTCATGCAGGTCTGCAGTGTCACCTCTGAGGCACATCCTGGAGCACAAAAAGTCTCACCACCACCTTAATTCAGGCAGACTCTGTACTGAAGCTGAGGGCACCTTTGAAATCTACCATGCTTTTTTCTCTGAACATCGTGTGCAAGTGAGTGGGGGGCTCTGGGAATGATGTCATCGCAGCTCTCAGAACTGCAAAGTTTGGGTGCCCTCTTACAAGCAATTCCCTTTGTTCTCACAGATGCTGGGCCAGCATTGTCAAAAGTAACCAACAGCTGCCTGGGTCCCATCTTGAAATGCCCTTGGAGGGCTGATATTTCTAAGGGAAACAGGCATCCAGCACTCCCCCTAGCTTCTCCTGCGACAGCTGGTGTCTAGCCGCTTCTGGGACATCAGGCCCAATATGCCTGTAGCTGAGCATCCACATATTGAGGCACCTGAGATCAGTGGCCAGCATTGAAACCCTGGGCTTGAGTGTGCTGCCACTCAGAAACAACAGCAGCACTTGGAGATTAGCCCTGTAGCTGTGAGGGAAGTGTTGGTTTTGAGAGTTAATATGTAGCTTGTGAGAGCTGATTATTTGTGCCGAAGAAGCACACCTCCTGCACAAACAGAGGGCTGTAAACTCTCTGAATGTGTAAATGCCCTGCAGCCTGTCCATAAAATGAAAGCCTGTGATAAACTCTAGAGGAAGACATGAGGTTCTTTCTGCACAATGCCCAGAGAGGATCGTTACATATGTGATTATTAAATGTTGCATAGAGAAGGAAGGATTCTTCAATGTAGGACATGGGGAGAAAATTATTATTGAATATGTGACCCCCCACACACACCCCGAAAGTGAGACATTACAGTTTTAAAAAGGGACCCTTTTACTGTCTTATTAGCTTTCCATGTATTGCATTCCTTTGAGAAGGTGTTAGAAGGGACTGCACTCCATGGCAGTACATCAGAAGGATGCATTGGTGTTTCAAAGCCTTGGAACTGCAAAGATTGCAGCAAACTCTACTGGGAAAGTTTATTTCATGTCTTCCAACCTTCACCATCTACAGTTACCATTTTTGGGGAGCAGTGAATCTGATCTGTCTGAACAGGAAGCTGAGAGTTGTTGGTCTACAGAGACTTGAGGCTAGAGTTCAAACTGAGGTTATGGTATCTATGTAGCAGCTGTGGGTCAGACTCTGACCTCTCTGACAGATGTAATTCAGCAGGAGGTCTGTTGAAGTCTGTGGTATAAATCTGGTAAAGGAAAGAGGAATCAAGTGCGGGTGCCATAAATTCCTAGCACCTGCACTGAATTTACTCTGCATTTACACTGTTGTCATTGGAAAGCAGAATCTGGGCCAAACTTAGAGTGACTCTGTGATAAACATGTTCCTAAGGGGTAACCGTGTTAGTTTAGTTGAGCAAAACAAACAAGGTCTTTAAAAGTGCTACCAGACTCATTGTTTGTTTTGGGAAAAACATGAGTTTGGTCCCTTGTGGGTGAATGTGATCATGTTGCCTTAGTGCATGAGAGCAGTGGAACAAAACCTGCTGGTTATATTCATTCCTTCTCCGCCTGTTGTTGTGGCAACTCGAGCAAAAGCTATGTCTTTGATAGCTAAGCTATGGGCTGCATTCTAATTTACCAGGTAGAGTGGCCAGGTAAGCAGCTTGCTGATCTACAGCCATAAAAATCTCAGTGGCCAGGGGTGCTCTGAGTCATGCCCACACCTTCAGGGTGGCAAGACTTCCCATCCCCACCCCATAACTGTGTTTGGAAAGTGTCTAGCTCCTCTGTATGTGACTAGTCACTTGGCCCGTTCTACCTTGTGCGCTAGTGTTAATCAGGAGCTGAATGGGCTCAGGAATGGTAATTGAACTGAGTCCATGGAACTGAATGGAAAGAAAGACAGCTGAAATGTATCCATTTACTCAGAGCCTGACCCAGGCTGAGTCATGTGCTTGAATAATCAAGCTGGGAATTTCAATGGATGTTAGTGGGACTGCTCATGTGAGGATGGGCTGCAGAGCTTGGCCCATCACCTTTTCTTCAGCGCCCACCTCCTTGGTAGTGTCCTGTGCCCTGCATCACAGGTGTACATTACCTGGTCTGGGTATCTAACATATGACCCTGTGCTGCCCTAGCTCTGCAGGGCAATCTGTACCCTTGAACCACCACTGACTTGAATGGGAGCCAAGGATGCTGAAAACCCCTGCCTCTAGGACTGGGTCCTCACTACTTTTGTGTGCTGAGAATGAGCCCTTTACATAGCTCTGTTGATGGTTCATTAGCTGCCTGGCTAAATGAGTGGTCCTGGAGGCCATTAAAGCTGGGCCTCAGTCAGCTGTGGAAGACAGAGATTTCCAACCATATAGAACCTCCAGCCCTGAATGACGATGGGCTTGGAAAGTGGTGGTCATAGAAACCACCCAGAAGATGAAGACAGGAGGCCTAGTGGTTAAGTATCTGCACTAGGGCCTGAGAATGCAGGGGTCAATTGTTGTTTCTTTAACAAATCAATTAATCTCACTGTACTTCAGTTCCCCCCACTCCCATTGCAAATTAGGGGCTATGATACTTTGCCGCCTCACAGAATTGTTGCAAAGACCAAGCCATTGATGGTTGCCAGGTGCTTAGCTGCTAGAGTGATAAGAGATGTGCAAGTAACTAGACAGACACACACAAGTTAGCACTGTGTCCAATGCCACCGGCTCACCAAAAAAGCCGTTGCTAAGTTTGTGCAAGGCTCCTTCCTCTGTGGCCTATCTCATGCCCCACCTGTGAAGGAGCTCCACACCTAATTGGCAGGTAATGTTATCCTTTCCTTTCCCTCCTCCCCCTCTCTCCTTTCTTTCTTCTGAGTAAGAGATTCAGTCAACGCTCTCATCACAGACATTTATTTTAATGTAAACCTAGCTCTAAGTCAGCTTTTTCTCATTTTTAAACTATTTCATATCAACCCTTGGCCTGACATTTTGTTTTCTTTAAATTTGGTTGGGAAAAAATGGTCTAAATTTCTAAGGCTATCTTCTCTGGAATCTTGGCAGACGTTGTACTGTATCTTTGAAGAAACTGCAAATGCAAAACAGAAGGCAGATATTAGAGAAACATAAACAAGATTTTTCCCATTGCAAGTTCCAGAATGGGAGCAGCAGACTTCTTTGTCCTGGGTAGGGAAGAAAATCAAAGCTCTGATTGGTGACAGTCATTCAGGTTCAGAGGTTAGATGTGAAGTAACCGGAAGTTCTAACAGTCTGTTCCCGATGAGAGGGTACTTTACATTCTCTGTTCCTGAAACCTGATTATATTGTACAGATTTAAAGCTTGCTCTGGGGGCACAGGCTGCCAGTTACTTTTCCCCTTTCGTTTATTTTGCTGACTCTCATCAGGTGCCTACTGATAAATAGCCCTCAATTGCCTAGTATTTGAGAGGTAGCCTGCCTCCCCTGCAAACAGCTGGAATGAAGCATCAGCTGGGGAGGGTAAGTGGGGAATGTGTGGGTTTCAGATGCCAAGCCCACTGTACCACAACAAATTTCATATGGAACTTATTTTCCTGACTGTTGTACCTTTCCAGAGCCTGAAATGAATCTTATGAATATATTTATGTGCTTAGAGCTGGAGATCTTTGAAAGACCATGACTTAAACTTTAATAACAATAATAATTAACAAAAAACCATCCTCTAGTTCTGAAATGTTTTCTCTGTCTCCCTTAGACACAGTGCCTACAGAGCTGTGAACACAACTATTGCATACAGTATATAGGCAAGCATTGCTCTTTTCCCATGTAACAATCTAGGTGTCTGGGAACAAATAGAATGTGAAGAATTGGGGATGGGGAAGCCACCCTATAGGCAGCAATGGAGTTACGAGGGCAGAGTGTTAGAGGGCACAGATTATGCAGCATTTGGCACCAAACCAGCAGCAGCCTTTTGGATAACTTCGTGGCCCTTGTTTTCTCATGTGTGACAGGCTGCTCCCTAGAACTGGTCTGGTATGTCACCATGACCACCCCAATCTCCACTCCTGAACCCTCATTCACACCACTTTGCCAGGTGACTACTCACTCCTGAGTCTGTCCACTCCACCCTCTTGTGTGTAATTGGTCCCGAGCAGTGGGTGTATACCCTCTGACTACTCGAGGGACGGTCCTCAAGTGAGCACCCTGGCTCCAGTTGCCTCACTGGAAGCCACTGTCTTGCAGGGATTGGGACCCAGTTTCAATCCCCATACACTCAAGTCCGTGCATTTACCAAAGAAATGGATTGTGCCCAGCCTTCTTCATCACACCCTCTAAAGAGCACACAGCTTTAGACAAAATAACTACTACTTTACTGATCAGATAATAATTCTAAGTGAGAATATGGCCAATCAAAGCAGAAACATAATATAAATGAGTCAGGAGAGACCACAGCGAAATAAAAGGTAAAACACATATACTAACCTAATATCTCTACATAAACTGACCTCATAGTTCAAGTTTATGTTCAAGATGTTCATTTACCAATTGTTTGTACAGCCAGTCTCTGCCTGAGACAAGGTAGAGCCCAGATCTTGCCTGAAGTTGTTTCAAGATGGAGATTCCCAGGCAAAAAGCCCCAAATCCTCCCAAGTGTCTCTCTTTGTTTCCAAACTCCCTCAACCCTTTTCTTTCTGGGCTGAGATAATCTCTTTGTTGGGTCTGAGCCAGGGACCTTAATTAGCACACGTTTGTGTTTCCTCCAGGTACTTGTTTGCTCACAGCTGCGTCTGTTTACATGCTGCTGGAAGGGAGTTCCCATCTGTCTCCCTCCTGAGCCATACAAAACATGCTACGCATCTGTACACACGCAAGAGGCTGCAGGAAACATATCATCATAGTAATCATGTAGAATAGGTTTTGCGCAACCATAAAGAAACCTTGCATGGCGTAATTGGCGCAAAAACGTACAATCCCTGTGCCTAAGCAAACAGAAAAATCATATAGATCATAACCTAGGGTGCATAGATCTGCATCCTGTGACAACGTGTTGGTGCTAAGGAGCTGATAGGCAGATTACACTAAGTTTGGTGCCCTCAAACTGGCTTTTTGCAGAGATGAGCTATGCAAGTCCATAATTCTGAGTCGCAGCCTCCAAGTCCTGAGCAATGCACTAAGGCTGTGTTCACACAGCACTCTTATTTCGAAACAACAGAGGTTGTTTCGAAATAAGAAGTACCCTCTTCACACGACGCACGGTTGTTTCGAAACAACGCCACCTGTTGTTTCGAAACAATGGTGTTGTTTCGAAACAACTTAAACCCCATGTGGGGACGAAACAATGTTGTTTCGAAACGATTGTTTCGAAACAATGCAGTCCGAACATGTTGTTTCGAAACAACAGTGACTTGTTTCAAAATAACTGTTGCCTGAAACTGCTATTTCACTTTGAGCTTTTTTCCTTAATTCGAATTAACAAACTGTTAATTCGAATTAAGTTATTTCGAAATAAGGCATGATTTCAATACAAGTTGTTTCGACACAACTTGTATCGAAATAATGCCTATGTGTGAACACAGCCTAAAGGTAATGTCTGGGTTTTCAGTAGGTGTGAGTTGACTTCATTAATTCTGATGAAGCCATGTTGGTGCACCAGCTGAGGATCCAGTCTGGAGCATGACTGATTAAAGGGAGTGGAGGGAATTCCCTTGCTAAAACATTGCCTCCTAACTTCCCAGGTCTACGTGCCGTATTGGTGATCTGTGTCAGTGAGCCAGAATGGCTGGCTTTATTGGTTACAGAGTGCGTCCTGTTATACTCCAGTCATTTTTGTGTGGTGATGGGACAGTGAACTCTTGTCCTGTGCAGCAATAGAATTGTTGGTTAGCTTCCCATTGTAGAATCTTTAGCACCAGTGCCCACTTGAATAACAGAAAGAACTAGAGGCCGATAGCCAAGGAAGGGGAACAGCCACTTTAGACGGGATTAAAACAGAAGGTGAAAAGGTGTTAACCTTTTGCTTCAGTGTATAAACCATCTTCTAACTAACAAGGGTCAGGGAGAAATTCACCACATGGGATGGTAATTCCATAATAATCCATTATAGCAAGTGGTTTGTTCTTGTACTTTCCTCTAGCCACTCTCAAAGAGAGGATGTGGGGCTGCCTAGAGGTCAAATGATGCTGACCTTACCTGTGAAAATTAGTTAATAAGCACTTTAACAGCTGCTGAATGTTAAGAGTTTTGAAGGGCAAGGTCATCCCATTAAGTGTGTTTGAGCACTTGGTGTATGACCCCTGATCCACAGAGTGGCTCAGCACTGCCTGAGAATCCATATCCTTTAGGATGTCCATCTGGGCACCCAACATCACTACTGGAAACATGAGCCATTCTGGGAGCTGATTTCTTCTTCCTTAGAACAGACTCCTTCAGCCCCACAGAAACGTTGGAAAGATGCCTTCCCTCATCTAGTCTAGCAGTATGTTGAATTAATGGTCAGTTGGGCATGTGTAATTTCTGAGAGAATGCAGAGCAAATTTCATGAGGCATTCCCTTAACTGGGAAGATTTTCCAGCCAGTGCTACACAGCTGATCAGACTAGATGATCACAGTGTCTCTTCTTGACTTTGACATCTGTGAAATGTCTTCCCAAGGCTGGGGTCTACTGTTAACCTCCTGAACAATGTCCTTAAGGGAGGGTTGCCACCTCTGAGATACTAAAAAGGAACATATAGGTTGGTTTTGAGCCTGTAAAACTGGACATCTGGCAGAGTTCCTTATGGATTTCCTGGGACAGCCATCTCAGAAAAGGGTAGTCCTAGGAAAACCTGGTCAGGTGGTAACTGAGCTTGGGGCAACCTAGCAAGGTGGCTAATGCATGGCAGGCGAATGACACTGAGTTGTATGGTAAGTTCACTGATAATAGAGGGGAATATTTTATCTCTAGAGGAGTCATTCCAGCTTGGGTCTTGCTCCTGGATTCAGAACAATTTCTCCTATCCTGGTGTGACTGTAGAACATGACAGGTTAAGAGCTCTTAATCTTCTATACTGGCACACCTCCTATGAGACTGTTAGTTCTATGGGAAGGGCAAGAGTGCTCATGATGATCTTCTGGCACCTTTGTGTGACCTTCTTGAGGCCAGAATAGCCAGGCTGAAAATTCCAGAAAGTGAGATTTGCCCACAGGCTGCGTATGTATATGAATTATGCCACTCAACAGCAAGTGGAAACAACTATGTTATTTACTTAAGATACTGGGAATTCTTAACAAACTGGACTGAGCTTGATGGAGGACATCTGTACAGTGAAGCCAGAATGTATATAACTTAACACTTTCTTTTACGGGGGGGGGAAGGGGATCAAGAGAGAGAAAGTCAAACTAGCCTGAGTCCTGCACTCAGTCATGCCAGCATCACTCTATTTACTAACTCAGTTTGAAGCCAGTGAACTTGATCTGGGTCTGCATACATGTAAATTAGAGCAGGATTTGACTCAATGACTACAAAATTGCAGCAAAAATAATGTCATAGCAATCACATGGCTGTGTTGCCTGAGGAATAAGCATATGCAATTCTAGACTGCTCCTTTTAGGGGGCAGCACATAATCTCTAACTGTTCTCTGCTACTGCATGTTGACAAGTTCCAAAGAGGTAGCTGTGTTAATCTAGTCCAGTAAAAAACAAACAAGAAGTTCTGTGGCACTTTTAAAGACTAACAAATTTATTTATCTCATGATTTTTCATGGGAGAAAATCCCACTTTATCAGGATTTTCTCCCATGAAAGCTCATGTGAAAAATGAATTTGTTAGTATTTAAAAGTGCCACACAACTCCTTGTTTGTTCTCTGCTATTCTCCCTCCTGTGGCACGGCATTTTGTATATGAAAGAACTGTGCTAGATGCTGGGCAGTTTTGTGTGACCAACATATAAAAATAATGAGCCCCACACTACCTGCCTCATCTGGTACTTTGCACCAGAGTCAACAGAAACCCCTGCTTTCTACATTGCTTGCTAAATTGAAAGGGCCAAATTCTGTTCTGTTTTATATCCTGTGTATCCATTATTTTAGCCATGCATAATGTGGTCCAATATGTGCCAATAAGCACAGGGAGAAGACAGCATGAAATTAACTTGGTTTGCTAACTTAATATTTTACAACCTAATGTCCATTTCATTATGTAGTAGGTGTGCTGTAACATGTCTGGTATGTTATGCTACAGTATCTTAGTCCCAGACTTTTAAAGCTGTTTAGGTGTTACTGTGTTCAGTACAGCAATGCTGAACTGACTTAGGAGGCTTATGTACTAAGAATGGGTGACTGCAGTTCAAATCTCTAGTTATTCCCAAGTAATGAAACAGGCAGGAACTTGGGCATGATTCTCTGTTACACAGGTGTAAAGCTGGAATAACTCCACTGAGCTCCATGGCTTTACACTGATCTAACTGAGAAAGGAGTGGGTCCCAGTGAGTTCCAAGTAGTCATAAAGAGTTCCCTAGATTGGGAAAGAGGGTGGTAGAAAGAAAGTGAAATTCTCTTCTGTGCAGAGAGTTCTTGTGAAGTCCAGACCAGGGGTTCCCAACCTTTTTAAGTCTGGGGACCCCTTTCTAAGTAAAAAAAACTTTGCAACCCCCCCCCCCGCCCCCCAAAGGATGTCTGGTGCCACCACTGCGCGGTAGCGCTGCCCTGGGCAGAATTTGGCCCACACCACTCTCCTGCCAGGGAGTGGGGGCTGCCACGGCCATGGCCCTCTGCACCTCCTGTGTTCCCTGCCTGCCAGCTCATTTCCCCCCGCCCCGCTTCCCTGTCCCCAAGCCCCTGAAGGCCCCTTACATGGCCACCAGAGCTGCTGGCACCTGGCCACTGCTTAGGCTACTCTTCCTGAGCATCATGCTCAGGGCAGGAGATTTAAAAACTCCCTGCCTGGGGAAAGCTCCCTGCTGGCCAAAAGTCTGGGTCTACATGGCAAGCAGAGACCCCCGGCAGCGTCTGGCCCCAGCGCCGAGCCCATCTGTGGCCCCCGGAGCCACTCTGCAGCCCCCCAGGGGTCTGCAGACCCCAGGTTGGGAACCACTGGTCTAGACACCACTGAAGTCCCCCTTCAGTGCTACCAGCCTTCTGTACTACTTGTCAATTTCCAAAGGG